>JACCLO010000026.1:0-177591 GCA_029448655.1 Wolfiporia cocos
AACGAGCGGGCCGCTTATCCAATTGTACTGACATAGCCCGGTATCGGGATATGAGTAAAGCGTGTGACACCGGAGGTTAGTCCGCTGAGTCATTGACGCGTACGGGCGTATTATGTACGTGTTGTTATGACAGGTGGACGTATACCGCGTTGTGTACGTGTTGTTTGGTTGCGTGTACGTGTAGACGGGCGCTTAGCAGCGTAAACGTCTACAAGGTTGTAGAAATACCAGATAAATAGGTAAAAATACGGGAAAAATAGTGGCATGTCCCAAATCTGTGACAGGTTGCGCGCGCCTCTCTGTAGCTCATATAACAGTCACCCCTTAGTTACATGTAGCATAGCATCACAGTCACTTTTAGTTACAGCGCACAGGCCTGAACTTTAGGGTAGCCCACTTCGCTCTCTCCCACATATATATAAGTACGCCGCAGATGGGGCTTACTCCACATCTTTAGGATTCTCGACAATTGGGCTAGTCCCCTCTCTTATCCTCTTCTGTGTGCATCTCTGCCCCAGGGGCCCCTTATGTCTTGCTTGTCTGAGAGCCTCGCCTTATGTCGACGTACACTAGGGATGGTACTTAGTCAGCCACCCATGTAGCCTCTGCGTTCACCGCTGGAGCGTCGCCTCGAAGGCTCGCTAGGCACTGGAAGCACCCCCTGCTGCGCAGGTCCCACAGACTGGTAAGTCTGTGTCACCATGCATGGCCTGTAAGGGCATAAGTATGGCAACGGTCATGTATGTAATGGATATGAGTCATGTAGCTACATGTGACCGGGACATAGCACTTAACTAATATCTAATCTAATCTAAAGGTGCTTGGGATGGGAGATGGGCGGTAATCCAGGTGCTACAGTGAGACCTAGGCACTAATACTTGCACAGTGGTGTAGGGGTCATAATAAACCCTGTAAAAACCTAGAATAATGGAGAATAATGCCACAGAATAAACTGTGACAATTGGGGCAGTCCAATGGTGATGACCATAGGATGTGAGGAGTTCTGGATAGAGCAATGCATGAAAAGAATAGGGCAGGAAAAGAAAGAAAGGTATTATAGCCACATTTCTGTGACAAACACATGATGTACTAATAAGGTAGATGTGTAGTGATTAAGTATTATGTAAGCTGTCAATCCCATCTCTAAAAATATCATAATTGCTCCAGATTGTTGGCACAGCAAGGAATGCATTTTGGACTAACTTTGCTTTTTGATGAAGTAGCTCAACATCAAGCACCTATTCTAAGATTCTGCTTCCTGGGACTTGAGCTACACATGCAGAGATATCAATCTTAGTAAATATTTTGCTGCTGACATGCTTGTAGCCAGTAGAATAACCCCTTCAGACATTGGTGCTTGTGGCTTACATAACACATGCAAAAATATGATGTCACTTTTCTTAGGCCTTACAGTTCAGTCATGGGCCAACAACTGGCTCACCTGAAGTGTTAGATTTTGGTACAAGCCAGCTCACCAAGGCCATCACCTACCATGACTGAATAGGCTCCAAAAATTGTATCTCAAGCATACAATAAGAATATTTATATTCAAGCCTGTCTGGCAGTGGCTGAGCAAAGTGTCAGGATCTGAAACTTGAACCAGTAATCACCCATAAAATTAACCTCTATTTGGTTCTATTCAGCTTTTCACAAGCCCTGAACCCATACTAAGTGACACAAAACGTACCCCATAACCCCCTAACCTCTAGTGTCATGCCACAATGCCCTACTCAAGGGGTTCCATAGAGGCGCAAGGTGAGGCTAAGGCCCACAGACTAGTGGGACAAGAGGAGCAGTCACACAGTGAGAGTATATGGCATAGGAGCACGTCCACCAGTTTGTTGGTGAACGGCTGAGATGATTAGTTCTGAGGGTAGTCCTCAGAATGCATGGACTTAAATACATGGTGAGACTATCTACTGGACCTGCCCTAAGGCATGGGTCTGTGTGAGTGTCTACACCGGTTCACATAAGCATAGTATGGTAAGCATCTAAGTACTGGGCTGGGGAACTAGCACTATACTGTAAGCATAATGACTAAGCTATCACATGACCACTCTACAGTACTAGGCACGTACACTAGAGGGGGGGAGGCTACACGACAAAGTCTGGAGGGTTACCATAAGTCATGTTAGAGAATCTGTGACACTAAGACTGTACATGAGTTGTGAGTGGAAAGAAAGGAAAAAGATAGTACTGTCACAAATCTGTGACAGCTACCCAGAATGCATTACGAGCTCAGTTGTTCAAGGGTACCCATGGACTCTCTGACCTGAGAACCAAACCACCTATGTCCTGCTTTGAACTAGACCTGGACTGAAGCTGAACCTAGGTTTAATTCAGGCAGTTGAGGCTCTGGATCAATGTTCAGGACCAAACCTTGGCAATGCTACCAACTTTGGGACTGGTCCTGTCCTGTCCTCAGAAAATGCACCATATGCAAGGACCAAGGACTGAGACTGTGATAGGACCAGAAATGGACCAGATTGTTAATCAGTCTCATCCAGTCTTGGTCTGGTCCGGTCCTCAACCGTCAGTGGTTCCTGGGACAGGACTTTGCCACATTATCTACAGAATGCATGGAAGCTCACTCTCAAGGGATTTCCTATAGCTAGTCTGATGCATGATTGATGTAGATACAATTTCAATAAAATGAATTGTGCATTGATGGCAAGATTTCAAATCATACACAAGGCTGCTAATTACAGGCAGATGGTGGAACAACAGCCAGGTTGAAAATGATATTTACATCTGGAATTCTGACTGATGATGGATCATGCAGCTCATCTTAGACTGGCATCTTAGTTGTGTAGGTCGCATTGTCACAGATTTATCTGGGGCTTACAGCATTTTTCCTATGATTATAGCAATTTACCTGGGATTTATACGTCTACCTACAAGTTATCTACGGGTTAACTCCCATTGCCACAACGACAAGCTCTTAACTGGGCTTATCAACCACATGACTAGCTTACGTAACACTACGGTACAACCACGTCCAATAGCAACACTACAGCATACGTCATAGGTCTCGCCCGTCAGAGCAAGACCGGCCACGTCATAGATCTTAGATCATAATGATAGGCCGAGCGCGGCACGCTCGCATAATAATGTCCACACGTACAAACAGTGCCTCGCGGCCTTGTACTATTGGGTCGGCCTTCCCGGCTTCCCACCGCCATAAGATCCTTGATCACAATGGCACCTCAGGCGCGCCACGCCTTCGCATAATAATGGCAACACGACCATACAGCACCATAATAGCACCAAGGCTATATCGCTATAGGTCACGGCCTCCTCGGCCTCCCACGGACTCGGCGTTCTCCAAGTCCCGGGCTTCTGCCATCACGGCGTTGCCCAAACACCGGTCCTCGCCTCACGGCTAAGACCAATACACGCCCCGGTAACCATCCGGACCGGGCTGTAACACATGCCACGGTACTTCCCGTCCAATGGCATAACGACCTCGGCGTCCCGCCTTGGTCATCCTACGAAGACCGGCCAATCGCCATTATACCTCACGGTATCCGGCAACCGGCTTCACATATACCCGGGCTGCGCCCGCGTTATCACAACAATAAAGACATAATCCCTCTCATACGATTGGTTCGGCCATTAGGGCCTTGCCACGGCCATTCTATGTAGAGTCCATAAACAGTAGATAAGATAAGCTTCGCCACTTGGCAAAGCCACATAACCCGGAAAGGTAACAGCTAGCTAGTAGCACGTGACCTTCCCATAAACATGTATATAAGTAGGGGCTTGACGCCCTATAACTCTAGTTCTATTCTTCTCGGCGTACGCCGTAGAAGAACCTCCTACCTCCTATTGCGTCTGATAACCTCTACCTCACCTAGTCGCCTTAGTTCATTGCAAGGATACTGGCTTGGTGAGTCCCACAGAGCCATCTGTGTCACGCATCTCTTGGTTTCATAGGCTATTCCAGACCTGCCTCTCACTAATCTGTGTATTTCTGAACTATTGGGAAATTTTGCAGACCATGCCTAACCATGTGGTGGCTTATATAAGGGGCTGACTCAAAAGCTCATAGACATCGGTAGACATAGGTAGCAAGGCACAACCAGGTCTACCTATTCACATCAGGCTGGTTTGAAAGATAAACTCTGATAAGGTAGGCACCATCAGGAACCAGCACATTGACACAGACTCACTCAGTCTGTGGGACTGGCACAGCCAGGGGCCCTATACGTCTGTTACGGGTCGAATACCCGTTCGTATATTCGAATTGCGAATATAGATCGTTCTTCTGCACGTAGGCACGTTGCCGTATGCAAGGCAAATACTCGTTAGATGCCTTCGGGTCCTAAGTGAAGTCCTTAGGAGATCGGTTAATATCCAATACGCGTTAGAGGATATAATCTGTTCAGATGCGAGTCGAATAGAATACAAGACTCGCCTAAGTCCGAGAAGTCAGTGTGCACTTCGAGGACTTAGTCGTTCGGTTGCTCGAGTGAGAAATACTGAGCGTAGTTTCCTACGTTTGAGAACGAGTATAAGACTTCTTGTTTGTACAACAAGGTCGAGCTGAAGAGCCTCGACAGTAAGTACATGAGTTTATATACTACGTTAGGTTTTAGGGGTCAAGTCCATCCCCGATGTCACCGCTACTATCTACGCTATAGTTCCAAACGTTTGATAAGTATGTAGTGATATATCTGAGACGATAGATAGGAATGATGATGGCGGTTGAACGCCATCTGTCAGCTAATAAACGATGAACATGAAACGAGGGCAGAGTTGGATCTGCCAAGGATGAAACGCGCCCTCTAAGCTAATACAACTGGGGATGCGCCCAGTACGAGTCACGAGTAGCCAGGGGGTTGGTTGTGCAACAAGTCCCTGTATCGTATTCACCCAGTGGTGAGTTCCGTCAGCATTCGAAAAATCAAAATAACCGTAACATCAGCCCCTCCCTAGACATTCGTCGGCCTCGACGAATTTTCCAAGTTCCTCTCCTCAGAGTGCCTCGGCGTCCTGTTCGTTGTAGATGTCGCCGTTCCCGCTGAGGGACGGGGTCGTAGGAGTTCGCCATACGAAGTGTTGGCGGCATTCATTCTGTCGATGACCTGGTTGATTGAGCCCACAAGTTCTGCAAATATAGTCGGGACAGTCGAGGACCCAGTGGCTGGCGGACCCGCACTGCCGACAAGGTTGTTCAGGTGAGGGCCTCGCTGGTACCCGTAGGGAAGGGATATCTCTGAGATATTCGTTGTGTCGGTATCTCCAGTGGTGAGCGGCGCGGTGGAGGTTCCGTTGCGCCCACGTGGGTAAGGAGGCGGTGTCTCGTTCGTGCTCCCTCGCACCTCGCTCAAACTCCTCGCGGGTAATGCTCTGCACCGATGGAGATCGTCGAATAGGCGGCGTGCTATTCGCTCTTCGCTGTCGTTCTGGGGTAGCCCTAAGGCTCGTCGAGCGTGCAGGTGGTTCACGTCTCCCGTTGCCTCCCATACCAGGAATACGTGGCGTCGGGTCTCTAACTCCTGTTCGGCGGGCCCTCTGAGTCTCGGTAGGCAGTGGAAATAATACTCTATTGCCCTCCATAAAATCAAATGGCCTTGCAACTCGGCGTCGTTCGTCGGCGGTGAAAAAGCGGGCGGGTCGTGGTATGTATTCGGGTCGGTTGGGAGTAGCGTGCTCGCGATCCTCGAAGTCGTTGAGCGCGTGTCGTAATCGGGCCGTCGTGGTGGCTGCCAGTCGGTCGATAATTCTGTCGGTGAGTAACTCGAGTCCCTCTCTCTGCGCTCTGATCTGCCCCTCCATTCGGACGAGGTCCTCGGTGATATTCTGGTACGAGCTGTAGACGTGGGTGAGATCCTGCGCGATGTCGAAGAGGGCCGTCCAGCCATCGGTTCGGCCAGCAAAAGGTCCCTCGGCCCTGTACCAGAGCAGGGCGTGTCTGATCTGTAGGTGTTGGGGGGAGTACCTCCTCTGCGGCGTACCTCTCGGTCGTCCTTCCCTGTGACCCGCATCGCTGTTGACACAGACTAGACTGTGGGACTCACACTATAACCTAATTAAGCGACTTGAAGGAGTTGCTGGAGGTTGGTGAGGAGGCTAGTGGGCGCAAGCAGAGATGATATGTAACTGTGCGAATACAGAGAACAAATCTAAGGCTTATCCGCAGTGATAGCCCTACTTATATACATGCTTTATTTGGTTACCGGTAAGGGAGCCAAACATGAAGGTGGTCTGTGCGCAGACACAACTAATATGGTTAAGTCGTAAACTACAATAGACCATGTGCGCCGGTAATGGCCGCACCAGTAAGATCGTCTGTTTGGACCGTAGGTCCATGTTGTGGAAGTGGCTGTAGCTACGTTAGTAAGCCATGCATGTGATTCTTATATGCCGGTATCGGGATATGAGTAATCGTAAGGGCATTGGCATGTGATAACGAGCGGGCCGCTTATCCAATTGTACTGACATAGCCCGGTATCGGGATATGAGTAAAGCGCGTGACACCGGAGGTTAGTCCGCTGAGTCATTGACGCGTACGGGCGTGTTATGTACGTGTTGTTATGACAAGTGGACGTATACCGCGTTGTGTACGTGTTGTTTGGTTGCGTGTACATGTAGACGAGCGCTTGGCAGCGTAAATGTCTACAAGGTCGTAGAAATACCAGATAGATAGGTAAAAATACGGGAAAAATAGTGGCATGTCCCAAATCTGTGACATTACCCCCTCTTCAGGTTTCATTGTCCCTAATGGAACGATTACTTTCCTGTGGAGCCGAATCCACCAGTACCGCGCTCGGATTTAATCTTTTCAAAGTAAGATTTTCCGTGTAGCGTAATATGCGGGTCCTTTGCAACTTCGCAGATTAGCTGGGCAATCTTATCGCCGGCCCGAATATCGATAGATATGTCGGAGTGATTCCGGAGAATGATGATTACTTCGCCTTGATAATCGTGGTCGATAACGCCACCCATTACGTCTATGCCTTTGCGGGCAAGACTGGAGCGGGGGGCGATACGTCCGTAAGTGCCGAAAGGTACCTGGATTTTCAGTTTGGTGTTGTATTCTGTCTGCCCGTGAGCTGGCAGAACGTCGCCTGTTGCAGTGTACAGGTCAAACCCAACCGAGTCCTTGGTTCCTTTTTCCGGCATTCGGCCGCCTTCACCGACTACGATTTTCAAATCCGCGTTTTGGTTAATGTCCGCTGACATCCATCCCCCGTCGGGGTGTCTAACCATGCGTTGCTTAGGGTCCTTCGCAAATTCTTCGCGATACTGCGGCCAGTCGTCTGGCCACGTGCATTCGTCGGCTTCCCAGTCGTCGCTGTCAGGGTCGAAGACATGAACTGCTTCTTTCCTTCTAGCTGATCGCCTGAGGGGGACATCCTGCATTGGAATAGGGTGTGAAGCCTTGTATTCCTGCAAAATGTCGTATGCCGAGTCGAGATCCGCTTCGCGTACCCAGGAGTCGTCATTGATACCGAATCCCTTCCAACGGATTCTGTATTCAACTCTTCCTGCGCGGAGACGATGATCTAAGATCTTCTCGACTTCCCATAACTCCTCGCCGTCGACCATTTCTGGTTGAGGCTCTGGT
This sequence comes from Wolfiporia cocos, assembly GCA_029448655.1. Lineage (NCBI taxonomy): Eukaryota > Fungi > Basidiomycota > Agaricomycetes > Polyporales > Phaeolaceae > Wolfiporia > Wolfiporia cocos. Next base: position 7,574 of record JACCLO010000026.1, read on the forward strand.
TTTTTCTGATGCACCGGGTCCTTGTACATGACCAACTTGGAAGCGTGAAATACTGGGTGATAAGCCCTGTATTGCTCGTCCATGTGTACCCTAAAGGTGACCGGCGATAATTGTTCAATTATCTTAAATGGTCCCAAATAGCGTGGACTAAGACTTCTTTCGGAGTCTTGCCAGCTACGGGCGTCAACGAGAACTTTGTCGCCGACTTTAAACGGTACTGAGCGCTTATGTTGATCATAATACCAAGACCAGCGTTCAGCAGCCAGTTTCATAGCTGCCTTAGCTTGTTCTTGTGCTGACCATCTGGCGTAAGCAAATTGATTTAAATCCGAATATTGCGTCGGCTTCAAATCCGTAGGTCCTGCATTGGGATGCCTTCCTAGTTCGACGAAGAATGGACTATTCTTGGTCGTCTCACTAGCCGCGTTATTGTACGCGAACTCTGCCGTGGGGAGATAGAATACCCAGTTATCTTTTTGGATAACGTCGATGTAGCATCGTAGGTATTGTTCTAGAATTTGGTTAATTCTCTCCGTTTGGCCGTCCGCTTGCGGGTGATAGGCTGTTGTCATCGACCTCTGAATTCCCAATTGCTCGCACCATCCCTTGAATAGCTCAGAAGAGAATTGCGGTCCTCTGTCCGAAATGATTTGTTTCGGAAGCCCGTGGTTCGGATAAATCCGAAGGTACAGGAGGTTCGCTAATTCCTTTGCCGAGATATTGTCCGAAGTGGGAATGAAGTGTGCGCGCTTGGTCAATCGGTCCACTACTACCATAATGGCAGTGAATTGTTTACGTTCGCCACTAGGCGGTAAGTGGACAATGAAGTCGATGGTGATTGTGTCCCATGGTGCTTCCGGAACTGGGAGCGGTTGCAGGGGTCCGTACGGGGTCTGGTTGCGGTTCTTCATGCGCTGGCATGTGTCGCAACCTTCCACGTATTGCTTTACCATCGTGGTCATTCCAGGCCACCAGTAATTACGTGATAGAAGTTCATAGGTCTTCCATCGTCCGAAGTGTCCGGCAGTCACATGGTCATGATGTAACTCCAGAATCTTCGTGCGCAATTCCTTAGGCTCTTTTGGAACGTACACTTTTCCTCGTCTGAGGAGTAATCCGGCCTCCATGTTCCATTCCTGGAGATCTTTACCGAATTCCTTGGGACCACTTTTCAGTAGTTCCTGGTAATCCTTGGTAATCTGATCGTCCATGAGGGCCTGTCGGATTTGTCGGAGGAGGTCCTCGTCGCCTGATTGTATCTCCTGCTGTGACGCTTCTAGCGCCCTAACCGTAAAGTATTCCGGTTTCAGCAAAATTTGATCGCGATTGTCGAGTTCCACCCCCTCTTCATGGTCTGGCCTCCGTGACAGAGGATCAGCCGTAAGCATTGTTTTACCGGGTTTGTGGCACATGGTGAAGTTGAACCTTGTCAGGTAAAGACTCCAACGTGCCTGTCTCCGGGTAAGCCGTTGTGCCGATTTGAAATATGTCAGATTGAGATGATCCGACCATACTTCAAATTTGTGTGGGTGTCCTTCGAGGTAATGTCTCCATTCCTCTAGAGCGCGGATGATTGCGAGCAACTCCTTATCGTAAATCTCATAGTTCCTTTCGGGTGCTGATAGAGATTTCGAGTAAAAGGCTACCGGATGCCAGAGCTTATCCTCCGAAGAGTATTGCGATAGCACTGCACCAGTTGCGTAATCGGAAGAATCCGCTTCCACGCGGAACGGGGACTCCTGATCTGGGATCCGGAGTATTGGGGCCGATGTGAAAGCTTCCTTGAGAGTTTGGAAGGCTTCCGCTTGTTCGGGTCCCCAGTTCCACTGCGTGTTTTTCTTGGACAGTTCGGTTAACGGCTTAACCACTTTGGAGAAGTCTTTAATGAACCGCCGGTAGTAGTTGGCGAAGCCAACAAAGGCCTGGACGTCCTTCACCTTGGCAGGTGTAGGCCAGTCCATGACACCGGCTACCTTCTTAGGGTCCATTTCGACTTTTCCTTTGGAAATGATCATTCCCAGGTATTCAATACTGCTTTGTTCGAAGAAGCACTTTTCAGGCTTCGCGAACAAGTCGTTGTCTTGCAAGATTTGTAATACTTGCTTGACAATACGACGGTGTTCCAACAGGTCGTTTCCGAACACAAGGATGTCGTCTAGGTAGACAATGACCTTTCCTTCTCTGATAAGGTCACCTAGAATATCATTCATCATGTGCTGGAACGTGCTGGGTGCATTACAAAAGCCGAAGTACATGACTACAGCTTCGTAAAGGCCGTTAGGCGTAATGAATGCGGTCTTCCATTCATCTCCCTCCTTGATTCTTACGTTGTTGTAACCCCAACGCAAGTCGAGCTTCGTAAATATCGAAGCCTGGCTAAGCTTATCGATAAGCTCGTCTATGCGTGGGAGAGGGTACCTGTTTTTAATGGTCAAGTCGTTTACTTTCCGGTAATCGACTACCATTCGGGCTCCGCCGTCTTTTTTAGGGACGAAGAAGACCGGGCTCGCGATCGGGGATTTTGAGTGTCGGATGTAGCCCTTCCGTAACTCTTCCTGAATCCACTGATCTAGCGAGTTCGCTTCCTGAGGAGACATCTTGTATGCCTTACTCGGGGGCGGTAGTACCGCGTCATCGGGGAAGTCGATGGCGTGGTCATATGGTTTCCGTTCGGGCATCCTTTCGGATGCGCGTTGAGAAAATACCGTGGGACCAAACTCCTGGTATTCCTCCGGAACCAAGGATTTCCATTTCTGGAGATCCGCATCTGTCAGGAATTCATCATCCGACTTCTCCGTTACCGACTGAATGGCATCGATAAGGAGTTCCGTTCCTTCGTCAAGGGTGTTCACCCAAGCGACAAAGGGATTCTCAGGCTCCTCTAAGCCGAGAAAATCTATTGGAAAGTCGTTGATGATCTGATAGATGTTGCGGGGTTCGATTTCGTCTTCTTCCTCAGAAATCGAGACCCGTTTGCCATGTTTGCATTTTTCCGTACACCGATATGTGAAGGTTCCTTCCGGCCAATTGAAGTCCGGGTTGTGTTTCAGGAACCAGTCATATCCGAGGATCACATCCGCATTCTGTACGTCCATTACGTACAAGAATTCGGTGGACTTGTGTTCCTCGTGCACCATATAAGCTTTTACTGCCATATTGATATTACCGGCGGTATTAGAGGTACCGTCGGCGTTGCGAATCTCGAGAGGTGAAGGTAGTTTCTGAGTGACTAACTTCTCCTCATGGACGAGTTTCTTATCTATGACGCTTATTGATGCACCGGTGTCGATTAATGCCATGGCGTTTACTTTCTTTCCATATACCCACAGTTCCACTTCGATAGAGAACGATTTATTGTCGTCTCGAGAATCGTTTCCATGTACATTATACAAAGTGAAAAACTTCGACGCGAGCGGGTCAGGATAAAAGTATTTTACAGGAGGGGCACGTGTAGCTAGTGTCCTTGTCCTCCGGGCAAAGTCCATTGCCGAGTTACCGAATATACCGAGATGGGATACCGGGTGACGTACGACCGCCTTATCTTCCCACAAGATAAGGGGTCTCTGTGAAGCCTCTTCGTAGAGGTGCGCTTCTTCGGGGCGCTGTACACTCCCAGCCGCTGCGGGGCTGGTGTGTTCTTCACAGAACGTCTTCGAGACGTGTGGTTGGGGCGAGGGGAACCGAGATGGTCCCGACTGTGGCGACATTGGTGGCGGGGGCCGAGGGTCCTGCTGAGCTTGAGTCAGCCGTTACTTCTTCCCAGATGTATCGGGCACGATACGTCTTGCCATCCGCGGGGGGCGCCGAGTACGGCTTCTTGCCAGAAGCCTGTCCCTTTCCACTACCCGAAGGAGCAGCCGTGGTCTTTCCAGACGCGGCAGCTGCATCCTTCGCCCTTTGTTGTTCGGCCCGCTGAGCGGCAGGCACGAACGTTCCCGCGGCATTGTCTGCCGCAAGCTTAGGACACTTGTTGAAGTAGTGTCCCGTCTGCTTGCAGTAAGTACAGACGGCGTTGGCGGTGTCGGCGGGGGCTTTGGCGGGCGCCTTTCCCTTGTCCTTCTTTTTCTCCGACTTCTTTGCAGAAGCGGAGGACGTCTCCTTCTTTTCGGCAGGTGCCGAGTCCTTCTTGCCGGCCTTCTCGAAGATTGAGCCCTTGATCTTGTCAGGGTAAGATGTCTGATACATTTCTAGAGCGAAGTCGATCAGAGGCTCGATGTCGGTGGGTGCCTTGAAGAACGGGGTTTTGCCGAGGACGTTCAAGGTGTCCTTGACCTTTTCGGGGAGAGTCTCGGTGAATTCCCACACCAGAGTCTCGTTGGCGGTTTCGGAGAGTCGGCCGAGGGTGCGGAACCGTTCGCAGTAATTGAAATAGTTCGATTCTGCCAGTTCCTTGCCCTTCGTGCCGTAGTAGCCGCGAATTTCCTTCTTCGCGATCTCCTTATCCGTCATTTTGCCATATTGCACCATTACGGATTTGGTGAAATCCTCCCAGGTGCCGAGAGGTTCACCGTTTCCTGCCTTCTTGATGAGAGGCGAGAAAAATTTGTATGCGTCCCCTGTGACGCGGAAGAGGGCCGTGGTGATACGGTCATGGTCGTCGTAGACCCTGAGCGTACCGAAGTACAGGCCCATCTTCTCCACCCATTCCTGAGCAGTCACCTTTCCAGATGACCCGGAGAATTCGGGGGGAGGGGGGATTTTCAGGTTTTGAGGCAGACCTGGAATCTGCGGGGCGACGGCTGCTGCGGCAGCGGCTGCAGCTTGAGCGGCGGCAGCGGCCTCGGCTGCTCTGGCTTGAGCATGACCGGGGGCCGGTGCCGGGTCTTCCGGGGGCGTGCGGACACCGGGAGGTTTGGGAACGGAGGGATTCTTGCGAATCCTCCGGAGTTCCTCGTCAACCTTCTCCATGCGTTCCGCGAACGCATCCTCGAGGTCGTCAAGGCGGTTCCGGTAGTCCTTCCGGAGGTCTTTCTCCATTGCGGAGAACTTGGCGGTGTACTCCTGTCGGAGTTCCTTGCCGAGGTCCACCAGAGTGGACAGTACCTCGTTGCGGACCGAATTGACTGCTTCGTGTAGCTCGTCTTGGGCCTTTTGTTCGATGGCCCTGGATTGCCCAACCAGGGAGTCGATTCTGCCATGGATGCGATCCAGGCGGGCGTACACCATTCGCCCGAGGGTATCGGTGGTGTCGTAGGAGATGGCCGCACTTCGTTGTACGGCTGAATCAATGATTGGCCCATGCAGGGCCCCATCCACCTTGTGGTGTTCCTCCTCTGTGAGGTACGCCTTGAGGTTGTCGGCGACCACTGCATCGGTCCACCGTACTGGACTGGAAAATTCCATTTCTAGGTTGGTGACGGGCCCGATTGGTCGGGTGCGACGAGCCGGGGGGTGACCGGCAATGGGGGTGCCTGGGCGTGTACCCATGGGGTTGGTCGGAGAATCCCTTTGTGGGGGAACGAACTCCGGCATTTCCTCTTCTCCTTCCTCTTCCTCTTCTTCCTCTCCCTCGCTTAGGTGCTCCAGCGTCACCAGTTGCTGGGTTCCCGAGGGACCAGCTACCGGGGTCACCGGACCTTCTGAGCGGAGGCGCATCTTGCGGGGAGCGAGGGGCGTACTGACGGAGGAGGTGGAAGACATTTTTTGTGAATCTGTTTGTGACGAATGTTAGTTTCCGGTTACTCATTGTCTTAGATTCTTAAGAAGGGATTGGTTTTGAAAGCTGCGACTTTCGTTATAGATCACACTCGCACTCTATTTCAGAGTTAAAAGATGATAGTATTTCTACTATACAATCGCGAGTATATCCTCTTCTACCGAAGTAGTTGAGGGCCCTGCCACCTTGTCAGGTGGTGTTACACCGAAGGCAAAAGTAATTTGTAGCGCTACGCATTCTGCTACGATACGAGCTAAGTCCGTACGCCAATCCAAAAAGGAAATATTGCCGAGCTGTTTGCAATACTTTTTCATAATTCTCCAGTCTCTATTGGTGATCCTCCCCCGTCTCGCTCTATCCTTTACGTTATCCACCAGATCCTCCAATTCTACTACCATAGTATGGAAACGCATGTCGTTTTCCATATGGAAGCCTGGGTAATTAGGGGGGTGGTTGGCGAGAGGAGTGAGACGAGTGAGAGTGCCTTCTAGCATGGGAATAACTTGATCGCATGCTTGGAGAGGCTTCTTCTTCCCGAAGACGAGGGAAGGGTCGAGAATCTTGTGGTTGGCCGGAACTGAAGGTCCGGCCGCCGGGCTGGAGAGACGGAGGGCCAGTGAAGAAGCTGCTTGCTTGGCTTCCTTGGCGGCTTGCTTGGCGGCGATTCGCTTATTCAGCTTATCGCGGGCGAGCTTGAGCTTGTTGAGTTCGCGGAGTTCGATTAGGTTCTCCATGGCGGTAATGGAAGCGGCTAGCTTCTCTTCCTCTGTCCAGATTCGCTTGGCGAGTGGAACTGGCTTGGGAGGTCGAGGAGCGGGTTTCCCAGCCTCAGCGATGTGCTTTGGCATGTGGACGGGAATCTCCCAAAGATGGAGCTTCCCGGTGTAATCTTCCTTTACAGGAAGGGTGTATGTGACGTCCTCTGCCCGAGGAATGTCGGCGGTGTCGATGCGGCTGAGAAGGGACCGCTTCGCCGGCTTAACGTAGGGGGCAGTAGAGGAGCCACGGGTGCGACGGGTAACGCGGGGCATGATTCTAAAAAGTGCAGCCTTCATGAGAAACGAAGTTTCCCAGTGATACGTCCAAGAACAGGAATAGAAGGGGTTATGTAAGGTAGGGTAGTGGACTCCTTTTCAGGAGCAAAGAAGGTGTACTACGGGGCATAATTACTCTTATGTTGCGCGCAAACCCTGTGCCAAGACGGCGCGGATATTCGCATGACCCTAACGGTCAGAGGCGCCGACTCCAGGGGTAGAGTTGCTGACTGCCAGGCCGGTTCCTGGGTCAGATGATTGGGATTCGGATACACGACACCGCCCCGGAGGGACGATGCCGGAAAGTGGCTGGGATTTTACATTCCTTAGCCTGTCCATGCTTCAACAATGAGGTTGCCGTCTATAGCCACATGGGTGTCACATCAGGGCTAAAAAACCACTGTCGATCTAAGATCGCGAGACAGCAGCGCTCCACATCCCGAAGGAGTGGGCCACGCGCTTCTCTTCCAATGGGGCCCCAAATCCGTTTGACCCATGCTCGCACGCCGAGCTGCCCGGAGGACTTATGCTATTGGCTACCGCGAGTGACCTATGGCAGGGTGATTTTTTACGTCACCCCCCTCACTGCTTTTCCCATAACGGGTTCAAAGCAGGTCCCTTACGCCTGGGAGGCGGCTTTGGAAAATTCCCATGCCATCATAATGATGACCCTATGGATAGTGATGGGGCGCTGAACAACGCTTGCCATGACAGGGGGTTGGGCGCACACAGGCAGACCGTCCCCTTTTCTCCACAGGCGGGTCTTAACCGCGCATAGTCCAAGCTTGTCAGCGAGGACCATGTCTCCTTGACCCTGGAGTCCGGGTTAGGTAGGCCTCCTGCCTAAAAAGGCGGTGTGGCTTCCCTGGTTGCCAATCCTCTGCCGAGGATGGCGATGTATCCCCCAGATCTCAACTATCACCCCAATCGCCTTGTCAGGCAGAAAGGGATGTGCGCAGCAACAAGTAATAGCCCCTGTAGGATAGAAACCCAGACCCAAGCGCAAGCGCAAGGGCGGGGGTAGGGGGAGATTTGTTCTTATGACACAGACTAGACTGTGGGACTCACACTATAACCTAATTAAGCGACTTGAAGGAGTTGCTGGAGGTTGGTGAGGAGGCTAGTGGGCGCAAGCAGAGATGATATGTAACTGTGCGAATACAGAGAACAAATCTAAGGCTTATCCGCAGTGATAGCCCTACTTATATACATGCTTTATTTGGTTACCGGTAAGGGAGCCAAACATGAAGGTGGTCTGTGCGCAGACACAACTAATATGGTTAAGTCGTAAACTACAATAGACCATGTGCGCCGGTAATGGCCGCACCAGTAAGATCGTCTGTTTGGACCGTAGGTCCATGTTGTGGAAGTGGCTGTAGCTACGTTAGTAAGCCATGCATGTGATTCTTATATGCCGGTATCGGGATATGAGTAATCGTAAGGGCATTGGCATGTGATAACGAGCGGGCCGCTTATCCAATTGTACTGACATAGCCCGGTATCGGGATATGAGTAAGGCGCGTGACACCGGAGGTTAGTCCGCTGAGTCATTGACGCGTACGGGCGTGTTATGTACGTGTTGTTATGACAAGTGGACGTATACCGCGTTGTGTACGTGTTGTTTGGTTGCGTGTACGTGTAGACGAGCGCTTGGCAGCGTAAATGTCTACAAGGTCGTAGAAATACCAGATAGATAGGTAAAAATACGGGAAAAATAGTGGCATGTCCCAAATCTGTGACAGCTGTGAGGGGTCGGAGCGCGGCGAGGGAGTTGGTGGCGAGTCGTCAACATACTATTACTGTTCGGTTTTCGAGTGTTGGGGCTGTCCTGACTCTCGTCCTGTGGTAGTCTTTTATCATCTCCTTGGAGTGTTCTAAATTTCCCTCGTCTTCCCATGAGTTGTCGGCTGTAGCATAGCCTTTCCACTTGACAAAGTACTGATGCTTCTTTCCTCGCCATCTGTCAGCCAAGATAGCTTCGACTTCGTATTCCTCCTGTCCCTTGACGATATCGGGTGGCGGCCGTAGGTAATTGGGTCCGTGCACCCTGGTTTCTTTAAATGGTTTTAGTAAGGCAGCGTGGAATACCGGATGAATTTTCCAGTTCGCCGGTAACTGCAACCGGTATGTCGTGGGTCCCATCTTTTCTGTGATAGTGAAGGGTCCTTCCCTTTTTGGTGCCAGCTTGTTAGATTCGTAGGGGATAGTTAGGTTCTTTGCGTCAAGCCAGACCTTATCCCCTTTCTCAAGCTTCGGCAGTTCTCTGAGGAACCGCCCCGCCATTCTTTTCTGGGCTAATTCATGCGCGATGAATGCCATTTTTCGCGCCTCTTTGATCTTCTTGATCCTATCGACCGCTGCCGGGACGTTCCCTACTCTGTCATAGTCTGGGAATCCTCTCGGGACGTATCCTAGGATTATCTCGAGTGGCGCTGGTCGGTTTTCGGTTCGTCTGGTGTTGTGCGCAAATTCGACGTCCGGCAGTCGCTGTACCCATTGGAATGGGTCGTTCATGCAATAGATGCGAAGGTATACTTCGATCTGTTGATTCATTCTTTCCGTTTGTCCATCTGTCTGGGGGTGGTATGCTGTACTCATCGCTGACTCTGTCCCTTGCAGTCGGCATAACTCCTTGAAGAGCTTTGATGCGAACTGTGGTCCTCTGTCTGAAATGATTTTTCGGGGGATGCCGTACTGTGAATATATCTTCCGATGGAATATTTCTGTAGCCCCTTCGCTCGTGATTGTTTTGTCGCATGGGGTGAGAGAGATGGCCTTGGATAGGCCATGGTCGACAATCACCATCATGGAGTCATACTTTCCGACTCTTGGCAGGTCGGTGACAAAATCAACCGAGCATTGTGAGAAGGGGAGGGCGTCTTCTCGTGTCGGTATCGGCTGCAAAGGGGGTTTTAGTGGATTCCTATCAGGTTTCATCTGTTGACAGATTGCACAGCCCCGGACGTATTCCGCTATCATTGTTCCCATGTCGGGCCACCAAAAATGGGTTTTAACCTGTACTGTTGTACCCCAGATCCCAGGGTGTCCGGCCGGGATCGTGTCGTGGTATTTTGAGATAACGTCCCGTCGAAGGCCCTCGTCCCTTGGCACATACATTCTGCCCCTGTAGAGCAGTATCCCATCCGTTTGTTGCCATTCATCTGCGGTGGTTCTTGCGAGGAATTCGCCTGTGCCCCCTAGAGCGCGGATCGCCTGTTCCGCAGATTCATCTCGATCGTTGGCATTCTTGATTCGATCAATGATCGGGATCTGGATTGCATGGACGACGAGTTCGTCTGGAATCATGGTGATTCCCTCGTTGTCTTCGTTGCTTTCGTCCAGGTGGTACAACCTGGAAAGCGTGTCGGCCATGACTAATTTTCTTCCGGGGACGTGCTGTAATTTCAGGTCGAATTGCGAAAGGAATAGATGCCATCTCGCTTGTCGCCGATTTAGGCGCTGTGCGCTTCTCCAGTACGTCAGGTTCTGATGATCGCTTCGGATCAAGATCCGATGCGGTGCTCCTTCTAACAGGTGTCGCCATTCTTCTAATGCTCGGACTATTCCGAGTAATTCGCGATCGTAGATTTCGTAGTTCCGTTCTGTTGATGTCAGGGATTGTGAGAGATATCCCACCGGCCGTTCGCGCCCTGTTTCATCTGTCTGTTTCAGTACTGCTCCTGTGGCGAACTGAGATGCGTCTGTTTCGAGGATGAATGGTTTCTCCTTGTCTGGTTGTCACGGTTTTCACCTGACGTTGGGACAGTGTATTCCCCCGGGGTCGAACCCCGGTCCTCTTAGTATCTAGTCACATGTTAGGACTGTTAGCGTTAGTGTAGCGGTTAGCGTTAGTGTAGCGGTTAGCGTTAGTGTAGCGGTTAGCGTTAGTGTAGCGGTTAGCGTTAGCGTACCTTAGCGTCAGCGTATAGGGACACATGACTGTAGCTTAGTCATCGGCGGTTAGCGCCTGCGCACGGACTCTTACTTTAGGGTTGGTACTTACAGTAGTACGGTGCGCGATGACATGTATATAAGCTAGCGACTGAGGTCTTACAACCTCAGTCTAGTTATTGTCGACATTGGGGCGTGTCCCACAGTTCATACTCTTCTTGCGTGCTCTGCTGGCCTAACCATCGACACTCTCTTTGGTCTTTGAGTCTCCCTCATAGCCAGCGCCTCTAGGACGACTATCGTCTAAGACCTTGCGTCTTATATCCTAGGGCATAAGCAGTACGTTGTGTATAACTGCGTCACTGGTGTTCCCAGTGCGGGCGCCGTTGTGAATGCTTTCTTCATGAATTCGAATGCTTTCTGTTCTCTCTCCGTCCATTGGAACCCTGTCCCTGTGACCGTTTTTGTGAGGTCTACCAAGGGTCGGGCGTGCGTAGAGTAGTGATCGATAAATTTCCGATAGAAGTTCGCAAATCCTAGGAAGGATCTGACTTCTTTGAGATTTCGGGGAGTCGGCCATTCTTTAATCCCATTGAGTTTTGCTGGGTCCATCTGGATATTTCCTGGGGTGATGACTAGTCCCAGAAATTCGACTCTGTCGACACCGAAAGCGCATTTCTCGGGTTTCACAAAGAGGTGGTTATCCATCAATCTCTGGAGGATCCGCCGCTCCCGTTCCTTGTGTATTTTCTCATTTTCTGAGAAAATGAGGATGTCGTCCATGTAAACGAGCACCCATCCTTCGAGGATTTCTTCTTTCAGGATTTCGTTCATCATTGCCTGAAAGGTCCCGGGTGCATTGCACAATCCGAAAAACATAACCGTGGGCTCGTACAACCCTCGGTTTGTTTTGAAAGCCGCTTTCCATTCGTCTCCCTTTTTGATTCGCACGTTGTTGTATCCCGCTCTGAGGTCCATTTTTGTGAAGATCTTTGCTCCTTTTAGCTTTTCCAGGAGCTCCGAGATCAGTGGCAAGGGATAGACGTTCTTTATCGTTCCTTCGTTCAGATATCGATAATCTTGACAGAGTCGTAGGCCGCTGTCTTTCTTTGGGACGAAAAAGAATGGTGACGCCATCGGGGATTTCGAAGGGACTATGAATCCCTTGGCCAAGTTTTCTTTTAGGAATTCGTCCAACGCCTGTTGCTCTTTAGGCGAGAGTGCATAGACTTTGCAGTCTTTAGGCACGAAATCGGGTTTTAACTCGATTGCGTGGTCCCATGGTCTCGACGGGGGGAACGCTGCTGCGGACTCCTTACTGAACGTCTTGGCGAAGTCTAGTAGGTGTTTCGGGACCATCTCCTCAATCGTTCGTTCTGGTTCGGGGGTTTTTTGTGCGAATTCCTGGGATTTCGTTAGCGCTTTCCTGACAGCGTTGATGATTTGTATCTTTGTTCGGAACTTCTTTCGTGTCTCCCCTTTCTTTCCTATGATCCTAGGGTTATCTTTTGCGAAGCGTCGGATTGCTTCGTATTCTTCGGGAGTATAGAGCCGTTGCGCCGTTTCTTCTGGCTGGTCCGTGGATCCGAACCCTTTCTCCCCTCGTTCTGTTTCATCTAGGTCTTCGACCTCTAAGATGTCGGGGGTGAGGTGTCGTTCGAAAATTATCTGGGCTATCCGCATGCCCGGAATAATTCTATGCGCTTTGTCTGAGTAGTTGAAGACAATGGCTCCGACGTCTCCTCGGTAGTCCGAGTCTATGACTCCGGCTTGTACTACCAATCCGTGTCTGAGGGTATTGCCTGATCGTCCGGCCAGCCTTCCATACGATCCCTTCGGGATCTTCATTTTTACTCCTGTGGAGACGAGTTTCCATCCTCCGGCGGGAATCTCGGTTTCTTCTGCGGCGTAAAGGTCATACCCTGCAGCTTCTTGGGTCCCCCTTGTTGGAATTTTTCCTTCTGGGGCAACTACCATCTCCACCGTATCCATTCGGATCGTGGCTTCCTGTTTCTTTTCTTCTGCCCCTAGTATTGATCGTACATCGACCGTTTGGTCCTTCCAGTCGATCGTGGGGTTTTCGTCTTTCAGCCATCCATACCCTAGAATCATATTTTCTGTTCCGATTGATCCTACCAGGAATCGGACTTTTCGCGTTTTCTGAGTCTTCGGATATCGTAGTAGTATGGTGGCTTCTCGGTCTATTCGCCCATCTTTGTTTTCTGTTCCGTCAACATTTTTTACGATGATCGGGTTCTTCAAGGGTTGCGTGGGCACCTTGTATTTTTCTACTACTCTGCTGTGGATCAGGTTCGACATTGCTCCTGAGTCGATTAGTGCATTGCACTTCACGGGTTTTGCCAGCGTCATGATTACCGGGATGAAGAGGGATCGATTCTTCTCGAATGAGGTAATTACATGCGCTGCTTTCTCGGAGGGTAAGACCGTGGGCTTCCCTCCTAGGCAAAATCCTGTTCTTCTACGAGCTGAGCTAGGAGCTCGGGGTTCTTGGCTTTCAGGGCCCTAATTGCCGTGACCGCTCTGTTAGCGGTGATGTATTCAGTCTCTTCCTCAGAGACTTCTTCAATGCGAGCTTCTTGCTCGGCTTCTTCTTCTTCGGTTTTTCGAGTAGTTCGTCTAGGGCGGGCTGGCTTCCTTGGCCTCTTTGGACAGTCTCGCGACATATGTCCTGGCTGATGACAGGTGAAGCATTTTCCCTTCTTGATGTGATCGTCCCTTTCCTGGGTGGTCATTCGATCTACATCCATCGCATTCGGATCTTTCGGTGCGGTTGTCTGTGGAGCACTAGTGCGTCCGTTATTCTGGTTCGAGGCTTGCCAAGCCTTTTTCTTGACAAACGGTTTGTCCCGTTTTAAGAATATCTTGTACGTATTTTCATAATACGAGGCAGCGGACTGCCATTCATCAATGGTCGCTGGTAGCGGCCGAACACCGATGATGTATCGGGTCGTATGTTCGGGTAACCCTTTCTCAAAGAGGGTTATGAGCAACGCGTTTCCGTCCGCGCTGTATCGATCGTACTGGGCCTTCCCGGCCAAGTTGTTGAACTCGGTGATATAATCATCGATGTCCTTCCTGTCCTGGGTTACGTCCAGGATTTTCTTCCGCGCCTTCTGTACCTCTTCGATGGCTCCGAAGGCTTTCTGGAAGTCTGCATCAAACTGTGCAAGACTAGGCGGGAAGAATCGTTTCGTCTGGGGGTTCGTATAAACCCGGTGATAATTCTGTTTCCATTGGCCCGTTTTCCCCTTGTTCGAAATATAAGAGAGGATAAAGATCACTCTCTGAACGTCGTTCTGGAACGACGTTTCGTACATCGTAAACCAGGAATTACACTGGTTTATGAAGTTCTGCATGTCGGATCGTTCCCCGTCAAATACGTCTGGGGGATTGATCTTTATCATCGGGGGTCGGTAGTACGGGTTCGGCGCCGGAGGTTGAGGCTGCGGCGCATTCGGTGGTGGAGGCCCTCCTGGGGGTCCTCCTCCTCCCGGGTATCCTCCACCCGGGTTTCCTGGGTTTCCTCCGGGGTTCCCTGGGTTCCCTCCAGGGTTTCCTCCTCCGGGGTTCGTGGGGGTTCCTCCTCCGAGTCCTCCAGGAGGGGGGGCATTCCCTCCTCCGAGTCCGAAGTTTCCTCCCAGTCCTCCTCCGCTTGTACCTGCGGAGGTTCGTCCAAATAGGCCTGAAGGCCATGTTCCTGGGTTTGTCGTTCCCATTCCTCCGCTTGGGCTAGTCCAAGACGGATTTCCTCCGCTACCCATTCCGGGTGCGTTCTGTGGGGGGTTTCCAAAGAGGTCTGTTCCTCCAGCCATAGGCCCAATCCCACTCTGCGCAAAAGCAGATATAAATCCTGGAGGGTCCTGTCCTCCGGTCTGGCTGTTATCTGTTCCTGTAAAGTTTCCAGGATTTCTCCCATCATCTCCGATGCGCTCAATTCCTGCCATTCCTGTGGCGCCCGAAGGCTGATTCGTATTTCCGTCGGCATCGAAGGTTCTGTTGATGGTTTCGGTTTCGTTTTCGGTCAACGTCGCGGTTGACATCGGAGGGATTTCTCCGAATCGTTTGAACGCTTCACGCGTTATTTCCCAAGCGGTCGTTCTTGCGGAGGGGTATACTTCTACCCACTTCGATGCCCTATCTTCTCTTGGAATGACAACAATTCCTCCGCGGTTACGGAAGGCTCCAATGGTGTCAGTCCACTCGTATCGGTTGAGTCTGTAGACTCCCTGAATGTCCTCGGGCAAGAGTTCAATCAGTCGTGCTGGGAATTCTGGTCCAAATATCATGTGCCCTTACACCGTGGTAGGTGAGGGAGTGATAAGCTCGACCTTCTGTTACGGGTCGAATACCCGTTCGTATATTCGAATTGCGAATATAGATCGTTCTTCTGCACGTAGGCACGTTGCCGTATGCAAGGCAAATACTCGTTAGATGCCTTCGGGTCCTAAGTGAAGTCCTTAGGAGATCGGTTAATATCCAATACGCGTTAGAGGATATAATCTGTTCAGATGCGAGTCGAATAGAATACAAGACTCGCCTAAGTCCGAGAAGTCAGTGTGCACTTCGAGGACTTAGTCGTTCGGTTGCTCGAGTGAGAAATACTGAGCGTAGTTTCCTACGTTTGAGAACGAGTATAAGACTTCTTGTTTGTACAACAAGGTCGAGCTGAAGAGCCTCGACGGTAAGTACATGCATTTTATACTACGCTAGGTTTCAGGGGTCAAGTCTGTCCCAGATGCCACCGATACTATCTACGTTATAGTCCCAAACGTTTGATAAGTATGGAGTGATATATCTGAGGCGATGGATAGGGATGATGGCGGTTGAACGCCATCTATCAGCTAATAAACGATGAACGTGAAACGGTGGCAGGGTTGGACCTGCCAAAGATGAAACGAGCCCTACGGACTAGTACAACTGGGGATGCGCCCAGTAAGATCACGAGTGGCCAGGGGAGTTGGTTGCGCAACAAGTCCCTGTATCGTATTCGCCTAGTGGTGAGTTCTGTCGATATTCGAAAAATTTAAAATAACTGTAACATCGCCTTCCCATGAGTCTTCCGCCGATGGGTAGCCTTTCCAGTGGACGAGGTATTGCTTCTTCCCTCGGTATTGTTGTTGGTTCAGGATGGCTTCGACTTCATACTCTGCTTCCCCGTCGACTAATTCCGGGGGCGGCTTCATATGATTGGGTCCGTGCACCCTTGTCTCATTGAACGGCTTCAGTAGGGTTGCATGGAAGACCGGATGTACCTTCCATCGCAGTGGTAGGGCTAGTCGATAAGTTACATTCCCAAGCTTTTCCATGATAGTGAATGGTCCCTCTCTTTTGGGGGCAAGTTTCCGAGATTCGTATGGGAGGTGGAGGTTCTTGGCATCGAGCCAGACCTTGTCCCCTTTGTCGAATTTAGGGAGGTCTCGTAGGGTCCTTCCTGCCATTCGCTTCTGCATTAGCTCATGAGCGGCAATTGCCTTTTCCCTTGCTTCTCGTGCGGCTTTTAGTCGGTCAGCTGCTGCTGGTACCTGGGTGGTTTTAACTTCGTCTGGTAATCCTCTCGGGATGTATCCCATGATTACTTCTGTAGGGGCAGGCCGCCCCTCCGTCCTTCGTGTGTTGTGAGCGAATTCTACGTCTGCTAACCGCGTCGCCCAAAGTCTTGGGTCGTTCATACAGTATATGCGCAGGTAGACTTCGATTTGTTGGTTCATTCTTTCTGTCTGTCCATCTGTCTGTGGGTGATAGGCCGTGCTGAGGGCGGACTCGATTCCAAGGACTTTACAGAGTCCTTGAAAGAGCTTGGACGCGAATTGTGGTCCTCGATCGGATATGATTTTTCGGGGGAGTCCGTACTTCGAATAGATTTGCCGATGGAATATGTCAGCTGCCCCTTCGCTGGTGATGGTCTTGCTGCATGGGGTTAGCGATATCGCCTTGGACGACCCATGATCGACGATGACCATGATCGAGTCATACTTCCCTACCGGGGGAAGGTCCGTGATGAAGTCAACTGAGCATTGCGAAAAGGGGAGGGCATCCTTTTTTGTCGGAATCGGTTGTAGTGGCGGCTTCGTCAGGTTTCTGTCGGGTTTCATTTGCTGACATATGGCGCACCCTTTGACGTATTCTGCCACCGTTTTTCGGAGATCAGGCCACCAGAAGTGTTCCTGTACTTTTAGCGTTGTCCCCCAGATTCCGGGGTGACCTGCTGTGATTGGATCGTGATATCTAGAGACCACATCCCTTCTCAGGGCAGGGTCTTTGGGAACATACATTCGTCCTTTGTACAAGAGGACTCCTTCGCTGGACTGCCAGTCTTCCATTGCTGTCCTCAAAGGGGCAGTCTCTCCTTGTTCCAGGGCGCGGAGAGCCTGTTCCGCGATCGGGTCGAAAGGCTTCGCGATCTTGATCCGATCGATGATCGGTATCTCGATGGCGTGGACAAACAGTTCGTCGGGTAACATGAGGATGTTTTCGTTGTCATGTTCCGAGTTGTCTAGGTTCAGGAGACGTGAGAGAGTGTCTGCCATTATTAATTTCTTTTGTCACAGATTTGGGACATGCCACTATTTTTCCCGTATTTTTACCTATTTATCTGGTATTTCTACGACCTTGTAGACATTTACGCTGCTAAGCGCCCGTCTACACGTACACGCAAACAAACAACACGTACACAACACGGTATACGTCCACCAGTCATAACAACACGTACATAACACGTTTGTACGCGTCAATGACTCAGCGGACTAACCTCCGGTGTCACGCGCCTTACTCATATCCCGGTACCGGGCTATGTCAGTACAATTGGATAAGCGGCCCGCTCGTTATCACATGCCAATGCCCTCACGATTACTCATATTCCGATACCGGTATATAAGAATCACATGCATGGCTTACTAACGTAGCTACAGCCACTTCCACAACATGGACCTACGGTCCAAACAAACGATCTTACTGGTGCGGCCATTACCGGCGCACATGGTCTATTGTAGTTTACGACTTAACCATATTAGTTATGTCTGCGCACAGACCACCTTCATGTTTGGCTCCCTTACCGGTAACCAAACAAAGCATGTATATAAGTAGGGCTATCACTGCGGATAAGCCTTAGATTTGTTCTCTGCATTCGCACAGTTACATAACATCTCTGCTTGCGCCCACTAGCCTCCTCACCAACCTCCAGCAACTCCTTCAAGTCGCTTATTAGGTTATAGTGTGAGTCCCACAGTCTAGTCTGTGTCATAAGAACAAATCTCCCCCATACCCCCACCCTTGCGCTTGCGCTTGGGTCTGGGTTTCTATCCTACAGGGGCTACTACTTGTTGCTGCGCACATCCCTTTCTGCCTGACAAGGCGATTGGGGTGATAGTTGAGATCTGGGGGATACATCACCATTCTCGGCAGAGGATTGGCAACCAGGGAAGCCACACCGCCTTTTTAGGCAGGAGGCCTACCTAACCCGGACTCCAGGGTCAAGGAGACATGGTCCTCGCTGACAAGCTTGGACTATGCGCGGTTAAGACCCGCCTGTGGAGAAAAGGGGACGGTCTGCCTGTGTGCGCCCAACC
The DNA here is from genome assembly GCA_029448655.1 of Wolfiporia cocos. NCBI lineage: Eukaryota > Fungi > Basidiomycota > Agaricomycetes > Polyporales > Phaeolaceae > Wolfiporia > Wolfiporia cocos. The sequence goes on from JACCLO010000026.1 coordinate 25,741, forward strand.
CCCTGTCATGGCAAGCGTTGTTCAGCGCCCCATCACTATCCACAGGGTCATCATTATGATGGCATGGGAATTTTCCAAAGCCGCCTCCCAGGCGTAAGGGACCTGCTTTGAACCCGTTATGGGAAAAGCAGTGAGGGGGGTGACGTAAAAAATCACCCTGCCATAGGTCACTCGCGGTAGCCAATAGCATAAGTCCTCCGGGCAGCTCGGCGTGCGAGCATGGGTCAAACGGATTTGGGGCCCCATTGGAAGAGAAGCGCGTGGCCCACTCCTTCGGGATGTGGAGCGCTGCTGTCTCGCGATCTTAGATCGACAGTGGTTTTTTAGCCCTGATGTGACACCCATGTGGCTACAGGCGGCAACCTCATTGTTGAAGCATGGACAGGCTAAGGGATGTAAAATCCCAGCCACTTTCCGGCATCGTCCCTCCGGGGCGGTGTCGTGTATCCGAATCCCAATCATCTGACCCAGGAACCGGCCTGGCAGTCAGCAACTCTACCCCTGGAGTCGGCGCCTCTGACCGTTAGGGTCATGCGAATATCCGCGCCGTCTCGGCACAGGGTTTGCGCGCAACATAAGAGTAATTATGCCCCGTAGTACACCTTCTTTGCTCCTGAAAAGGAGTCCACTACCCTACCTTACATAATCCCTTTTATTCCTGTTCTTGGACGTATCACTGGGAAACTTCGTTTCTCATGAAGGCTGCACTTTCTAGAATCATGCCCCGCGTTACCCGTCGCACCCGTGGCTCCTCCACTGCCCCTTACGTTAAGCCGGCAAAGCGGTCCCTTCTCAGCCGCATCGACACCGCCGACATTCCTCGGGCAGAGGACGTCACCTACACGCTTCCTGTAAAGGAAGACTACACCGGGAAGCTCCATCTTTGGGAGATTCCCGTCCACATGCCAAAGCACATCGCTGAGGCTGGGAAACCCGCTCCTCGACCTCCCAAGCCAGTTCCACTCGCCAAGCGAATCTGGACAGAGGAAGAGAAGCTAGCCGCATTCCATTACCGCCATGGAGAACCTCATCGAACTCCGCGAACTCAACAAGCTCAAGCTCGCCCGCGATAAGCTGAATAAGCGAATCGCCGCCAAACAAGCCGCCAAGGAAGCCAAGCAAGCAGCTTCTTCACTGGCCCTCCGTCTCTCCAGCCCGGCGGCCGGACCTTCTGTTCCGGCCAACCACAAGATTCTCGACCCTTCCCTCGTCTTCGGGAAGAAGAAACCCCTCCAAGCATGCGATCAAGTTATTCCCATGCTAGAAGGCACTCTCACTCGCCTTACTCCTCTCGCCAACCACCCCCCTAATTACCCAGGCTTCCATATGGAAAACGACATGCGTTTCCATACTATGGTAGTAGAATTGGAGGACTTGGTGGATAACGTAAAGGATAGAGCGAGACGAGGGAGGATCACCAATAGAGACTGGAGAATTATGAAAAAGTATTGCAAACAGCTCGGCAATATTTCCTTTTTGGATTGGCGTACGGACTTAGCTCGTATCGTAGCAGAATGCGTAGCGCTACAAATTACTTTTGCCTTCGGTGTAACACCACCTGACAAGGTGGCAGGGCCCTCAACTACTTCGGTAGAAGAGGATATACTCGCGATTGTATAGTAGAAATACTATCATCTTTTAACTCTGAAATAGAGTGCGAGTGTGATCTATAACGAAAGTTCGCAGCTTTCAAAACCAATCCCTTCTTAAGAATCTAAGACAATGAGTAACCGGAAACTAACATTCGTCACAAACAGATTCACAATGTCCTCCACCTCCTCCGTCAGCACCCCCCTCGCTCCCCGCAAGATGCGCCTCCGCTCAGAAGGTCCGGTGACCCCGGTAGCTGGTCCCTCGGGAACCCAGCAACTGGTGACGCTGGAGCACCTAAGCGAGGGAGAGAAGAAGAAGAGAAGAGGAAGGAGAAGAGGAAATGCCGGAGTTCGCTCCCCCGCAAAGGGAATCTCCGACCAACCCCATGGGTACACGCCCAGGCTCCCCCATTGCCGGATACCCACCGGCTCAGTCGAACTCGCCCTATCGGGCCCGCCACCACCCTGGAAATGGAATTTTCGGGTCCGACACGACAGACCAATGTCGCTGTCGAGAACAACCTCAAGGCGTACCTTCCTGAGGAGGAACACCACAAGGTGGATGGGTCCATACATGGGCCAATCATCGATGCCGCCGTACAACGAAGTGCGGCCATAAGCCATGACACCACCGACACCCTAGGTCGAATGGTGCACGCCCGCCTGGAGCGTATCCATGAACGAATCGATTCCCTGGCTGGGCAATCCAGGGCAATCGAACAGAAGGCCCAAGACGAGCTACACGAAGCGGTCAATTCGGTCCGGAACGAGGTATTGTCCACCATGGTGGACCTCGGCAAGGAACTCCGACAGGAGTACACCGCCAAGCTCTCCGAAATGGAGAAGCAGCTCCGAAAGGACTACCGGTCTCGGCTCGACGACCTCGAGGATGCGTTCGCCGAGCGTATGGAGAAGGTTGAGGAAGAACTTCGGAGGAGCCGCAAGAATCCCTCCGTTCCCAACCCTCCCGGTGTCCGCACGCCCCCGGAAGAACCCGCACCGGCCCCCGGTCATGCTCAAGCCAGAGCAGCCGAGGCCGCTGCCGCCGCACAAGCCGCAGCCGCTGCTGCAGCAGCCGTCGCCCCGCAGATTCCAGGTCTGCCTCAAAACCTGAAAATCCCCCCTCCCCCCGAATTCTCTGGGTCATCTGGAAAGGTGACTGCGCAGGAATGGGTGGAGAAGATGGGCCTGTACTTCGGTACGCTCAGGGTCTACGATGACCATGACCGTATCACCACGGCCCTCTTCCGCGTCACAGGGGACGCATACAAATTTTTCTCGCCTCTCATCAAGAAGGCAGGAAACGGTGAACCTCTCGGCACCTGGGAGGACTTCACCAAATCCGTAATGGTGCAATATGGGAAGATGACGGATAAGGAGATAGCCAAGAAGGAAATTCGCGGCTACTACGGCACGAAGGGCAAGGAACTGGCAGAATCGAACTATTTCAATTACTGCGAACGGTTCCGCACCCTCGGCCGACTCTCCGAAACCGCCAACGAGACTCTGGTGTGGGAATTCACCGAGACTCTCCCCGAAAAGGTTAAGGACACCTTAAACGTCCTCGGCAAGACTCCGTTCTTCAAGGCCCCGACCGACATCGAGCCTCTGATCGACTTCGCTCTAGGAAATGTATCAGACAGTCATATCCATGACAAGATCAAGGGCTCGATCTTCGAGAAGGCCGGCAAGAAGGACTCGGCACCTGCCGAAAAGAAGGAGACGTCCTCCGCTTCTGCAAAGAAGTCGGAGAAAAAGAAGGACAAGGGAAAGGCGCCCGCCAAAGCCCCCGCCGACACCAGCCAATGCCGTCTGCACCTACTGCAAGCAGACGGGACACTATTTCAACAAGTGTCCTAAGCTTGCCGCGGACAAGGCTGCGGGAACGTTCGTGCCTGCCGCTCAGCGGGCCGAACAACAAAGGGCGAAGGATGCAGCTGCCGCGTCTGGAAAGACCACGGCTGCTCCTTCGGGTAGTGGAAAGGGACAGGCTTCTGGCAAGAAGCCGTACTCGGCGCCCCCCGCGGATGGCAAGACGTATCGTGCCCGAACGATCTGGGAAGAAGTGACGGCTGACTCAAGCTCAGCAGGACCCTCGGCCCCCGCCACCACCGTCGCCAATGTCGGGACCATCTCGGTTCCCCTCGCCCCAACCACACGTCTCGAAGACGTTCTGTGAAGAACACACCAGCCCCGCAGCGGCTGGGAGTGTACAGCGCCCCGAAGAAGCGCACCTCTACGAAGAGGCTTCACAGAGACCCCTTATCTTGTGGGAAGATAAGGGCGGTCGTACGTCACCCGGTATCCCATCTCGGTATATTCGGATAACTCGGCAATGGACTTTGCCCGGAGGACAAGGACACTAGCTACACGTGCCCCTCCTGTACAATACTTTATCCTGACCCCACTCGCAGCTGAAGTTTTTCACTTTGTATAATGTACATGGAAACTGATTCTCGAGACGACAATAAATCAGTTCTCTATCGAAGTAGGAATTGTGGGTATACGGAAAGAAAGTCAACGCCATGGCATTAATCGACACCGGTGCATCAATAAGCGTCATAGATAAGAAACTCGTCCACTGAGGAGAAGTTAGTCACTCAGAAACTACCTTCACCTCTCGAGATTCGCAACGCCGACGGTACCTCTAATACCGCCGGTAATATCAATATGGCAGTAAAAGCTTATATGGTGCACGAGGAACACAAGTCCACCGAATTCTTGTACGTAATGGACGTACAGAATGCGGATGTGATCCTCGGATATGATTGGTTCCTGAAACACAACCCGGACTTCAACTGGCCGGAAGGAACCTTCACATATCGGTGTACGGAAAAATGCAAACATGGCAAACGGGTTTCGATTTCTGAGGAAGAGGACGAAATTCGAACCCCGCAACATCTATCAGATCATCAATGACTTTCCAATAGATTTTCTCGGCTTAGAGGAGCCTGAGAATCCCTTTGTCGCTTGGGTGAACACCCTTGACGAAGGAACGGAACTCCTTAGTCGATGCCATTCAGTCGATAACGGAGAAGTCGGATGATGAATTCCTGACAGATGCGGATCTCCAGAAATGGAAATCCTTGGTTCCGGAGGAATACCAGGAGTTTGGTCCCACGGTATTTTCTCAACGCGCATCCGAAAGGATGCCCGAGCGGAAACCATACGACCACTGCCATCGACTTCCCCGATGACGCGGTACTACCGCCCCCGAGTAAGGCATACAAGATGTCTCCTCAGGAAGGCGAACTCGCTAGATCAGTGGATTCAGGAAGAGTTACGGAAGGGCTACATCCGACACTCAAAATCTCCGATCGCGAGCCCGGTCTTCTTCGTCCCTAAAAAAGACGGCGGAGCCCGAATGGTAGTCGACTTACCGAAAGGTAAACGACTTGACCATTAAAAACAGGTACCCTCTCCCACGCATAGACGAGCTTATCGATAAGCTTAGCCAGGCTTCGATATTTACGAAGCTCGACTTGCGTTGGGGTTACAACAACGTAAGAATCAAGGAGGGAGATGAATGGAAGACCGCATTCATTACGCCTAACGGCCTTTACGAAGCTGTAGTCATGTACTTCGGTTTTTGTAATGCACCCAGCACGTTCCAACACATGATGAACGATATTCTAGGTGACCTTATCAGAGAAGGAAAGGTCATTGTCTACCTAGACGACATCCTTGTGTTCGGAAACGACCTGTTGGAACACCGTCGTATTGTCAAGCAAGTATTACAAATCTTGCAAGACAACGACTTGTTCGCGAAGCCTGAAAAGTGCTTCTTCGAACAAAGCAGTATTGAATACCTGGGAATGATCATTTCCAAAGGAAAAGTCGAAATGGACCCTAAGAAGGTAGCCGGCGTAATGGACTGGCCTACACCTGCCAAGGTGAAGGACGTCCAGGCCTTTGTTGGCTTCGCCAACTACTACCGTCGGTTCATTAAAGACTTCTCCAAAGTGGTTAAGCCGTTAACCGAACTGTCCAAGAAAAACACGCAGTGGAACTGGGGACCCGAACAAGCGGAAGCCTTCCAAACTCTCAAGGAAGCTTTCACATCGGCTCCAATACTCCGGATCCCAGATCAGGAGTCCCCGTTCCGCGTGGAAGCGGATTCTTCCGATTACGCAACTGGTGCAGTGCTATCACAATACTCTTCGGAGGATAAGCTCTGGCACCCGGTAGCCTTTTACTCGAAATCTCTATCAGCACCCGAAAGGAACTATGAGATTTACGATAAGGAGTTGCTCGCAATCATCCGTGCACTAGAGGAATGGAGACATTACCTCGAAGGACACCCACACAAATTTGAAGTATGGTCGGATCATCTCAATCTGACATATTTCAAATCGGCACAACGGCTTACCCGGAGACAGGCACGTTGGAGTCTTTACCTGACAAGGTTCAACTTCACCATGTGCCACAAACCCGGTAAAACAATGCTTACGGCTGATCCTCTGTCACGGAGGCCAGACCATGAAGAGGGGGTGGAACTCGACAATCGCGATCAAATTTTGCTGAAACCGGAATACTTTACGGTTAGGGCGCTAGAAGCGTCACAGCAGGAGATACAATCAGGCGACGAGGACCTTCTCCGACAAATCCGACAAGCCCTCATGGACGATCAAATTACCAAGGATTACCAGGAACTACTGAAAAGTGGTCCCAAGGAATTCGGTAAAGGATCTCCAGGAATGGAACATGGAGGCCGGATTACTCCTCAGACGAGGAAAAGTGTACGTTCCAAAAGAGCCTAAGGAATTGCGCACGAAGATTCTGGAGTTACATCATGACCATGTGACGGCCGGACACTTCGGACGATGGAAGACCTATGAACTTCTGTCACGTAATTACTGGTGGCCTGGAATGACCACGATGGTAAAGCAATACGTGGAAGGTTGTGACACATGTCAACGCATGAAGAACCACAACCAGACCCCGTACGGACCCCTGCAACCGCTCCCAGTCCCGGAAGCACCTTGGGACACCGTCACAATTGACCTTATCGTCCACTTACCGCCCAGCGGCGAATTGAAACAATTCAATGCTATTATGGTAATAGTGGACCGGCTTACCAAGCGAGCGCACTTCATTCCCACATCAGACAAGATAACGGCGAAAGAATTAGCGAACCTCCTATACCTTCGGATCTATCCGAACCACGGACTTCCGAAACAAATCATTTCGGATAGAGGCCCGCAATTCGCAGCTGCCTTGTTTAAGGGATGGTGTGAACAATTGGGAATCCAACGGTCAATGACAACTGCCTATCACCCGCAAGCGGATGGCCAGACGGAGAGAGTTAACCAAATCCTGGAACAATATCTTAGATGTTACATCGATGTTATTCAGAAGGATAACTGGTCATGGTTTCTCCCTACGGCCGAATTCGCGTACAACAACGCGGCTAGTGAGACAACAAAGAATAGTCCATTCTTTGTCGAACTAGGAAGGCATCCCAACGCAGGACCTACGAATTTACGTCCAACACAATACGTGGACCTAAATGTCATTGCTTACGAACGATGGTCAGCACAAGAACAAGCTAAGGCAGCAATGAAACTGGCTGCTGAACGCTGGTCTTGGTACTACGATCAACATAAGCGCTCGGTACCGTTTAAAGTCGGCGACAAAGTTCTCGTTGACGCCCGAAGCTGGCAAGACTCCGAAAGAAGTCTTAGTCCACGCTATTTGGGACCATTTAGGATAATTGAACAATTATCTCCGGTCACCTTTAGGGTACACATGGACGAGCAATACAGGGCTTACCACCCAGTATTCCACGCTTCCAAGTTGGTCATGTACAAGGACCCGGTGCATCAGAAAAAACCAGAGCCTCAACCAGAAATGGTCGACGGCGAGGAGTTATGGGAAGTCGAGAAGATCTTAGATCATCATCTCCGTGCAGGAAGAGTTGAATACAGAATCCGATGGAAAGGGTTCGGTATCAATGACGACTCCTGGGTACGCGAAGCCGATCTCGACACGGCATACGACATTCTGCAGGAATACAAGGCTTCACACGCCATTCCAATGCAGGATGTCCCCCTCAGGCGCTCAGCTAGAAGGAAAGAAGCAGTTCACGTCTTCGACCCTGACAGCGACGACTGGGAAGCCAACGAATGCACGTGGCCAGACGACTGGCCGCAGTATCGCGAAGAATTTGCGAAAGATCCTAAGCAGCGCATGGTTAGACACCCCGACGGGGGATGGATGTCAGCTGACATTAACCAAAACGCGGATTTGAAAATCGTAGTCGGTGAAGGCGGCCGAATGCCGGAAAAGGGAACCAAGGACTCGGTTGGGTTTGACCTGTACACTGCAACAGGCGACGTTCTGCCAGCTCACGGGCAGACAGAATACAATACCAAACTGAAAATCCAGGTACCTTTCGGCACTTACGGACGTATCGCCCCCCGCTCTAGTCTCGCACGCAAAGGCATAGACGTAATGGGTGGCGTCATCGACCACGATTATCAAGGCGAAGTAATCATCATTCTCCGGAATCACTCCGACATATCTATCGATATTCGGGCCGGTGATAAGATTGCTCAACTCATATGCGAAGTTGCTAAGGACCCGCATATTACGCTACACGGAAAATCTTACTTTGAAAAGATTAAATCCGAGCGCGGTACTGGTGGTTTCGGCTCCACGGGGAAGTAATCGTTCCATTAGGGACAATGAAACCTGAAGAGGGGGTAATGTCACAGATTTGGGACATGCCACTATTTTTCCCGTATTTTTACCTATTTATCTGGTATTTCTACGACCTTGTAGACATTTACGCTGCTAAGCGCCCGTCTACACGTACACGCAAACAAACAACACGTACACAACACGGTATACGTCCACCAGTCATAACAACACGTACATAACACGTTTGTACGCGTCAATGACTCAGCGGACTAACCTCCGGTGTCACGCGCCTTACTCATATCCCGGTACCGGGCTATGTCAGTACAATTGGATAAGCGGCCCGCTCGTTATCACATGCCAATGCCCTCACGATTACTCATATTCCGATACCGGTATATAAGAATCACATGCATGGCTTACTAACGTAGCTACAGCCACTTCCACAACATGGACCTACGGTCCAAACAAACGATCTTACTGGTGCGGCCATTACCGGCGCACATGGTCTATTGTAGTTTACGACTTAACCATATTAGTTATGTCTGCGCACAGACCACCTTCATGTTTGGCTCCCTTACCGGTAACCAAACAAAGCATGTATATAAGTAGGGCTATCACTGCGGATAAGCCTTAGATTTGTTCTCTGCATTCGCACAGTTACATATCATCTCTGCTTGCGCCCACTAGCCTCCTCACCAACCTCCAGCAACTCCTTCAAGTCGCTTATTAGGTTATAGTGTGAGTCCCACAGTCTAGTCTGTGTCATCTTTCCGGGTACGTGCTGTAGGCGGATGTCAAACTGGGACAGCAGGAGGTGCCATCTTGCCTGTCGCCGATTCAATCTCTGAGCGCTTCGCCAATATGTAAGGTTCTGGTGATCGCTTCTGATCAGAATCTGGTGGGGTGCTCCTTCTAGAAGGTGGCGCCATTCTTCAAGAGCGCGGACTATTCCGAGAAGTTCCCGATCGTAGATTTCATAGTTTCGTTCAGCTGCGGTTAGGGATTGAGAGAGGTAGCCTACTGGCCGTTCATTCCCTTCGTCATCTTTCTGTTTGAGTACCGCCCCAAGGGCGTACTGGGATGCATCTGTTTCGAGGATAAATGGTTTCGTTTTATCGGGGAGTGACAAGGCCGGGGCTTTTACGAATTGGCCCTTCAAGAATTCGAAGGCCTTCTCTTCTCGATCAGTCCACTTGAAACCGTTCCCAGTTGCAGTCTTTGTGAGGTCGATGAGTGGTCGGGCATGCGTGGAGTAATGATCGATGAATTTTCGGTAGAAGTTTGCGAAGCCTAGGAAGGAGCGGACCCCCTTAACATTCCGTGGGGCGGGCCACTTCCGAATTCCTTGGAGCTTGGCTGGGTCCATCTGGACGTGTCCTGGGGCGATTACCAGCCCTAGGAATTCCACCTTGTCAACTCCGAAAGCGCATTTCTCTGGTTTCACAAACAACTTGTTGTCGGCGAGTTTCCGCAGAATTCGTCGTTCTCGCTCTTGATGTGTATTCCGATCTGGGGAAAAGATGAGGATGTCGTCCATGTACACCACCACCCATCCCTCTGCTATTTCTTCCTTGAGGATTTCGTTCATCATGGATTGGAATGTAGCGGGTGAATTGCACATTCCGAAGAACATTACAGTGGGCTCGTAGAGGCCTCCATTCGTCTTGAACGCACCCTTCCATTGGTCGCCTTCTTTGATCCGCACATTATTGTACCCTGCTCGCAGGTCCATTTTGGTGAAAATTTTCGCCCCCTTCAGCTTTTTGATAAGTTCGGATATTAAGGGTAGGGGATATGCGTTCTTGATCGTTCCCTCGTTTAGATACCTGTAGTCTTGGCAGGGTCTCAGGCCTCCATCTTTTTTTGGGACAAAGAAAGCGGGGGAGGCCATCGGAGACTTCGATGGTCGGATAAAACCTTTTGCGAGATTTTCTTCTAAGAATTCATCCATGGCTTTCTGTTCCCTGGGGGACAGCGCATAAACCTTGCAGTCTCGTGGTACGAAATCGGGTTTTAATTCGATGGCATGGTCCCAGGGTCTCGAAGGTGGGAAGGAGGCAGCTGCCGATTTGCTGAAGACTTTCGCAAAGTCCTTCAGGTGTTCGGGGAGGATTGTTTCGTCAGTGCTTTTTCCTGTGATTCCCGCGAATTCTTGAGATTTGGTCATAGCCTTTCGAATGCAGGAGAGTTGTGCGATCCTTTTCCTGAATCTGTGTTTGGTCTCAGTTCGCGGGGCAGCCAGCTTCCTTTCCATTTTGATAAACCTTCGTAGGAGTTGGTGTTCTTCTTCGGAGGGTAGCTCCTTCGAGGGATCTCCTGAACTAGGGTCCTTTGGTGTTTCTTCTTTGTCGGTGGAGCCGAAGCCTTTCTCTCCTCAGTTAGTCTCGTCGAGCTTTTCGACCTGAATTATATCAGGGGTTATGGCTTGCTCGAATATAATCTGTGCAATCCTCATTCCAGGAATGATGCGGTGGGTGGTCGTCGATTGGTTGAATAGTATGACTTGGACCTCTCCTCTGTAGTCGGGGTCGATGACGCCTCCTCCTACTGTCAGGCCGTGCCTGAGAGTGAGGCCCGATCGGGAGGCGATCCTTCCATAGGATCCCTTCGGGATTTTTATATGGACTCCGGTGGGGATTGCCTTCCATCCTCCGGGGGCTATCTCTTCTGGTCTGGAGGCGTAGAGGTCGTAGCCGATGGCTCCATCGGTTCCGCGGGTTGGTAGTTTTCCTTCGGGCGTAATGGTCATTTCGACCGTATCGAGGCGAAGAGTGACGTCTGCGCTTCGGGTTTTTTCTGGGGTTTCATTAGGGGTGACGTCTACCTTTCCCTTGGCCCAATCAATTTTGGGTCCTTCCTTCTTTAACCAATTATATCCGAGGATCATGTCTTCCTTTCCGATGTTTCCGACGAGGAAGCGGATCTTGTGTTTCTTTCCTCCGTATCTGGTAGCGAGGATTACTTCTCGATCTATCTGTCCGTCTTTATTGATGGTTCCATCAACGTTACGAATGGTGATGGGGTTCTTGATTGGTCGGGTCAGGATCCTGTGTCGAATGACGAGTTTTGGGTGGATGAGGGAGGACATAGCTCCTGAGTCGATGAGGGCATTTACTGTCACGGGTTTCTGCAGCTCCAGGGTTATAGGGATGAATAGCGACCTGTCGCGTTCATACGATGTAATTACATGGGCTATGCTTTCGGGAGGTAAGACCGTGCACTTCCTCCCTACTCGAAATCCTGCTCGTCGAGAATTTGGGCGAGGTATGAGGGGTTCTTAACCTTGAGAACCCTGATTGCATTGACCGCTTCTTCTATGGCGGTCGCTCCGTCACTGTCTTCATCATCTGTGTTTTCTTCGACTTCCTCAATATGAGTTGTGGAGGTGTCTTCCTCGGCTTTCCGGGCTTTTCCCCTGGTGGTGGGTTTCTTCTTTCGTTTGGGGCAGTTGCTGGAGAGATGGCCCTTCTCCTTGCAGTTGAAGCAGCATCATTCGGTTTGGAGCCTGCGACATTCTTCTGTGGACATCCGATCGATATCCATCGCGTTCGGATCTTTAGTCGGGGTTGCTGTGGTCGAGGTACTCTGGGCCTTGGCTCGCCATTGCTGCTTCTTCTTATCATTCCCTCGTCCCTTGATAAAGGTGTTATAATTGTTTTCGTTGATGTATGCTTGTTTCATCCATTCGGTAAGGGTGACGACGGGGGGAACGATATTTATGATGTGGGTTACCAGTGCGGGTCGAATAGCTCTCTTGTATGCCGTGACGAAGAGAGGGTCGCAGTGTACGCGGTCTAACCCTGTTTTTCCTACAAGGTTGTCGAATTCGATATTGAAATCGTCGATGCTCTTCTTGTCTTGTTTGAGATCAAAGAGATCGTCGTTGGTTTTTTGTTTTTCTTCGATCGGTTCGAAGGCTGCATCGAATTCGGCGCTGAACTGGGCCAGCGGGGGCAACACGAACGCCCGGGTGATCGGGTCAGTGTATTTGGCGTAGTAGTTTTCTTTCCATTGGTTCACCCGGTCGCTTCCCTTGATGTATGACATGATGAAGAGGATCTTCTGGTCGTCGGACTGATAGTCTGCTGCGAACATGGTGAACCAGGTGTTGCAGTCATTCTTGAAGCTTTGTAGCTTCTTTCGTTCCCCTTTGAACGGCTCGGGGGTGGTGAGCTTTATGCGATTTCCTCTGGCTGGCTGAGGGGCCTGAGCACCCCAGCCTAGCGGGGCTCCTCCTCCTGGTGGGCCTCCGCCTCCTGGTGGGCCTCCGCCTCCACCTCCTGGCGGTCCTGTTGGATTGCCTCCTGCGCCGCCTGCTGGATTGCCGCCGCCGCCCGGGGGACCTCCCCCTCCTGCGCCGCCTGGGGGACCTCCCCCTCCAGGAAGGCCTCCTCCTCCAGGAATTCCTGTTCCGGAGGGGTTTGCTCCGACAGGATGGCTAGGGAGCGGATTATTAGCCGGCGGAGGGTTATGGGCCATTCCCCCTGCGCCCTGGCTTGCGCTTCCGCTTCCTGGAATAGTACTGCCGCCCATGGCTGTACCTGCCACACCCATGGTTCCTCCGGCGGAGGGGGTGTTCGTTGTCTGTCCTCCCTGTTGTTGTCCATCAGCTCGGTGGATGGTAAGTGTCGGTGTCATAATATCAATGACCGTTCCAAACCGCTCAAATGCGGCGCGTGTCTGATCCCAGGGATCGTTCGAAGATGGGGGAACCTGTACCCAAGTGGGCGAAAGCCTGTCTGGGGACGGGATGGTGAGGTATCCTCCTTTCGTGAAGAATCCTGCTGGGGGATCTCTCCACTCGTATTTCTCTTCGTAAGAGATTCGTCGGTATGCTTCGGGGAGTATTTCAATCAACCTGGTTGGGAGATCCGGGTCGAATCGTTGCATAGGCTTGCACTTCGGTGAGTGAGCTTTGTTAGAGCTCGACCTTCTGTTACGGATCGAATATCCGTTCAACGCAAAATAACCAAGTCGAGTTACTCAGCGTATTGAGTAGCGCACTACTCGTCGGACTCTTCTGAGTCAGAGCGTCGATATACAAGCTGCAGGCTTAATTGCTTAAGCCTTTGAGAACGAGTATAAGATCCTTGAATTCAACAAGGTCGAGCTGAGGAACTCGACCGATATTTACATCAGGTTATATACTGCGATCCGTTAATCGGGGTCATAGTGTCTTTGGTACTACTACTATTAAGTCCGTCGGGCTAACGATATAAGTAATAAAGGAGAAGTGTTGCGGTTGAGCGCAACAAGAGATGAAACACGGAACTACTGTAGTTAGACACAGAATATCAGCTAGAACGAGATGCGGACATGGAGAGTGGGCATAGGGTTGTTATACATGAAACAGGGCCTACGGTTGAGCGGAGGCCCCCTAGAAATAGAGCGCTGGGTACAGCGGTTGAACGCTAAGTCCTCATACACGGTGAGGCGCCAAACGAAATATTCGAGTGTACCTGGTAGAACTGTAACACAGAGTGTCCGGGGTCTGATAGCATGTGATAGGGTGTCCGGGGTCTTGGCACGTGACTGCTTAGGCGCGCGCCTAGATAAGATAAGGGTTTAGATGGTCGTGACTTGGTCGCTAGCCAGTTGAATGAAATTGGCTTGTGACACGTGGTTGATCTAGTAAGGCAAGGGTCTAAGAAGTGGGGAGTTGCCAAGTTGTGTGAGACGAGGCAGAGTGCATGCAAGAGATGGTTAATACAACTGGGGGCACATGTGCCCCACAGCCGCAATAATTGGACTGAGGTTGTAAGACCTCAGTGATCAGTATATATACATGTGAAGGCCACTTGTACTACTTGTAGGTACTGCCCTAAAGCTACGGTCTGTGTGCACGAACTACGCTACATGTATAAGGTAAGCACTTTACTACCAGGCCGGGGTAATCTAAGTGCTAGGGGGTTGTCAATCCATAAAGTAAGGGGAGCTCGAACAGGAGGCGCTCACGTGCAGCTAGCATGTCGCTAGCGTGTTGCTCGCGTTTTGCGCACCTGGACGCCACGTTTGCTGTGTGGCGTCCATGCGCGTCGTCGATTCCTCCTCCCATTAGATAGGGCGCCTGCCACCCGGGGAGTTGGCCGGTGGATTCCCACACCCAGCGCCTGCAACGCGCGTGCCGCGTTTGACGAAAACCCGCGCATTTCGCGTTTTGCGCGTCTTCCTGACCGCGCGTTGCAATTATTTTGCTACCACTGTAATCTACATGGGTATTAGAGTACATCTATGCAATTAAAAATCGGTGCCAAAAACGTAGAGGGGGGCCCCACCAAAACTTGAGTAGGTGTGTCACAAATCTCACTTTGTGACCCACCCACACCGCCTAACGCCCCACCACCACTAATCCTAACGCCCCTAGCGCCTTTCAGATCACCCGCGGTCCCCAAGATGCTATACGAGGGGTAGTCGCCAAGTGCTACAGCGACGTCGAGGTTCACAGACTAGCAGGCAGGCATGCTCAGCAGAGGGATGGTGTAGTAAGACTGGGATTAACGGATGAGATACAATGAGAAGTCTGAGGAGAATGCCTCAGACTCTATGGCTTATATACATGTAAACGAGCATTGACTATCAAGGCTGCCCTAAAGCGACGTGGCCTGTGCGCACGCGCCTACCAAAGTGCTAAGTACTAACTCTAAATGCTTACATGATACATCACGTGACTTGATGGGGATCTTATCTATGTTTTAGGATACGCGCTGGATCTTATCTATATGGTCACATGAGCTTGGAGTGCGTACCACGCTGCAACGCCCCTCAACGTTCCACGACGCCCCCTAAGGGCCTGTAGGACCGTTTTCGTGACACTTTCATTGAAACCATGTGCAAGTTCTGCCTGCCAATCACACCGTGGAGGTACGTGCACCAAGTTTGCAGGGGGCCAATGATATGTAGCATGTGGATCAGGCATGCAGGATGGTCCAGGTATGTCACAGATAATGCGAAAGCATAATATCATAGACGTTACGGAGCAATAACTAGGGTACATTACCCGTACGTGGCGCCGGCATACATGGCCTACACCATAGAGTGTCTAATAGGCGCCGAGCGTGGGAATATGAACTGCAGATATAGCTGGACCCTCGATAGCAGCATGAGCTGTTATCGTAGCCCTTTTGGGGGAGTGGTCTATAACACCACTCATAAGCGCGTTGCATTGGGTCCGCTGCGCGTCTTGTGATATAATAACAGCTCACCCGGTCGCCGGTTCGAACCTGGGTGGTGGCAAATATTTCCACTGCCTGGGGCGCTTCCGAACCACTGGCGGCTGAGGGAAAAGTACCCACCACGTGACCCCCTGTATCATGGGGCCCCTCTATAACCGTAAGGTATCAGGGGATAAGATTGGTCAAAGCTTGCGTGGTAAAAACTACTATTAAATAGCCTTAACCCGCACCCAAAATCCAGGGTGTAAGTCGGGCCTTCAAGAGGTTGGCACACACGTCATAAGCCAAATGGTATAAGGGATTGGGGGTACCCTTCACCAGGCACAATGACAAAGCATAGTAGAAGTGATACTTAGTACCGGGGGCGGCTTGATGCAGCCTAAGTTATCTCCTTAACCAGAGACGGTTAATCCTTGAAGTGGGGGTAATGTCACAGATAATGCGAAAGCATAATATCATAGACGTTACGGAGCAATAACTAGGGTACATTACCCGTACGTGGCGCCGGCATACATGGCCTACACCATAGAGTGTCTAATAGGCGCCGAGCGTGGGAATATGAACTGCAGATATAGCTGGACCCTCGATAGCAGCATGAGCTGTTATCGTAGCCCTTTTGGGGGAGTGGTCTATAACACCACTCATAAGCGCGTTGCATTGGGTCCGCTGCGCGTCTTGTGATAAGGTACTGGTTGGTTCGACTGCAAAGGCCAACCCAGCTCTGGATGCCAGCTGCATATCCGGGATGTGTTCCAAGGAACATTATGCAGATTAGAAGGACCTGCAACAGGGACATCATATGGTGGTCCAGCAATAGCCTGATTTTGTTGTAAGGGTCCAGCCATGGGCTGGTTCTGAGGAACAAATGCACTTGCAATACCATGTTCCCCGTGAGGATGGTGCAAGGCAAAGTAAGGCTGTGGAAAGGGCTGCCTCATCTGCAATCGCTGACGTCGCACAGATGACGGTGTCATTTGCAGACGTGCTTCCCGGTCCTGTGCCCTATGTTCCTCTCGGTCATGTTCTGGTGTAGAGGGAGTATCCCTACAACAGATTGTAACCTTCAGCATTCAGTGTGTCTGGCAGAGCAGAATCTGTACATGACGAATGTGTTTTTTGTGTGATGATATGAGAATTGTTGCCTCAAAGATTTGGTAAATCTATGTGCATTGACCCATAAGTGCCAAAGAACCCACTGCCAGCATGTTATAACAACCCACAGTATGTTGTGTTGCCCAAGCAAGTGTGAGGAAGGTCACTTATCAGCTCCTCAAATATTGGAGAGATCTATGTGCATCAACCCATTAGCCATAGAACCCAATGCCAGCATGTTATAACAACCCACAATATGTTGTGTTGCCCAAGCAAGTGTGGGGGAGGTTGCTTATAAGCTCACAGATAAGCAATGACTGTGTAGGGGCTTTCAACAGCTTATTACAGATGGTAATATGTCTGTTATTGCACCAATGTAGTGTGTCAATGTCTCTTGTCCCACTCCCCCACAGGGTAGGCAGGGGGCATTGTTTGTCACTGTTGTGACAGGGAAAGCCTAACACCTCCATCCACCCATGTCCACCTTGTCACGAAAACGGTCCTATACGCCCTTAGGGGGCGTCGTGGAACGTTGAGGGGCGTTGCAGCGTGGTACACACTCCAAGCTCATGTGACCATATAGATAAGATCCAGCGCGTATCCTAAAACATAGATAAGATCCCCGTCAAGTCATGTGATGTATCATGTAAGCATTTAGAGTTAGTACTTAGCACTTTGGTAGGCGCGTGCGCACAGGCCACGTCGCTTTAGGGCAGCCTTGATAGTCAATGCTCGTTTACATGTATATAAGCCATAGAGTCTGAGGCATTCTCCTCAGACTTCTCATTGTATCTCATCCGTTAATCCCAGTCTTACTACACCATCCCTCTGCTGAGCATGCCTGCCTGCTAGTCTGTGAACCTCGACGTCGCTGTAGCACTTGGCGACTACCCCTCGTATAGCATCTTGGGGACCGCGGGTGATCTGAAAGGCGCTAGGGGCGTTAGGATTAGTGGTGGTGGGGCGTTAGGCGGTGTGGGTGGGTCACAAAGTGAGATTTGTGACAGAAAGCCATGCTAGCAGAGTGCGTGCACACAGACAAAATCAGGAATTGTCCATTCCTTCCACACCACACATGCTGGCACCTTCCTCCTCTGCAGGCAGTCGCTATCAGACATTATTGG
The DNA here is from genome assembly GCA_029448655.1 of Wolfiporia cocos. Taxonomy (NCBI): domain Eukaryota; kingdom Fungi; phylum Basidiomycota; class Agaricomycetes; order Polyporales; family Phaeolaceae; genus Wolfiporia; species Wolfiporia cocos. Next base: position 43,363 of record JACCLO010000026.1, read on the forward strand.
CACAACGAACAAATCATGACAGCCATGTCAGGGATCAGCAAAGGATTGTGCAGCAGACACATGAACGCCAGGTTGAACGTCAAGCAGCACTTGCTAACGACACACAGCTGATCGAAGAGGCCAGACTGCAAAGGCAGATCCAGCAGGGCACAGCAGTTGCTGGCAACATGTGGCTGATCGAAGAGGCCAGACTGCAAATGGAGATCCAGCAGCACGCAGAACTTGCTGATGACATACAGCTGATAGACCAGGCCAGATTCCAAAGGGATATCCAGCAGGGTGCAGCAGTAGCCGATGACATGCAGCTAATTGAACAGGCCCGGCTGCAAAGGGAGATCCAGCAGCATGCAGCACTTGCTGATGACATGCAGCTGATCGAACAGGCAAGACCCCAAAGGGAGTTGCAGCAGCACCAAGAGCCTCAAATCCCACAAAATATCCCTTTGGGAAGGCAGCCCTATGTTGAACCAGCAGACCGTCACTCCATTGGAAGGATGGACATACAATGTCCACACTGCCATGCATTGCACTGGAAAGGCGAGCGCTTGAAGTCGTCCACTAACACCAACCACAAGTTTGGTGTATGTTGCCTTCAGGGCCAGGTGGATCTGCCTCCTATACAACTGCCTCCTGCAGCATTATGCCGACTGTTCATGGGTGTGGATCCCCACTCTCGATCATTCCGGGACAAGATCCGGCAGTACAACAATGCATTTGCATTCACGTCTGTCACTGTCAATGTCGATAATACCATCCTCAATGGCTCAGGCCCATACTCCTTTAAGATACATGGTGCTCTGTACCACAAAATGGGAAGTCTCCTCCCACCAGAGGGTCTGCAGCCATCATATGCACAGCTCTATATACATGATCCTCAGGCTGCCCTGGATACCCGCAATACGCGGAATCACAATCTGGATCCAGGAATCATGGGTGAGCTGCAGGTGGTGTTTGAGGAGCATAGCCCCTTTGTTCCTCTCTACTGCTGTGCACTTGAGATCCTACAGGCAAAGCCACCAGAAGAACAGCTCAATGTGCGGGCCCACATAATGTTGCAGCATACTGCAGACAGACGGTGTTATAACCTCCCCACCACAGACGAGGTTGCAGCGGTGATTCCAGGCAGTGGTGAGGAAGATGTTCAAAGACATAGAGACATTATCCTCCGGCTCCATGGTGGTAACTTGGAATGGATCAGCAACATACACCCACTATATTCTCCATTGCACTATGTGCTGCTGTTTCCACATGGTGACCAAGGATGGCACCCCTTGTCACCATCAGGAGCAGGCCCTCAAGGACAGATGCGGAGCCACACAGTCTCTGAACAATGCTTCTATGCCTATCGTCTACACCCCCGCATCATCAGACATGAAGATGGGGTTGAGGAGTTTGACTATCTCTTCTGTGGGGGACGTCTGTTCCAACAGTATGTTGTAGATGCATGGGCTTCCATTGAAGCTAGCAGGCTCAATTGGATCCAGAACAATCAAAGGCAGATTCGTGCAGACCTCTACAATAGTGTAAGGGATGCCCTGAATGCTAATGACAATGTTCCAGACCTTGGCCAACAGGGACAGCGGATCATTCTGCCCTCCTCCCATGTGGGAAGTGCACGGCATATGTATCAGCTGCTTCAGGACTCCCTGGCCATTTGCCGATATTGCCGCAAACCTGACATATTCCTCATGATGACGGCCAACCCTAAGTGGCCTGAATTACAGGATGCATTGATGGAGCTGGATGCCGATGAAGATAATCCTGGGCATTCATGGAAGAAGCAAACAGCAGCAGACCGTCCTGATATTGTGGCCCGTGTGTTCCATCAGAAGCTCCAGGCCTTGATCAAGCTGATCAAGGATGGCTTCTTTGGTGAGCTGGCCGGGGATGTCTACACCAATGAATTTCAGAAGCGAGGGCTGCCTCATGTCCACCTTCTGATTTTTCTGAAAGATCTCTACAAGATCCAAGATGGTGGCCAAGTGGACAACATTGTGTCTGCACAGCTTCCCTGTCAGGAGACTCAGCCAAAGCTCTACAACACGGTCACAAAATGCATGCTCCATGGGCCATGTGCGGACAATAACCCTCATGCTCCATGCATGGTGGACAGGGCCTGCTCCAAGCGTTATCCAAAGCAATTTTGCGAGGACACCCAGTTTGGAGAGGATGGGTACCCCACCTATGCACGCCCTGACAATGGCCGCTCGCATGTCAATTCCAGGGGTAACCGCTTTGACAATTGTCATGTTGTTCCCTACAACCCTCACCTCACTGCCATGTTGGACTGCCATATCAATGTGGAGATCTGCACTTCCATCAGGGCAGTGAAATACATCCATAAGTACATCTACAAGGGGCATGACCGTGCCACTTTGGAGGTTGGACAGGTGGATGAGGTAAAGGAGTACATTGACGGACACTACATTGGACCTGTGGAGGCATTTTGGCACATTGCAGAATTTCCTATGCATGAGGAGAAGCCTTCTGTCTATCAGCTGACCGTACATCTCAAGGATAAGCAGATGGTGTTCTTTACTGAGGGAGATGATCCACGGGAAGTTGCTGACCGTCCATCCTCGACAAAGACTCAGCTCACAGAATGGTTCACGGCAAACCAAGAGCTCCCAGGGGCAACACAGCACCTATATCAAGATTTTCCACAGCACTTTGTGTGGAATGCAAGGACCCATTCCTGGAAGGTCAGGGAACGGGACTTCTCAATAGGCAGGATGGCCTTTGTGCACCCTTCAGCTGGTGAAAAGTTCTACCTATGGCTCCTGCTCATGGTGGTGAAGGGTGCCACCTGCTGGGATGACCTCTACAAGGTCAATGGGGTTGCATACCCAACCTTCAAGGCTGCATGTTCTGCCCATGGACTTCTGGAGGATGATGGGGAGTGGGAACTGTGCTTGGAGGAGGCAGCAGACATGCAGTCAGGATCACAGCTACGCGATCTGTTTGCCATACTCCTCACCCATTGTCATCCTGTGGAGCCTGCCGACCTCTGGATCCAGTTCAGGGATAAAATTTGCGATGACCTACAACCCCGAGTTATTGCTTATGGACATGAGGATCCCACAGATGAACAGGTCTGGGACCTGGGACTGTTCCTTCTCAATCATATACTGCTCAAGTATGGAAGGCGGCTAACAGACTTTCCACCTATGCCCCTTCCTCAGGCACAATGGGAGCCTCTGCACGTAAATCCCATCCTTCAAGAGGAACTTGCCTATGACAATGCAGAGCTTGCAGTGGAGGTGGAGGTGGACAGGGAACGCTTCAATCCAGAGCAGGCAAATGCCTATGATGTGGTCCTGCAATCTGTCCTACAGCAAGAAGGAAGGATATTCTTCCTCCACAGTGCAGGTGGTGGTGGCAAGACATTCACATGTAATGCCATTGCTTCTGCAGTTCGAATGCACAGGAAGGTGGCACTCTGTGTTGCATCCTCTGGGATTGCATCATTACTTCTCACTGGTGGACGCACGGCACACTCCCGTTTCAAAATACCCATAGTGGTCCATGGGACTTCGACCTGCCATATCCCCAAGAACAGCAATCTGGCTGATCTCATATGGGAAACAGGGATTGTCATATGGGATGAGGCACCCATGCAGCATCGCCATGCCATAGAGGCAGTGGACCGGACCCTTCGTGATATCCTGGACAAGGACGTACCATTTGGTGGCATTACTGTGCTTTTTGGAGGCGACTTCCGACAGACACTACCTGTTGTTCCTAGAGGCACAAGGGAGCAGATTGTGTCTGCTTCCCTGAGGAGGTCATATCTGTGGAGGCACATTCAGGTCCTTCATCTTACACAGAACATGCGGCTTGACCGCACACCTGCAAGTGATGCTTTTGCACAGTGGTTGCTTAATGTTGGAGCAGGAGACCCTAGGTCTTCCCAGAACAATGTTTCTCTTCCAGAGAGCATGAGGCTGGCCAACAATACAGTTCAAGGATTGGTGGATGCTGTTTATCCTGGCATTGCTGAAGGAAACAAGTCCGATCAATACTTCCTCAAACGGACAATTCTGTGTGCCAAGAACGATGTGGTGGCAGAACTCAATGCCTTCATATTGGACAGGTTCCCAGGAGAGGAGGTTGTGTTGACAGGGTCTGACAAGGTTGTAGGTGTAGAGGGCGAGCACTATCCTGTTGAGTATCTCAACTCGATCACGGTCTCCAGCCTACCCTTGGCTCATTTAGCTCTCAAGCCAGGTTGTCCCCTCATGCTTCTTCGGAACATTGACCCAGCCAATGGCCTCTACAATGGAACACGGATGATTCTGATGTCGATACGTCCATGTGTACTTCAGTGCCGGATATTAGGAGGAAGCCATGCTGGAAAGGTGGTCTACATCCCCCGCATAACTCTGGAGCCATCCACACAAGATATCCCCATTGCCCTTTCCCATCAGCAATTTCCTGTCCGCCTTGCATTTGCCATGACCATCAACAAGTCCCAGGGACAGTCGGTCATGCATGTGGGATTGGATCAAGGTGTTGCTGTGTTCTCTCATGGCCAGCTCTATGTTGCTCTATCACGGTGCACAGCAGCAGAGCATATCAAAGTCCTGTTCCCACCAGATTCAGAGACTACCAGCACAGCAAACATTGTCTACCACGAGGTGCTTTCAGGCCTGTTAAACAATTGGTATGCACACTTGCAGCATTTGGGATGCCTTCAATGGTCTGACTTATTTCTTAGAGGATGCTTTGGGGTGTGTGGATCAATGGAGGGATTGTTACCATACTGGCTGTGATGGTATGCACGATCTACCACATCCAATCCATTGCTGACTCTCGAATACAGGATTTGTGTGCTGTGGAGAAGGAAGATCTGTGGTCAAATGAGGCCATGGCTATTGAGTTCAGCAAAAATGGTACGTGTTTGATCTCATAGGTGCACACATAGCTGACTTGAGATGATAGGACTTGGGATTGGGTTGACAAGAAAGTATGATTGGACTTAGAATGGCTCTGTCCAGTATGGTCTTCCTTTATTCTGTTTGTTATATGCTGATGTCTTTGACTTAGGATTCCTCAAGAACTGTGAAAAATTAGTGTAGAGGATGTGTTTGTAATTGATTGATGTTTGCTATTGAATGTTATCAAAAATGCCTTACTTTTTGCATGAATTTGTCACAGATTTCTGTGGCGTTTAATATGTTACCCCCTCCCTGGTTCGAACCTAGGGACTTATGGTTAGTTTGTCACATGATCAGTTGTAGTACATGGTACAGCGGTATACGCGTACACTCAGAGGCTCATAGTCACATGGTAGATAGCGCTTTCAGCTTACATAACTAGTCACATGGTTGTGCGCCTTGACATGGGCGCACAGACCCCTTTAGTTTAGGGTAGTCATACTGCGACTGTTGACTGTGCATGTATATAGTCTACCGTCTGAGGCCTTACAGCCTCAGACCTCGTATCCTCGATGCTGGGCATTGTCCCTCAGTTCTACTCCATGACCTCTGTGTGCTAGTCTGGGAGCCTGTGCTACTACTTGACGACGGTGGGGTAATACACCATTAGTCTTCAGTCTTAGCCTTTGGCATATCCTCCCCAGTGGTCTACCTAGGCATCAAGTGTCTAGGTTAGACGTTAGTGTGTACGTCCAGTAAATCTGTGTCAGAATGGTGTGACTTTAGGGCAGGCTTGAGAGAACTTGAAATGTGCTTGCCTTGACTTTAGGGCAGGTTTAAGAGGACTTGAATGAACTTCCTGCATTGATCTCATATAAGCACATGAATTGAGATATCATGATATCTAAGTGACTAAGTACTGAAAATGTGTGCCGTGGCGAAGCCATGGGTAATTAACCTAGTCTAATCTAAGGGGGTCATGTGACATACTGGTGTAGTAGTCCATGACGTGGCGGTCTAACACTGCAGAAGGGGTTGACACAGTATGGCCTGACGTACGTGGGGACCGTGTAAGTGGGGATCCTGGCACCCAGCGAGGCTCTCAGACTAGCAAGGGGGCTAAGAGAGAGAGAGAGATGGGGCAGGTCACAGACGGGCATGCCAGGCAGCCAGACAGTAAAGGGGGGTATCATTACCCCCAGACATCGAGGATGCTAAACATGAGCATAAGGCTCATGTCGTCGTGCATATATACATGGGGTAGCACTGTAACTAAGGAGCCTGCCCTAAGGCCTACCGAGGCTGTGCTGCATATGTAATCATAATGTGGCGCCAGTAATGGCGCCTATGCATAGGGGGTGTGACGCTATAGGGATAGCAGGTTAATAACATAGATAAAAGCCTGTATATACCATAAGAAATAACGGGGCAACGCCACAGTAAAAGCTGTGACAGGGGTGGTAAATGCCTATGTTCAACCCCTGGTGGAAAAGGGTTAGGCCATGTCGCATTTTCTGTGACAAGCACTTACAGTAGTAGTGCGACCATCATGTATATATACGATGTACTCTAAGGCTTATACATTATTCTCATTGTTGAGGCTAGCACCCTACACCCTTACCTTGCCTACATGCGTGCTTGACCACCTTGAGCCCCCTCTACTATCTTCACTGCTAGTCTGGGTCTTCACCTCTGGGATACGGTCTTAGACACCCTCTGGCCTTAGCTCTACATGGTCCCCCAGCTATGCTGGTCCAGTATGGTCCATGACAGATGGTGTCACCTCGCCAGTTCTCAGAGTCAAGCTAGTACGAAAAGCATGGGAAGAGAGATGATCTACAGTCTGTCAAAGGCCCAGTTTTTATGTTACATGGTGCCAGAATTTGAGGGCCAATTGAAAAGTGACAGGATAGAAACTATGATGAAAGGAAGTGGAAGAGGCACCTAATTGAGTAAGGGATTTGCCATAATAGTATAAACAAGTTGGGGTCTGTGTCATCAGCACAGACACATCCACTATACATTAATACATATCAAACACAATGCACAATGGCTCAAGCATGATTGGCTGATCATAGACCATGCCCTATTTACATGCACATCTCACTGCCCTTGAGTGCAGGAACATTGGGCTAGATCGTCAACAGCTCTACATCGAATCAGTTAAACATATCTGTGGGACATAGCTCCTGCACTGGTAGAGTTGGTGGGAGTATGACAGTATCATACAAATAAAATATAAAATATACCATAATAGTAAGAAAAGTGATGAATTGGCTGTGTGGCATAGTTCACCTCCACACCAGCTCAATAGCCAGTCCCCTTGTACCACCACCTTAGGTCAGTTCCTAGGGCTTATATGTTTAGATTCCCAGCAGGCTGGTGAGACACTGTCTTGTGTCACCAATCAAGGGCTTTCTAACAATATCCATATCACCTTAAGGGCTTATAGTCACCACTACAATAGGTGCCCATAGGTCTGGACCCTCTGTCACAGTTATCTGCAACAATAGGTGAAATATGCCCCTCCCCCATCTCGAACTCACGACTTCCTACATTCAATCACCTGACTCCTAGATTAGATTGATGTGTAGTTACTTAAGATAAGATATCCACAGGTAATGTCACGTGTACATGTCATCATTACTTAGTCATACCTTAGCACTTGCACACTGGCCTTGTCATTTAGGGTAGACATTTAGGGTAGCAGTGCACTGCATGTATATCACAAGACTCACAGGCGGTGAGGAACCCTAAACATACCCCTAGCTACTTGCATAGGGGTAGAACTGCAAGGACATGCCATGTCACTATGGCAGAGGTCACCTTCCAGGTACTAGCCAAGAAGCAGAGTGGGTGTCACGCAGCAAGGATGTCAAGGTGTCACAGATTTTGGATTAAGCGTACTCCTTTCCCCGGGTTCGAACCAACGGTCTTAGGTGTACATGGTCACATGATCTTGTAGACAGATTAGATAGTCACTAGTGCTGGGACAATGGTAGATAAGGTCATGACCGTGACTCGGTCATGTGATAAGGTTATGTAGATGACGCCATAGTTATGTGCTTACGCTTGGGCCCCTTTAGGGCGGCCCCTCTTAGCAATAGTGCGATGGCCTCTGCATGTATATAAACCACGTCACTCTGGGGCTTACTCCCCAGAGTTGTTATTCTAGTTGTGGGGGCGCTTCCCCTCATTCTGGCTTCCACTAGGCTGACACAAGACTTACTATTGATTGAGCTTAAGTGCTGAAGGGGTGAGCGATAAGGTTATCAAGCAGTAAAGCAAGTAGTTATTGGTCAAAAGCTTTAAGAGCTATATGACAGTGGTCGAGAGATGAACTAGTCTGAGTCCTAAGCGACTCAGACATTGGCTTATATACATGGTCAAGACCAGTGCTACGTGGCCTACCCTAAAGTACCATGGTCTGTGCGTAGCAGGGAGACATTCGTTAGCATGTGATAGTGGTTATCGGGGTATGAGTAATCATGCCCGAGGGATCGTGACTAGGTGAGGCGCCGTCATCCATGGGCACTGAGCCTAATGTGTCATGTGAGGTATTCGGCAGTTAGTGAAGGTGTTTGTATCTACTTGGTATGTGGCTACGAGTGATGATAAGCGATTGATGAGACAAGATGGACGAGTTGTGATAACAGATAAGATGGGTGATCATGTGATTGGTGTAATTGGCGCTATGTGTAGAACTTGAGCTATGGATGTCGTAGAGACTTGTATAAAATAGGGAAAAATAGGGGAAAAAGGGATAATTTTGTGACATTACCCCCACTTCAGATTTCAACGTCCTCGTTGAAGATTTGACCTTGTGAACCTTTGATTCTTTTATAGACTGCATATGCAGTAGAATGTTAATGGTTCGCTGGAGGAGTTACTGATGGTGGTTTGTGAATTGTTTTCCCTGTTTGTTATTCTTCCGTGTCTCTTGTTTGGTTCCTTGTCAGGAACTAAGCTCATATGTTTGGCAAGTACTATATTGTAGATCGAATGGCATTCGGACTTAGAGACCTTGTGTCATGTTTGACAGTTCTCTAGTATATGATCCTCGTCACGCTTGTAGAGTTTGTGCTAGAGCCCATTGAAGGGTTAGACTTTGTGGTTCTACTTTGTGTATGTTGGTGAGGGTTGTTCCCTTGTCAGGGGTATTTCGCCTTGTGATCTAGTACTGCATTGAATTGTTCTATAGGCTGACACAAAACATACCCCTTGCCCCCCCTATCTCCGAGTGTCTACCGCATAGTCCTACGAAGTGCACTTCTGGATGTATGTTGGCATAGAGGTAGAGGGCCCCAGTCTAGTGAGATGTTTGTGGAGAGGTCACGCAGTGAGGTTGAAGGCATAAGGCATATCCTACCCCTCATCAGGGAGGACGCCGACAATTCTAGTTCTGGGGAGTAAGCCCCAGAACGCATGAGCTTATATACATGAGCAAGCGCAATCCCTATTCTACTACCTTGCCCTAAAGGCTTGGTCTGTGCGTAGTGATTATGCTTCCCTACCCACGATCATATGTGCATATTATGTAAGTACGCCGCACCTGACCAGAGCGCTGGCTTCTACCTACATGTGACCCCTTAGGTCACGTGACTACCTGCGACCCTCTCGTCAAGGCGCTGGCACGTGCTGACCCAAAACTCTAGGATCATCCCTCAACGCCTAACGTCCCACTCCAAGCCTGACTCCCAAGACTAAGTCGACGTAAGGGTAACCAAGCCTTAGTCGAGGTCGAGGTACTTCAACAGACTAGCGAGTATTCACAAGGAGCGCAGCAGGGGGATAACGAGCAATGGAGGGCCTAAGCCCCAAAGTCGAGATTAAAAGGTCTGAGGCAAGAATGCCGCTAGACCCAAGTATTTATGTACATCAGGAGCGCCATAACCAAAGGCCATATTGTCTACCCTAAAGCAACGCGGCCTGTGCGCGCGCGCCTACAAGTCATAGCCTAGAACACTTATCTAATGTACTATCTTATCTGTAAGAGATGCGCGTTATCTCCAGTAAGTACCATGACGCCAATAAGGACGTCACGTGCCCTATAGTCGTGAAGTCGAGGGTTCGACTCCCGGTAAAGCCAAAACATTTAATATAGGAAACATCACCGAATAATCTGTGACACGCGCATTAGAGAGTGGCGCGGGGCGCTAAACTTGCCGTTGGGCAAGATCTTGGACGCTATTCCCAAAATCTGTGACATAGGCGTAATGCCTTGTGCGCACATGTGTGTACCTGGTGATGTCGTCACGTGATTGGAGTGGTCTGATTGTCATTTGTCATTTTCGTGTTATGAGAGTCTGTTCAAGTCTTTGATTGATCGTGGGGCCAGCCCATTACTCTTGACTTGTATTGTGAACAGTGTTATCCTCATTATTCCTTGCAAGCTGGTCCCTCTCACTATTAGCTGATTTTTGCTAAAGGAGGGGCGCCTAGGTCTGTATGTTGCCTGTCATGTGTAAGTGCTTGGAATAAACTGTTTCGTCCCATGATTGGGATATGACTTTGATTGGGAATTTGCCTTTCGGCTTTTTCCATGACGTCTGTGTACTCGTTATTGACTTCGTTGTGACTTGGTATATGACATCGGTTGGTATTAGACATGTTGTAACATTGTTACATATGAGAAGCTTGTTGAGCCCATTCAGCGACGGTAGGTGACGGTTCAGGTCAACCGGCTTGTACCAACCCCTAACGGTTCAGGTCAGCCGGTCGTTGGCTCATGCCTTAACTGTCAGGCCTACCATCGGGTGGGCCCACATCTTCCATGACCAGACGGTAATGATGGTCGCAGGTCGGCCCACAACTGCTGCGACCAGACAGTTGTGACAGTTGCGGGTCAGCCCACAACCATCATGACTTGATGGTCATGATGGTCGTGGGTCGGCCCACCAATGCCATGACCAAACAATTGTGACGGTTGCGGGTCGGCCCACGACTTCCGTGACCAGACAGTTATGACTGTCACATGTTGGCCCATGACTGCCGCAACCAGGCAGTTATGACAGTCACAGGTCGGCCCACCACTTCCACGACCAGACAGTTGTGACAGTTGCAGGTCGGCCCACGACCATCACGACTGGATGGTTGTGACGGTTGCGGGTCAGCCCACGACAACCACGACTGGATGGTTGTGATGGTTGCGGGTCGGCCCACAACCATTGCGACTTGACGGTCATGACAGTCGCAGGTCGGCCCACGACTGCTGCGACCAGACAGTTGCGATGGTTGTGGGTCGGCCCACAACCATCACGACTTGACGGTCATGACAGTTGCGGGTCAGCCCATGACTTCCGCGACCAGACAGTTATGACGGTCACGGGTCGGCCCACCACTTCCGTGACTTGATGGTCATGACGGTTGCAGGTCGGCCCACCAATGCTGTGACCAAACAATTGTGACGGTTGCGGGTTGGCCCATGACTTCCACGACCAGACAGTTGTGATGGTCGCTGGTCAGCCCACTGACACAGTACGGCCTGACGTACGTGGGGACCGTGTAAGCGGGGGTCCTAACCACCAGCGAGGCTCTGCAGACTAGCGTGTAGGCATAGAGAGAGAGGCGGGGCAGGTCGCAGATGGGCATGCCAGGCAGCCAGACAGTAAAGGGGGGTATCATTACCCCCAGACATCGAGGATGCTAAACATGAGCATAAGGCTCATGTCATCGTGCATATATACATGGGGTAGCACTGTAACTAAGGAGCCTGCCCTAAGGCCTACCGAGGCTGTGCTGCATATGTAATCATAATGTGGCGCCAGTAATGGCGCCTATGCATAGGGGGTGTGACGCTATAGGGATAGCAGGTTAATAATGTAGGTAGTAGCCTGTATATACCATAAGAAATAACGGGGCAACGCCACAGTAAAAACTGTGACACCCACAATCACCACGACCCGATGGTTGTGGGTGGGCCTGTCACAGATTTTACGACGTACGTACTAACGTCCAAGTCGGACCGCTGGTAATAGACGACGTCCCAAGGTAACGCAATGCTTGAGACACCAGACTAGCACGTAGAGGAAGTAGCGTTGAATCTGAGGGGACACGCCCCCATAGATAGGATGAAGAGTCTGAGGTGTAAGACCTCAGACGTGGTAGCTTAAGTACATGCGCTGCAGCAATCACTGATGTGGCTACCCTAAAGTAAGAGGCCCGAGCGTATAGACAACTACGCTCTAGTCAGGTGATGTGCTTACGTAAGTAATGCGCTAGCTACTAAGGACCTATGGTGAAGTGGTATGTACGCGGTATCCACTACGCTACGGCTGATACGGGTCATGTGATAAGTAACCGGGGTTTCCTGGGTTCGATCCAGGGGAGGGGCAATATCTGTGACAGGGCCCACCAATGCTGCGATTTCATAGTTGATGACAATGTCAACTACAGGAAGGGACATGGTGATGGTTTGTTGATGAGAGCTGGCAAAAGAGTGATGACCTGCATTATTCTTGCATTGTTCGATGCATCAGTCACAAATTCCACAGCTTCAGAAGTTCCATTCCAAACAGCCTCATGACTTGGGATTGCCACAATTATGCATCATGTGGAGTGTGCAGATACATGCATCCATGGTGAGTTCTTAATTTATGTGTATCAGGTATCCCAACACATCTACCAGATGCCAGGGATATCATCAAGGAAGCCATAGAAGACAACTCCCTCATGGTATTGGGCAAGACCATTAGTGGCCAGGGACACCAAAGGAGATGATGCAGATGATATGCCTGTTAGGACACTGTCTGATTTCTCCATCCATGAATGGTACAGCCAGCAACTCATAGACATTGCTTGTCTCATGACTGTTAACACCGAATTCCAAAATCCATACATGTACAGGACTTTGGGCCTTGTGTGGCCATACGTGGATGATAATGAGGAAGGTGAGGACACCAAGATAAATCAGTTACTTTGAGTGAAGCTGTGGAGGATACTCGACTTCAATGTGCATTTCATCACCGATGCCACTGGGAAACTTCAAATTGATCCGTTGGTGTTCTTTCAAAGGCTGCATCCTGTTCAGAACCAATTTGGCAGCAGAACGATCTGCATCCACACACAGCACACTACGAATGCTATATTGCTTCATTACCTGCAATGAACCAGTGCACAGAGGCTACAGCAATTGCTCTGAGAATGCTCCAAATAGAGCTTACACAGGAAGATCTGGGATGGAGCAATGCAGTATGAAATTCAGTGGTTATGCTCATTGTAGACAGGATCAAGACAGAAACAGCAAGCCTATGTAAGTGGCATACTAGAAATGCTGTGCAAAGAAAACATCCAACTGCAAAAAGCTCTTTCTCATGAACAGGTACAACCAGAACAAACTTGGCGACAGAAATATATACATCCATGCACAGCATGCCTGGCCATATCACGGGGCATGCCACAGACCCAATGTGATGTGCCAATGAATGGTGCTTTAGCCACTCCCCCAAAAGGGCTACAATGACAGCTTGGCTATCATGTTGGGTCCAGCCATTTATGTAGTTCAATTTCCCATGCTTTGTGCGCTTTAGCACTACACTGCTCTCTGCTCTTTTGAAGTGTAATGCGTGGCCTACCTCCCTCCATAAGATCACATATTTCTTTGACAAGCCATCCAATGCCTATGTCACCTTCACCGTCATTACTGTTGCCAGTGATGGCTACTGTCAAAGGAAGGGTGAATGCATTGTTCAAAAATAATGGCCAACTGGGGATCTGGGCTGCAGATGTTACTTGCAAGGATGACCTTGACATCTGCGATCAGTCACCGTGACCTTCACTACTGCCGCTACCGCTGCGACCACCGCGACTGTGACCACTGTGACCCAGGAACTGGGCCATCTCTACTGCCACCCATAACCCATCCAAACGCCCCACACTTAACGTCCAACATCCAATGTAACGTCCTGTAGGTACTAGGGCACAACTCCTAGAGAGATTCCACAAGGTCGAGAGTCTGACGCTGAGGGCGAGTATAGAGGCACGCAGATGAGCGGGGTAGTCAAACAGAGAGAGAGTGGTTCAGGGAGGAATGTGTTACGGATCGAATATCCGTTCAACGCAAAATAACTAAGTCGAGTTACTCAGCGTATCGAGTAGCCCACTACTCGTCAGACTCCTCAGAGTCGGAGCGTCGATATACAAGCTGCAGGCTTAATTGCTCAAGCCTTTGAGAACGAGTATAAGATCCTTGTAATTTCAACAAGGTCGAGCTGAGGAGCTCGACCAGTATTTACATCAGGTTATATACTACGGTTCGTCAGTCGGGGTCATAGTGTCTTTGGTACTGCTACTATTAAGTCCGTCAGGCTAACGATATAAGTAATAAGGGAGAAGCGTTGCGGTTGAGTGCAACAAGAGATGAAACATAGAACTACTGTGGTTGTACACAGGATATCAGCTAGAACGCGATGCGAACACGGATGGTGGGCATAGGGTTGTTATACATGAAACAGGGCCTACGGTTGAGCGGAGGTCCCTATGAATTGAGCGCTGGATACAGCGGTTGAACGCTACGTCTTTACACACAGTGAGACGTCAACGGGAATATTCGAGTGTACCTGGTAGAATTGTAACATCACCCCCCCCTTAAGTCTTCATTGCCCTCGATGAAATCCAAGCATCACGGCCACTCAGAGGCTCTCCGGATCGGGGTCGTTGTATCCTGCATCTGTATTGGGGAGCGGAGGCGTTGGAGGGGGAATCCATACCTGATAGAGGGCGCATTCACCGACGCGATGTCCGGGCTGCGTGACTCTGCAGGTGGGGCATCTGTAATCGGGACAGTCGAGGACCCAATGCCAGGGGCTACCGCATCGACGACAGGGCTCCTCGGCAGATGGTCGAGGTGGTGAGCGAGCTGAGGGGACGGCGCGTAGATATTCTCCTGACTCGTACCGCTGATGGTGGTGGTTGGCCCAGAGGCGTTGTCTGAGCCAGGCAGGCATCTGGTAAAGGGATTCGTCCCATCTGTCCCTCCCTTGTTCCCACTCCTCCCGGGTGATGATCTCAACTGATGGAGATCGGTTACCAACTCCGTCGCTAGCAGCTGCAGAGGTCGGCGAGGGGGGAGCCCTACCATGGCTCGACCCCTCTCGAACTGGGCGTCATTCATCATCTTGTGGATGCGAAGGAGGGCGCGTTGATTCTCGAGGTCGAGGTCCTGCGGGGGTGGTCGGTACGGCAGCGTCGCGAGGTACCACATGACTGTATTCCATAAAATCGAATGGTTCTGCGATTCGATCCAACTCGCCGTCGTCGAGTAACCAGGGGGGCATGGCTGGGACAGGGCTTCGCGTTCGTGGTAAGCGGGGTGGGCCCGCTTCAGTCTCTGCGAACACCCGTCGGATTCATGATGGTGTCGACGCCCCGAGGTGGTCGATCCACTGCGTGATGCACCGCCCAAGCCTCTGTCGTTGGAGGAGGGCTGTTCATTTGAGTTGGACGATCCTCTCTGTGACATCCTGGTACTGGTCGAAGATGTCTGTAAGTTCCTGTACGAGTTCAAATCTATCGGTCCAGGGGGTCGCCTGCCCCCCCGGGGGGATGTCAGATCTGTGCCAGATGAGCGCATGTCTGGTGCGGACGTGGGCATCCTCCGAACAGCCGTAACACCTGCCTGTCTGGTACCCCATGCGGACTGCGAGGGATCGCCACATCGTCGGGGCGGTAGGTCGCTCGGACGGGCTGGTTGTAGGGAGTGGCGTCGACATGCTATTTCTTCGACCTGCCGGACCTTGGTCTTCGTCCTCTTGATTTTAAACTCCCTGAGGACGTCCGGGGAGTTCTTCAAGCTAGCCTTGCTTTCCCATGAGTCTTCCGCCGATGGATAGCCTTTCCAGTGAACGAGGTATTGTTTCTTCCCTCGGTATTGTCGTTGGTTCAGGATGGCTTCGACTTCGTATTCTGTTTCTCCATCGACTAGTTCCGGGGGCGGCTTCATATGATTGGGTCCGTGTACCCTTGTCTCATTGAACGGCTTCAGTAGGGCTGCATGGAAGACGGGATGTACCTTCCATCGCGGTGGTAGGGCTAGCCGATAAGTTACATTCCCAAGCTTTTCGGCAATAGTGAAGGGTCCCTCCCTTTTGGGGGCAAGCTTCCGGGATTCGTATGGGAGGTGGAGGTTCTTGGCATCGAGCCAGACCTTGTCCCTGTCACAGAATATTTGGGGCTTGGAAACCCCAGTGGCACAATATACCATAAGGCATAACCGCGCAATGGTATAAGCCAAAATACCTAAGGGCAAGCGCCCAGCGTGGGAATATGAACTACACATATAGTGAGTCCCAGCTATAACAGCAACGCTGTTATAGTGGCCCTTTTGGCTAAGGGGTGCTAGACGTATGTCTCCATAGACGCCGGTCTGGGATTGCCGGTAAAATCTGTGACATTATAACAGCGTTCCTAAGGTCACCGGTTCGAACCCGTATAATGGCAATCTGCTATTTATCCATATATGGGTATTCCATCGAACCCCTGGCTTAAGGGAAAAGCGCCCAACTATCACGTGACCCCTGGCTGGTGCAGGGCTCCCACCGCAGGGAGATAAATGGTCATAAGTCACGTGGGCTACCGTGAAAAGCCTTAACCCGTTCCCAAAATCCAAAGGGATAATTCGGGCCTTCAAGAGGTTGGCACAATTAGGGGTTTAACCTCTAATATAAGGTAGCATATAGTATGGTAAATGCTTAGTACCGGGGGCGACTATATGTCATAAGCCTTCCCTTCATTGAGGACAATGAAACCTTGAGAAGGGGGTAGTGTCACAGAATATTTGGGGCTTGGAAACCCCAGTGGCACAATATACCATAAGGCATAACCGCGCAATGGTATAAGCCAAAATACCTAAGGGCAAGCGCCCAGCGTGGGAATATGAACTACACATATAGTGAGTCCCAGCTATAACAGCAACGCTGTTATAGTGGCCCTTTTGGCTAAGGGGTGCTAGACGTATGTCTCCATAGACGCCGGTCTGGGATTGCCGGTAAAATCTGTGACAGTCCCCATTGTTAAACTTAGGGAGGTCTCGCAGGGTCCTTCCTGCCATTCGCTTCTGTGTTAGCTCATGAGCGGCAATTGCCTTTTCCCTTGCTTCTTGTGCGGCTTTTAGTCGGTCAGCCGCTGCTGGTACCTGGGTGGTTTTGACTTCGTCTGGCAATCCTCTCGGAATGTATCCCATGATCACTTCGGTAGGGGCAGGCCGCCCCTCCATCCTTCGTGTGTTGTGAGCGAATTCTACATCTGCTAACCGCGTCGCCCAAAGTCTTGGGTCGTTCATACAGTATATGCGTAGGTAGACTTCAATTTGTTGGTTCATTCTTTCTGTCTGTCCGTCTGTCTGTGGGTGGTAGGCCGTGCTGAGGGCGGACTCGATTCCAAGGACTTTGCAGAGACCTTGAAAGAGCTTGGACGCGAATTGCGGTCCTCGATCGGATATGATTTTTCGGGGGAGTCCGTACTTCGAATAGATTTGCCGATGGAATATGTCAGCCGCCCCTTCGCTGGTGATGGTCTTACTGCATGGGGTCAATGATATCGCCTTGGATGACCCATGATCAACGATGACCATAATCGAGTCATACTTCCCTACCAGGGGAAGATCCGTGATGAAGTCGACGGAGCACTGTGAGAAGGGGAGGGCGTCCTTTTTTGTCGGAATTGGTTGTAGTGGCGGCTTGGTCGGGTTTCTGTCGGGTTTCATTTGCTGACATATGGTGCATCCTTTGACATATTCTGCCACCGTTTTTCGGAGGTCATGCCACCAGAAGTGTTCCTGTACTTTCAATGTCGTCCCCCAAATTCCGGGGTGGCCTGCTGCGATTGGGTCGTGATATCTGGAGACCACGTCCCTTCTCAGGGTAGGGTCCTTGGGAACGTACATTCGTCCTTTGTACAAGAGGATTCCTTCGCTGTACTGCCAGTCTTCCATTGCTGTCCTCGAAGGGGCAGCCTCTCCTGTTCTGAGGGAGCGGAGAGCCTGTTCCGCGATCGGGTCGAAGGGCTTCGCGATCTTTATCCGATCGATGATCGGTATCTCGATGGCGTGGACAAACAGTTCGTCGGGTAGCATGAGGATGTTTTCGTTGTCGTGTTCTGAGCTGTCTAGGTTCAGGAGACGTGAGAGGGTGTCTGCCATTATCAATTTCTTTCCCGGTATGTGCTGTAACCGGGTGTCGAACTGGGACAGCAGGAGGTGCCATCTGGCTTGTCTCCGATTTAATCTCTGGGCGCTTCGCCAATAAGTAAGGTTCTGGTGATCGCTTCTGATCAGAATTTGATGTGGTGCCCCTTCTAGAAGGTGGTGCCATTCTTCGAGGGCACGGACTATTCCAAGAAGCTCTCGATCGTAGATTTCGTAGTTTCGTTCAGCGGCGGTGAGGGATTGGGAGAGGTAGCCTACTGGCCGTTCATTCCCTTCGTCATCCTTCTGTTTGAGTACCGCACCCAGAGCATACTGAGATGCGTCTGTTTCGAGGATAAATGGTTTTGTTTTGTTGGGGAGTGACAAGGCCGGGGCCTTTATGAATTGGCTTTTCAGGAATTCGAAGGCCTTCTCCTCCCGATCAGTCCACTTGAAACCGCTCCCAGTTGCGGTTTTTGTGAGGTCTATGAGTGGTCGGGCATGTGTGGAGTAATGATCAATGAACTTTTGGTAGAAGTTTGCGAAGCCTAGGAAGGAGCGGACCCCCTTAACATTCCGTGGGGCGGGCCACTTCCGAATTCCCTGGAGCTTGGCTGGGTCCATCTGGACGTGTCCTGGGGTGATTACCAGTCCTAGGAATTCCACCTTGTCAACTCCGAAAGCACATTTCTCTGGTTTCACAAACAACTTGTTGTCGGCGAGTTTTCGCAGAATTCGACGTTCTCGCTCTTGGTGTGTATTCTGATCCGGGGAAAAGATGAGGATATCGTCCATGTACACCACCACCCATCCTTCTGCTATTTCTTCTTTGAGAATTTCGTTCATCATGGATTGGAATGTAGCGGGTGAGTTGCACATTCCAAAGAACATTACTGTGGGCTCGTAGAGGCCTGCATTCGTCTTGAACGCTCCCTTCCATTGGTCGCCTTCTTTGATCCGCACATTGTTATATCCTGCTCGCAGGTCCATCTTAGTGAAAATCTTCGCTCCCTTCAGTTTTTCGATAAGTTCGGATATTAGGGGTAGGGGATATGCGTTCTTGATCGTTCCCTCGTTCAGGTACCTGTAGTCTTGACAGGGTCTCAGGCCTCCATCTTTTTTTGGGACAAAGAAAGCGGGGGAGGCCATCGGAGACTTCGATGGTCGGATGAAACCTTTTGCGAGGTTTTCTTCTAAGAATTTGTCCATGGCTTTCTGTTCCCTGGGGGACAGCGCATAAACCTTGCAGTCTTGGGGTACGAAATCGGGTTTCAGTTCGATGGCATGGTCCCAGGGTCTCGACGGTGGGAAGGAGGCGGCTGCCGATTTACTGAAAACTTTCGCAAAGTCTTCCAGGTGCTTCGGGAGGATCGTTTCGTCAGTGCTTTTTCCTGTCGTTCCCGCAAACTCCTGGGATTTGGTCATGGTCTTTCGAATGTGGGAGAGCCGTGCGATCCTCTTCCTGAATCTGTGTTTGGTCTCAGTTCGCGGGGCAGCCAGCTTCCTTTCCATTTTGATAAATCTTCGTAGGAGTTGATGTTCTTCTTCGGAAGGTAGTTCCTTTGAGAGGTCTCCTGCGCTAGGGTCAGGATCCTTTGATATCTCTTCTTTATCGGTGGATCCAAAGCCCTTCTCTCCTCATTTAGTTTCGTCGAGCTCTTCAACCTCGATTATATCAGGGGTTATGGCCTGCTCGAATATAATCTGTGCAATCCTCATTCCGGGAATGATGCGGTGAGTGGTTGTCGATTGGTTGAATAGTATGACTTGGACTTCTCCTCTGTAGTCGGGGTCGATAACACCCCCTCCTACTGTCAGGCCATGCCTGAGAGTGAGGCCTGATCGTGAGGCGATCCTTCCGTAGGATCCCTTCGGGATTTTCATATGGACTCCGGTGGGGATTGCCTTCCATCCTCCGGGGGCTATCTCTTCTGGTTTAGAGGCATAGAGGTCATAGCCGATGGCTCCATCAGTTCCGCGGGTTGGTATCTTTCCTTCGGGTGTTATGGTCATTTCGACCGTATCGAGGCGGATGGTGGCGTCCGTACTTCGGATTTTTTCTGGGGTTTTGTTAGGAGTGACGTCGACCTTTCCCTTGGTCCAATCGATTTTGGGTCCCTCCTTCTTTAGCCAATTATATCCGAGGATCATGTCTTCTTTTCCGATGTTTCCGACGAGGAAACGGACCTTGCGTCTCTTTCCTCCATATCTGATAGCGAGGATTACTTCTTGATCTATTTGTCCATCTTTATTGACGGTTCCATCGACGTTACGAATGGTGATGGGGTTTTTGATTGGTCGAGTCAGGATTCTGTGTCGAATGACGAGTTTTGGGTGGATGAGGGAGGACATGGCTCCCGAGTTGATGAGGGCATTTACTGTCACGGTGTCGCAGTTTATCCTGCTGACATATGTGGGGGCCCCTAGGCTCGATCCCACGTCACTACGCCTCCCCTTGCTCGTTCGTTAACCCCTTCGTCACAACGCCCTCCCCTGCCTGACGGCACGTGACCGGTAGATAGATTAGATTACAGTTACTGATAGTAGTGGCGCCCTGGCACCGCTCCCTTACTTATGTAACCCCCTCACATGACACTGTACCTACCTTGCGCACAGACCACCCCACTTTAGGGTATGCCCGTCAGTCATAGCGTAGCGGTCCCGTCATGTAGTATATAGAGTAGCGTCTGAGGTCTTACAACCTCAGACCTATTAATGTCAATCTGGGCGCGTGTGCCCTCTGGCTCTACTTCCTTGTCTGCCTGCACGACGTCCCTTCTGTCTTACACCTGCTAGTCTGGTTGCCGCTCCCCTTAGTGTTGCGGCCTCCCTTATAGACGACGCTAGGTCCCTTAGAGACAGGACACTGCGGTTGGGTGGGACACAGAAGTAAGTCTGTGTCACACGGGTTTCTGCAGCTCCAAGGTTATAGGGATGAATAGCGATCTGTTGCGTTCATACGATGTAATTACATGGGCTGTGCTTTCGGGAGGTAAGACCGTGTGCTTCCTCCCTACTCGAAATCCTGCTCGTCAAGAATTTGGGCAAGGTATGAGGGGTTTCTAACTTTGAGAACCCTGATTGCATTGACCGCCTCTTCTATGGCGGTCGCTCCATCGCTGTCTCCGTCATCCGTGTCTTCCTTGGCTTCTTCGGTATGAGCTGTGGCGGTGTCTTCCTCGGCTTTCCGGGCTTTTCCCTTGGAGGCCGGTTTCTTCTTTCGTTTGGGGCAGTTACTGGAGAGATGGCCCTTCTCCTTGCAGTTGAAGCAGTGTCCTTCGGTCTGGAGTCTGCGACGTTCTTCTGTGGACATCCGATCGATATCCATGGCGTTCGGATCTTTAGTCTGGGCTGCCGTGGCCGAGGCACTCGGGGCCTTGGCACGCCACTGCGACTTCTTCTTATCATTCCCTCGTCCCTTTATAAAGGTGTTGTAATTGTTTTCGTTGATGGATGCTTGCTTCATCCATTCGGTGAGAGTGACGACGGGAGGAACAATATTTATGATGTGGGTTACGAGTGCGGGTCGAATAGCTCTCTTGTATGCTGTGACGAAGAGAGGGTCGCAGTGTATGCGGTCTAACCCTGTTTTTCCTACAAGGTTGTCGAATTCAATATTGAAATCGTCGATGCTCTTCTTGTCTTGTTTGAGATCGAAGAGATCGTCATTGGTCTTTTGTTTCTCCTCAATTGGTTCGAAGGCTGCATCAAATTCAGCGCTGAACTGGGCCAACGGGGGCAGCGCGAATGCCCGGGTGATCGGGTCAGTGTATTTGGCATAATAGTTCTCCTTCCATTGGTTTACCCGATTGCTTCCTTTGATGTATGACATGATGAAGAGGATCTTCTGGTCATCGGACTGATAGTCTGCTGCAAACATGGTAAACCAGGTGTTGCAGTCATTTTTGAAGCTTTGTAGCTGTTACGGATCGAATATCCGTTCAGCTGAGATGTTAAGTCGAGTTACTCAGCGTATCGAGTAGCGCACTACTCGTCGGACTCAGCAGAGTCGAGCGTCGATATACTGGCTGCAGACTTAATTGCTTAAGTCTTTGAGAACGAGTATAGGATCCTTGTAATTCAACAAGGTCGAGCTGAGGAACTCGGCCAGTATTTACAACAGGGTCTTTATACTACGAGTCTGTAATCGGGGTCATAGTGTCCTTGGTACTGCTACCACTAAGTCCATAAGGTTAGTACGCTACGATAGCTAAGCCGAAACGCTGCGGTTGAGCGCAACAATGCCTGAAACGTAGAAGCTCTGTAGATATACAACAGATATCACCTAGAACCTGATACGCTATGAGACTAGGGGCGTAGGGTTGTTGTACATGAAACGAGGGTCGGTGGTTGAGCAGGGACCCTAAGAATAATCGGTCAATACAGCGGTTGAACGCTAAGTCCTCCTCTCCAGTGAGGCGTCAAAATATACGGATTCATACGGATCGTAACAGTAGCTTCTTTCGTTCCCCTTTGAACAGCTCGGGGGTGGCGAGCTTTATGTGATTTCCTCTGGCTGGCTGCGGGGCCTGAGCGCCCCATCCTAGCAGGGCTCCTCCTCCTCCTGGTGGGCCTCCTCCTCCTGGTGGGCCTCCGCCTCCTGGCGGTCCTGTTGGATTGCCTCCTGCGCCGCCTGCTGGATTGCCGCCACCGCCCGGGGGACCTCCGCCCCCTGCGCCGCCCAGGGGACCTCCTGCTCCAGGAAAGCCTCCTCCTCCAGGAGTTCCTGTTCCGGAGGGGTTTTCTCCGACAGGATGGCTAGGGAGCGGATTATTAGCCGGCGGAGGGTTATGGGCCATTCCCCCTGCGCCCTGGCTTGCGCTTCCGCTTCCTGGAATAGTACTGCCGCCCATGGCTGTACCTGCCACACCCATGGTTCCTCCGGTGGAGGGGGTGTTCGTCATCTGTTCTCCCTGTTGTTGTCCATCAGCTCGGTGGATGGTGAGCGTCGGTGTCATAATATTAGTGACCGTTCCAAACCGCTCGAACGCGGCGCGTGTCTGATCCCAAGGATCGTTCGAGGATGGGGGAACCTGTACCCAAGTGGGCGAAAGCCTGTCTGGGGACGGGATGGTGAGGTATCCTCCTTTCGTGAAGAATCCTGCTGGGGGATCTCTCCACTCGTATTTCTCTTCGTAAGAGATTCGTCGGTATGCTTCGGGGAGTATTTCAATCAACCTGGTTGGGAGATCCGGGTCGAATCATTGCATAGGCTTGCACTTCGGTGAGTGAGCTTTGTTAGAGCTCGACCTTCTGTTACGGATCGAATATCCGTTCAACGCAAAATAACCAAGTCGAGTTACTCAGCGTATTGAGTAGCGCACTACTCGTCGGACTCTTCTGAGTCAGAGCGTCGATATACAAGCTGCAGGCTTAATTGCTTAAGCCTTTGAGAACGAGTATAAGATCCTTGAATTCAACAAGGTCGAGCTGAGGAACTCGACCAGTATTTACATCAGGTTATATACTACGGTTCATCAGTCGGGGTCATAGTGTCTTTGGTACTGCTACTATTAAGTCCGTCAGGCTAACGATATAAGTAATAAAGGAGAAGCGTTGCGGTTGAGCGCAACAAGAGGTGAAACATAGAACTACTGTGGTTATACACAGGATATCAGCTAGAACGCGATGCGAACACGGATGGTGGGCATAGGGTTGTTATACATGAAACAGGGCCTACGGTTGAGCGGAGGTCCCTAGGAATTGAGCGCTGGATACAGCGGTTGAACGCTACGTCTTTACACACAGTGAGACGTCAACGGGAATATTCGAGTGTACCTGGTAGAATCGTAACAGAATGCACCCCTGTAGGTTACATTGATGAGTCTGAGGAGTATGCCTCAGACCCTTCTGGCTTATATACATGCAACGCACTAAACTACTGTGTGTCTACCCTAAAGCTACATGGCCTGTGCGCATGCGCCTAAGTATCAGCACAGCCTCGTCACATGTTACATCATGTTACTAGCGGGTTATCTTATCTAGTTACTACCATCGCGCATGGCTATCTAATAAGTCAGGTGATTGAACGTTGAAGTCGTTAGTTCGAACTGCGGGGCAGTCAAAGACCCATTGTCACAGCAATAAAACTGTGACACACCGCAACCTCTGCGACTTCTGCACCCTCCGCGACCACCACAGCTGCCACAACCACTGCAACTGTTCTGACCAGAAATATCACCTCCGGCAGTCCGATAATGTATATATAGTATTCTGAGCTGTGACATATGACTCGGACTTGGTTTGAACGAACACACGTTATGCCTTGCTGAGGTATAGTAGGCCTTCTCATCCTGCAGCCGTTTGCCTATCTTCTGTGCTTCAAACGATGTAGTGATCTTGTCACGGATCTCCTTGTGACGTCTTATCCCTAAGGTTCAAGCTTGTCGCACTAGACTTAGGCTACAATCCAACTAGGAAGCGGCTTATTCAAGGCAAGCAGGTGGCAAAGGGGTAAAGGGTAGAGAGGAAATAGGGAAAGGGGAAACGCCCCCAACACTCATAGTAGAATGCTTAGAATATTGAGTCTAAGGTTTTAGACCCTCGACCACCTGGTTATATACATGTCTGAGACCTTGTACTACTGGTAGAAGTGTCTACCCTAAATAGATGGTCTGTGCGCATATGTCATAATTGCCAATAATGGCGTCATAATGGTGTGATAGTGGTGCCATAAGGTACCTTGTCTATCTTTATCCTGGTTTGTAAGTAAAATGCTATAGTTAGCATTGGTTTGTAAGTAATGACCTCAGAACCGCATCATATGTGATGTCATAGTGGAGCTGGGGTCTAGATGATGATATCATATAGTTCTGGCCTCTGTGATATATGTAATACCTGTGGGAGGGGTAACTATGTAGATAGTTTTCAGCCCTGTAATTGGACCGGCTAAGTATAGGCCTCTAAAGATAGGCCTGATGTCATAGACTGGGCCTGTATGGGCCCTGACGTCAGTGATCTGGACTCTTGATGATGTCATGCCTCAGGAGGCCTTTGACGACTAAGTCCTTAACTAGATAAGATCTTGAGCACCTGACAAGGTGCCTGTGGTGGCGCCTAGTGCCGCTATCTAATCTAGAAGTCTGGTAGATCACGTGACCTCGATCAGTAGGTCACATGATACGATAACTTTTAGGACGCTGTAGCGCCTTCAGTTATAAGCCTAGTACCCGAATATAGGGGTCTAAAGGGCTAAAATGGGGGATGCACGAATAAATCTGTGACAGATCTAGCCTGTTGCTCGAGAGATTTTTCTGTAAATTCACAAACACCTTCGCATAGCTCATTCCACCACGGCGATGTTGCACGACATCTGGACGGCACTACCTTAACATCTGCTCTTGAAGTTGGGAAATCAAGCTCTGCCCGATCTCAGCTCTGATGGTCGAGAATTATTGTCTTACGGCAATCCTTGAAGATTTTGGGCTCAGGGCTGGTAATTAAACTGGTACTTGACAACACTGAATTATATGCTTTGGATATTGGTACCGCTCCTGAAACTACCTTTATTGAGACTGCCACCTCCGCAACCTTCACTACCTCTGCGACCTCTGCGACCTCCGTGACCTCCGTGACCTCCGTGACCTCTGTGACCTCCATGACCTCCACGACCTCTGCGACCTCCGTGACCCCCGCAACCTCCGCAACCTCTGTAGCTGCTTTGGCTACCCAGTTACATGTTACAATCGTAATATTTAAAGTTGTTTACGCAATGCAGCAAGATCCTCCAAGATGAGGTTAATAGTTTGGTGATAGTTGGTTGACTGGACAGGAGAGGTGCTCCCTTCATTTCCCCAGCCCTTGGGAGAATTCAGTCAAATATTGAGAAGAGTCAATGGAGAGGGGCACTCACGGATGCATGCTGGGGGTCCGTCCACCATCTAGGAGCATCCGCTCCTTGATCCTGCTTCCAGGTCCACCATGCATGCTCTTGTGCAAGACCTAACAGGTTTTCAGAAAGGGTGGTGGTCTTGGGAATGACGATGGCAGCAATATCGATGTGAGGTTCCTCGGACCAGATGGTGGCATCGGCAATGGCTTTGATGGTAGGAGGGATTTGAACTGATTCTCCTGTGAGCATCAGCTCTCCGAGAACGTTCCTGGTGGCAGTCTAAATCAAATGAGCTTTCTGACTGGACCAAAGGACATGGCAGACAAACCAGCTCCGTCTTGAGACCATTCTCCCAATGGATGAGATGGTCTTGGGTGCTAGGTTGAAGTGCATGGAGAGCAGACTCACACCTCCAGCTGATGATGGACAGCAGGTCATGGTTGACACTGATGTGCACCTGCCTGAGCTGTTCCGGACTGGGGGACATTGTGGGTGGGAGGAGAGATGAGGGCGATGAGTGTGGGAGGAGGCGGATGAAGAGGCATCTAGTATTCAATTGGTCACACTTGTCTACTGTGGTGGAAGTTCACAGTACAACTACCAAGATAGTGGCTTGTGCTGGGTGGTGGGATGCCATGGCACATGTGTGCCGGCCGCAGGTCTGAGGTTGTGGCATCCAAGACCATGGGTAAATATTCATCCTCCGTATCTCCCTCACGGTGGTCCCTGATTCTAATATTGCTCTCTCCCGTCACTGCCTCCCATCACTGCCTTTTGATTGTGGCCTCCCACCCCTGCTTCCCACCTCTGCTTCCCATTGTTGCTTCCCATTGCTTCTGAGCATCACCGGGTGCTGCACTCTTCTTTGCTGCAGAGCAAAGATGGGACCAAAGGGGTGCGTTATCATCCCCAAGGAGAAGGTGGTACATGTTGTGCAGAAGGAGCGACACAACTTTCACGGAATAACTTATATTCCTATTCCAAAAGAACGGAACAGGCCACCTGAAGGCCCAAGGAACTCCTCTCCATCAAAGTCACCTGGCAAGGTCAGCAGCAATGTTGTTGAGGATTGTGGAGGAGGAATGGACTTTCTGCCTGTCTCGGAGAGTGTGCGGAGACAACAGTGTAAGGTGCGGTATCCACTATGTTGAGGTGGGGGAGTTGCAGCCACGGAGGTTGCGGTCGCGGAGGTTGCGGTCGCGGAGGTTGCGGTCACGGTGGTTGTGGTCGCGGTGGTCGCGGTGGTCACGGTGGTCGCGGTGGTCACGGTGGTCATGGTGGTCACGATGGTCACAGATGTGGAAGTTGTGGAGGTTGCGGACATGACAGCATCCATTATTCAGGCTGTAATTAATGTTTGGAATCATTTTAGACTCAGAATGATTTCCTACAGGATTGGCTGCCCCATCAGGACGCATACCTGGCTATACTACTCGACTCTGATGCTCCACCAGACCCAAGGATATGCTCAAAGTGTGGCACATGGCAGGGCAATTGGCAATGTCTAGAATGCTTTGGTCGACCGGTGACATGTATCGACTGCTGCCAGCTAGTGCATCTGCAGCATCCGTTCCATCGAGTCCAAAAGTGGGGTGGTTGCTTTTTTGTTTGCTTCTCACTACACGAGGTTGGGATCAAGCTTGAGTTGGGGCATGCTGGAAGGCGGTGTCCGTATCACATTTCTGGTGAAACTCTGATGGAAATGGAGAAGGAGGGGGAGGAGGAGGAGGAGGAGGAGGAGGACAACAACCAGGGGGCTGAGGCGGAGAGGGAGGAGTACACCTTGTGCACAGAATCAAACCCATTCCGAGGCACCGGTCAGAATGGCAGCATGTTGATGGTCATGGATATGACGGGCATTCACCATCTGGATGTCGACTGGTGTGGATGTGAAAACTGCCCACCACGTGACCAGCAGCTGCTTGCAATGGGACTGTATCTGGCAAGTACACTGCAGCCACAGACCGCCTTCACATCCTGGGTGCTTGATGACTATCTATTGACGAACAAAGAATGCAAGACATCTGCTATGAGCTACTACAGCCAGCTCCGTCAGGTGACGGACAATGCTTTCCCACAGCGGGTACCAGTACGTAAATCAAATAATACCAGCATTCTAGGTGGAGATGACAATTGGATTACAGGATAGGTACCGAGAGCTGCTGAGGGTATCATGACAGTGGAGGAATCTAAAGTACCGGAAGTGGCATGGATTTGGACATGACCTTGGATGGAAGGTTGGCTCAGGAGATCTGGCAATCTTCTGTGCAGCCTGTCCACAGCCTGGGGTCAATCTACAAGATGAATGGGAGCAGGATACAGACCAGTGCGTAACCCCTATTTTTGAAGGCCAAACCTCTGAGGTGCTCCAGATGGAAGTACAGCAGAAGCATGGTGATGGACGGTAACTTTACTGCGGAGCACCTAAGAACAAGGTGGCCAGACGATAATGTGTGGCTGGGAGATGGGCATGGGTTCATGGTAGCAGAGGCAAGATACAAGATTCATTTGGCAGCGGCCAAGGAGAGCAAACGGGTGAAGCGATCTCACATTCCAGATAGAGATCATGGGGAAAGGGGCATTTCATGGTCGACAAAGGGCATTGGGAGCACCTAGGCAGGGAGATTTGAGTTGTGCTTTGGGAGCAGGGAGTACTGTTGTGTGACACAGAATGTGTCATACGTACATGTTTATGCCCTAACCCCTTCTACTAACGTTGAAGGTGTTGACGACGAGGTAACGTCGCATGGGCTGACTAGGTAGACTCCAAGATAGAGAGTCTAAGGCATAGTGACGGCGTAGTCACCAGAGGCAGTCCCAGTCTAGCACGCAGTATGAGATGAGGTTACACATCCATTGTCGAGATTGATCAGTCTGAGGTTGTAAGACCTCAGACGTCTACTTTATATACATGGAGACCGGCCGCTACCTAATGAAGGGCCTGCCCTAATGGCATGGTCTGTGCGCGCCCCTAAAGGTCACGCGTATGTATTATGTAAGTAGGGAATCACGTGACTGTATGTCCTGATGGACAGGTTGTGTTATACCGCTACACTACGTTGCACTGGTCATGTGACTACTAGAACGTGAGCTCCTGGGTTCGAGCCAGGGAGGGGGTAATACATTAAAAACATGCCACAGAAATCTGTGACATTACCTCCGCTTCATGTTCAGCGTCCTCGCTGAAGGACTAACTCCAATCCCTGCCTGTCGGCAATCTTGTACGCTTTGAACAATTATCCTGTAAGGTCTACTGGGGGTCAACATTACTCCCCTATACATACACGTCACCGCTGACTTGGCATGCTCCGCCTACCGGTCAGCACAGGGGTGGTGCCTAGGTCTGTATATCGCCTGTCGTGCATGAGTCCACCCACCGCCGGCCACAGAGACGGCACCTAGGTCTGTAGGTCGCCTGTCGTGTGGTCCGCCGCGTCGTTGGCTAATGTAGTCGTGTAGTAGCTTACTGAGAATGGCCCGCTCTGGGGGGTACGGATGTTGGTTGGTGGTTATGTTGAACTATGTTGTTCGTCGTCCATGTGGACTGACCGTGTCGAGTGTGGGGTTACGCCGAAGCGCTTCACATACCCACTGGTCTATGGATGGTTGTGCCGCCCAGGACGTACGCTTTTCAGCGCACCGTCGTGTCCTGCTATCGCTCAACAGCGAGGGCGGGCTTTTGTTCTTCCACTCCTCTAGAGGGACAGGGCATACCGCCGCCGACGTCGCTTCGACCGTGCTCCTTGACAGGAGACTCCGGGCGTGTCGTGCAAGTGGTCGCCATGACAACGCTTGTATGGGGGGCAGGCGAGTTCATGCCGACCTCCTCTTCAAGGAGGTGCCCCCGCCGCGTCGTCTGTCCTACAGAGTGGGAAACCCAAGGCCCCAAGGCGCAGAGCGCACCAAGGGGGGTTGGTAAAGTAGACTGATCAATATGACACAGAATGTGTCATACGTACATGTTTATGCCCTAACCCCTTCTACTAACGTTGAAGGTGTTGACGACGAGGTAACGTCGCATGGGCTGACTAGGTAGACTCCAAGATAGAGAGTCTTAAGGCATAGTGACGGCGTAGTCACCAGAGGCAGTCCCAGTCTAGCACGCAGTATGAGATGAGGTTACACATCCATTGTCGAGATTGATCAGTCTGAGGTTGTAAGACCTCAGACATCTACTTTATATACATGGAGACCGGCCGCTACCTAATGAAGGGCCTGCCCTAATGGCATGGTCTGTGCGCGCCCCTAAAGGTCACGCGTATGTATTATGTAAGTAGGGAATCACGTGACTGTATGTCCTGACGGACAGGTTGTGTTATACCGCTACACTACGTTGCACTGGTCATGTGACTACTAGAACGTGAGCTCCTGGGTTCGAGCCAGGGAGGGGGTAATACATTAAAAACATGCCACAGAAATCTGTGACATTGTGGCAGCTGTGGAGATTGCACAGAGTGAGGATGAGGTGGTTGCAGCCGCTTGCAGCCGCTGGCTGCCGAGGCTGCAGAGGTTGCAGAGGTTGTGGCAGTCACGGTGGTCGTGGTGGTTGTGGTGGTCACGGTCGTGGAGGTCATGAATGCCGCAGAGGTTGTGGTCGTGGAGGTCGCGATGGTCGCGATGGTCGCGGTCGCGGTGGTTGTCGTTGCAGCTGTCGTTGCCTCTTGTGGTATTGGGCATGCTGACAATTGTTCTCAGAGGTCAACGTGCCATGATCATTGTGCTGTAAATCAGGCCAATGCAGACAGGCACAATCTGGAAGCAACTGGAATTGGGGCTGCTGCTTGTGGCCGTCACGGATGCTTCTTTCCTCAATCAGTCGTTGACTTTCAGAAGGGGGAGCGGTGAGCTATTTTCCAACCATCAGAGCTGTCACAAACCCCAGTTTCAGACAGATGAACATGGATTATGTGCTCAGCCAGGCTGCAACATCCATGAAAGGTATGCGGAAGGTGCTGCTGATGTATGACATCATGTGCCAGTATCGGGTCCATCTTCAAGACCGTTTCCGTGACAATCCGTACTTGAGCATTCCAGATGGCCTCCAGATACAGGGAGGGATTGGGCAGTTTCATGTTCATGGACATCAGTCCGAGTGTTATCCCAGATATTCCCCTGCATTCATGGAAGGTGCCGGACAGTTGGATGGGGAGGTCATCGAGACCTTGTGGGCTCCTCTCAATAACATTTCAGGAAGTACAAGAGGCATGAGCACAGCTCACTGTAGGGAGGTCATTGACGACCACATGAACGACTTGAACTGGAAGAAGATGACCGGGCTGGGTGGGTAGAGCCTGTTGCCATCCACCGTGACCATCTCATCATATGGCTGTGCAGTGCCCTCATTGGTCCAGAAGTGGAAGAAAGCCGTTGATGGGGTCATCAGCAGCACAAATGAGCACAATGACCTGGAGACTACAGCAAGCGACACAAAGCTCGCGGAGTGGAGATCTGCTGCAGAAAATGCACAGACACGATGGCACCAAGAAATCTCTACCATGGACATTTACAATGTTCAGTTTGACAAGGGTGAGCAGTCGATCACCTCTATGCTGTTCGTGGTGTGAACACTTGGTTGATTCCAGCTCCAACCAGGCAGGCCATCCAGCTGAAGATGATGAAGGAGGAGTCCCAAGGGAAAAAAGGGCGAGGTGTCACTGCATGGCTTTCAATGGGAATGAAGGCACAGGAGAAGCAGTGGGTTTTCATGTTGTATGGCTCTTGCCTTGGATGACACTTGACAGGCTGGAGCTTTGTGAGGTGTCAAGGCGGTTGCAAGGGAAGCGCATGCTGTTGGACTGGTTGAAACTTGAAGAAAAGTGACAGGTTCTACAACGTCAAATAGAGGCATTCGAGGCCAAGGCCCTTGGAGTCCTTCCTGGAATAGATGAGGAAGATGGGAGCCGTGATATGTACAGGGGCAATGATTGGATGGATGAAGAAGAAGAAGAAGAGCTGGATGCAGAATTGGTAGATGGTGAGGAAGGTGAGGACGGTGATGAAGAAGTAGAAGCCAAGCCAGAGGAGTCGTGCCTTTCACTACCTTCACAGCTCGGGGCATCAGCAATTGAGAGAAGAGGATGGGGGCACATCGCTGAGGTGGAGCTACAGCTATGGAAAGGACAGGCCAACAATGCCCTGCATGAGATCCGAGTGGCAATCGGACACAATTCATTCCTGTTCCGGAACAGAGTGAGGCCATCCAACAGCCAGCAAACAAAGACACGGGCATGGGGGGAAGTGCAGGTGGTGGCCAAGATGGTGGCTCGACATGCATGGGTCTATACACAGGCAAGACGGGCAATGGAACGGCTCGGGGCCAACGGGGATATACTGGCAAAGTACAAGGTTCTCAAGCCACAAGACCTCAAGGCAATCACTCACATAATGGACAACACAGTCCAGGGCATGCGCGACCAGCCCATGTCCTGGATCTGGGCAGTGGATGTGGCAGGGGACACCAGCCAGTCTGACTGGTTGGCTGAATGTGAGTCTCCAAGCTGTCCTGGTCAGCACGTCTACCTATTGATGTGAGCTGAAAGTGCAACGGGTGAACTGGCTAAGGACCAAGGCAAGAAATGATAGATGGAAAGAGGAGCATGCCATCGTGCTGGCAGAGATGAATTGGACGGTGAGATATTTTGAGAAGAGGGCGAGGGATTGGCAGGAGATAGCAGATGGAACAGCCCAATGAGGAGCAGAGGCATATGCTCTTCGACAGCAGGCAATGTGGGTAGAGATGGCTCAGTCTGCAGCTAGCACGTTCAAGGGCCACGCATAAATAGGAAAAGCCAGGAGGAGTTGCACTTGTACATGGGCACTGGAAAATACATCCAAAATGAGTCTGAGAACCAGGGATCACAGAACAAGGTCTCAGCTTCAACCAAAGCAGATGTGGCTTTCAATCTCAATTTGCATAACATAAAGAAGCCTTGGTCAGGACATGTACAGAAGGAGAACAGTTCTGTATACATAGGCACCATTTTACCCTCTACTGCTACTAGAATGACCTGCATCACAGCCACAGAGATATCACCATGGATCTCCAAGACCCCCGCGACTGCCACCCGCGACCCTTGCAACCTTGTTTCACGACCCTCATGACCACCGCGACCTCCTTCCGCGACCACCACAACCACCGCAACCACTGCAACCACCGCAACCACCGCAACCACCGCGACTGCAACCTTCGCGATCCTCGTGGCCTCATTTTGCGACCTCCGTGACCTCCGCGACCTCCGCGACCTCCCTCTGCAACCTTCACAACCCCTGCAACATCAAAAGTGCCTTCACATGGTCTGTCTTGCACCAACTGGCCGCCTCCACATGCATGCTAGCATGCACGCTATCCCTCATGAAGTAAGCATAACTGACACAGAACTAACTTGATATGCCTAAAGGTCTTGCTAGAAGCTGGTAGGCTGGTAATAGGCAAGAAGGCGACTCAATGGTAGGGTCAATGGTTTGTTAGGCCAAAGACTAAAGAGCTAAGCAAGTAGTTGAGGTACTGATTGGGCCTTGCTAGGGCTTAAGTATAGCAGTGGAAACCTAAGCAGACCTTTGCAGGTATTACAAAGGGTGGTAATAAGAGTAAACGTCGAAATTAACTAGTCTGAGTCCTAAGCGACTCAGAGTACGGTATATATACATGTAAGGGCTAGGACCCTTGGTACTACGGCAGGACTAATGATACTGGCATAGATACATGTGATAGATAATAGCGACCAATAGGGTCGCTTGGCATAGAGCCGGGGATATGCATGTGATTAACGACCAGTAATGGTCGCTGCATGATTGGTTGGTCTTAGACATGTGATGAGTGACTCATACACCGACCGGGGTATGTCTTGTGTGATGACTATGTGCTTGGTAAGGCACTGGACTAGATCATGTGATCTAAGTAGGCAAAAGGGTCCGTCCTTTAGTCATGAGTACATGACCAGCTTACTAAGCGGTCTGGGCTACTCTATCAAGAGATATACCCGAAATACTGTTTGGGAACATGTGACTTATGAATGTGCATGTTAGATAAGATGTTACTACGTGATAAGATGAGATGTAACTACAGAGATAAGATACTATCCTAGATAAGATAAGGTCACGTGCTAGATGAGGCCGTAGGGCGTCAACTAGCGTAAAGCATTGATATTGAGCTAACAAATGGGATAAATTGCTAGAAATAGCAAGGAAATTGTAGGAAACAGATATAATCTGTGACAATAACATAATCTGTCACCTTCATACTTCATCAATGAATGTCGCACTGCTGTGCCACAGAGGGCAATCACAGTTCCAGGTCCATCTCTAATTGAGATGTTGGCTCCATGTAGGTCCAGGGACGCATTGTGGTAGGAACCGATGCTGGCAAGTAGATCATACCATTGCATGCGACTTTTCGAGTCGCAGTGAGCCGGGGTGACCTGATTGCTGATGATCTGTGTGCCGTTGAATATGGAGGCCCACCGTTGTAATGTGTCCTTCAGCTCCTCATTCTGTGCAAGTCGTCTCATGCACTCCTGCCCCACTGCATGCAGGTCAGGGTGCATGACCGCCATCATTCCGGAGAGAATGGCAGACGACTCTTGTATGTCACAGAGCCACTCGTTGCCTGCCTGCCTGTTCTTGTCTCTGAGGCTGGCAGAGATGTGAATTGGATCATCCAGTCCCTGATGTGGACAGTTGATTGAGGAGAGCAGGTGTAAGCATCAAGAGGACTTACTTCATGTCCTTGGTGGTGCCACCCAGGGGAGAGGTTGACGACACCGGATTGAGCTCGAGCTGGCTCCATTCTCTGAAATAATGTCTGTCTGTTCTCCAACTTGTGATCCTTGACGGCTCTTCTGCACTATCATTGGGAGTCGTCTTAAATTTGAGCTGCTGGTTGAGATGTATTGTTGCAGCCTTCATCAATATCTGTGAGGGGGATTTAGTGTTTGTCAACACATTTCTACATACACACATACCTGATGCCTCTCTGAGAGCACAAATGGCAAGCACCATGCGAGGATCTTCTTGTGCTCGTCCATAATGATGGATGGACGAGAAATCTCAAGCGGGGGTCCCTGCTGCACAGGACCCCACTTCCTTTCAAGCCGAAGCTCCAACATCTCATTGGTACCACTTGGCCTGCTCCCAAGCATGTCTGTGTACCTGTCAATGTCCCAGGGTACAGACACTATGAGGTCCACACCAGCATGGTTACAGCAGCTAAAATGCTAGGAGTGAAGGATGGACACACACCTTTGTTGGCAAATGCCAATGCCAACTTCTCTGCAATGCTGGTGCACTCTACCACCAGCGCACAGGACATGTAGAGTGACGCTGGAACATGTGGGATGGCCGGATGTTCGCCCCGGATGCACTGAGTGAAATAGACAAAAAGTGATCGGAGATATGATGCACACAGAGCCTCCAACTCAAGTCCAGTGACAGGTGATGAGCTCATGATTGGATATTTATTCAGTGGAAAAGCAGCAGGGTTGCGGAGGTCGCGGAGGTCGCGGAGGTCGCGGAGGTCGCGGAGGTCGCGGAGGTCGCGGAGGTCGCGGAGGTCGCGGAGGTCGCGGAGGTCGCGGAGGTCGCGGGTGGAAGGGGTCGTGGAGGTCATGGAGAGAGGCAGTGGTGCACATTGCAAACATGCTGCTGCCATGCACACCAATGCTCTCTCGCACTCTTGTGCATTCCGTCCACAAATATGGTGCACAGTGTCCACAATGTGCACTAATCTCGATCTGGGCTGAATGCAGTTAGCGTGCACCAGAGCACCGGTAGCACCAGCCTGAAACAGCATCATATTGCCCATTTTGGATTAGCCGCCGAGTTGAATCTCCGATCGCACTCCATATGGTTAGTGCCACAAGTCGGCCTGGGACTATCAGGACAATCTCATTGGTTTACAGATAATGTGTCACAGATTTTCTAGGAATTATCCTAATTTTTCCAGATTTTCTGCGCATTTTCTAGGACTTATCTAACGACAAGTCCTATCTAACTACGTTAGAACACCTAACCACAGGATAGCACGTGACCTGTAGATCCTACGTGAGAGTCTGGACTACATAGTCATAACTGATCGGTCATCGGCCCCGCGTTAACGCTCTACGGCCTTTAGTCCGCTTATCACGTCTAGCTTACGCTAGAACATATCACGCCATTATGGCACCATACCGTAGACGCTGAACGTTACCGCTCAGCGCACAGACCACATAGCATTAGGGCAGACAGTTCTTGAGTAGTGCCCTACATGTATATATACCGACGTTCTAAGGCGTTACAACCTTAGAACTTTCAATTGCATACCACGCCGTCTAAGCTTAACACTCTGACTGCACCTCGCTCGACACTTCAAGACAAGCCTTCGTATTGAAGCCACACCAGAAGATCATATAGTGAGTTTGCGTCATAATGCCCGTGTGCTCCGGTGCCTCTGGCCGAGTTGGGGAGTCTGTTAGCTGTTGTCGCCTCTGCCCTGCTCTCAACTTACAGCTGCCTGTGATCTGCTTGTGATCCTCCTGCATTCTCCTCGCCCTGCTACATTCCTGTAATACAATGGCAAAGCATGACAAAGCGAGCTCTGCGCCGCCTCTAACAGAGGCACAAAAAGTGGTGGTCGTGACCAAGCTGCACGACTATCAGCAAGCAGCAACATATTCGGTGGAAAGAACGGAAATCTCAAACTCCCTCACTCAGGAGCTCAAAAGCAAGTTTGAGGACCTGGCAGAGGTGGAGGACTTAGTATTGGCAGCGGTGAGTGGATCTCCTGCATGTGAGGCATTACAGCCTTATGCTCGGCCACAGAAAGTGAGGGAATGGCTGAGGAACCATTCAAAAGCAATCGCAATCGGAGGCCAGTCATCAAAGGAGGAAGTCCAAATTGGCAAGAAGCTTTCAATGTGGAGACTGTGGGCCAAGGAGCATCCAGACGAGGTGAAGGTTCGACAGGCAAAGCTCATGGCAGAGTCGAACGAGGAGAACAAGGATCAGGTTGTTTTCTGGGGCAGGGTGGGAACAGAGCTTTGGAGTGAGCTGACAAAGGAGCAGCAAGAGGAGTTTGAGGGACAGGTTAAGAGTCGTGAAGGGACAATGGCAGCTGTACAGCCAAAGTGAGTAGCTGCATGTTTCTGTGACTGTGACCTCCGTGACTGTCATGACTGCGACCCTCGCAACCCTCGCGGCCTCCGCAGTCTCCGCGACTGCGACTCTCGCGACCTTCGCGACTCTCGCGACTCTCGCGATTGCGACCTTCTCGGCTGCGACTCTTGCGAGTGCTGCAACCACAACTCACGTGACTGCCCCATTTCCATTCATCATGACTGACAATCTTCCATAGCAAAGTAAATAGGAAGATGCATAGTTGGTGCAAGGCCTTTGCAGACCAAATGGCAACTGAGCTTGGCGTCCGAACGCTCGTGTTGATGGCATACCCCAAGGACAACCAGGCCTATGTTGAGCTGTGAGTTTAAAATCACCAGGGTCACCTCAGAGCTCATTTTTTGGCAGTCATGACTTTAATGATGCCTTTGACTCGGCCCCTTCATTTAAAGACAGGGCCGAGTGGGAGAATGACCTGTGGGGGCAATGGAAGGCATACAGTCATGAGGTGATTCTCGACAAGAAGACGTCCCAAGGATCTGATGAGGAAGATGACTCAGGAGACTCAGATGATGATAGGAAGTTTTCCTTGCCCATGGACGATGAGGGATTGCCAATCTTGCCTCCGTATAGCCCAAGAAAGCGGCTCCGTCCAGCTAGAATGCGGCAAATTATCAGATTGTTCCTTAACAGACATTACTGTGAGTGGGTCCTCCTCATAAAGTCCTAATTAGATTGCTGAGCTGCAAATAGAGCTGGCCTGTGGAGCATCTGACCGTGCCTGTCCCTGGGGCTTGATGGCAAGTGAGCCTGAGAGCTTCTTTGACAATGCCATGATGCCGCATGGTATTTCCCTTGCCGAGCCACATCACATGAGAAAGGAGGACTGCATTGCCATCCTACAGCACTGGGAGGATGCCAAGAGTGGCAGGAATGGTGCGGTCCTCTTCCGATTCAAGAAATACACAACCGCCTACAGGAACAATCTGAAGCATGAGCTCCGCAATGCCATCTACAGGAATCTACCAGGTAGTGTGCCACCAGCAAAGAAGCCCCAGACCAAAGAATATGTCGAGATTGATGAGGCTGGACCTGGAAGCAGCACAGCAGCTGGAGGACCTTCTGTCAGTGGGACACAGGCACTGAGAAGGAGTGAAAATGATGATGAGCAGATGGACGGTGGCCTTGCCAAAAATGAAGTAGGTCGCAAAGCTCGTGGCCGCAGCAGTCACGGAGGTCGCAGAGGTCATGGAGGTCGTGGAGGTTGCGGAGGTTGCGAAGGTTGCGGAGGTCACGGAGGTCATGGAGGTTGCGGAGGTTGCGGGGAAGATCACGGTGGCCAAGACAAGTCCAACGAAGATGTCAATGCCTCAAGTGACAGTGATCCCAACATGGCCATGAATCATCCTCACCAATGGACACAATTTGAGCCTCTCACATTATCAGGAAAGGGAAAAGGTCGTGCACACACCACCATCACCAACTGGGTCGACAATTGGGGTGCCACCGACCAAAGCGACAATCCCGAAAATATCCGTCATCTCCCTCCAGTGTGGGCTCTCATGAGTCCAACCTGCCAACAAAACTATCTCCTTGCTCTTGGCACTGGGGAATCATACAAGACCATGGTGGTGAAGTGCTCCAAGCTCATCGCATGAATGTCCTCCTTAATTGTCTCCCACCACTGACCCTTGGTGTTCAGGGAAGCCAGGTACTTTTTGGCCGGGATGAAGATGGTCCTCATTGGGCATCCTGGACCTGGGAGCATCACAGAAGGGCTGACATTCATGGTCCCTCTGGACTTGACGAGGTTGCCTACTGGCTTCGACATGATCAGCCCATGAAGGACGATGAATGCAAGTTGACTTCTGACAAGGCATTGATCCAGCACATTGTGTTGACGATCGGCATCCTCTACCGGGAGATGGAGGATGCTCAATTTGTTTGGGTCGAGCCAGATGTCCCTAGGGAAGGTGTCACAGATTATATCTGTTTCCTACAATTTCCTTGCTATTTCTAGCAATTTATCCCATTTGTTAGCTCAATATCAATGCTTTACGCTAGTTGACGCCCTACGGCCTCATCTAGCACGTGACCTTATCTTATCTAGGATAGTATCTTATCTCTGTAGTTACATCTCATCTTATCACGTAGTAACATCTTATCTAACATGCACATTCATAAGTCACATGTTCCCAAACAGTATTTCGGGTATATCTCTTGATAGAGTAGCCCAGACCGCTTAGTAAGCTGGTCATGTACTCATGACTAAAGGACGGACCCTTTTGCCTACTTAGATCACATGATCTAGTCCAGTGCCTTACCAAGCACATAGTCATCACACAAGACATACCCCGGTCGGTGTATGAGTCACTCATCACATGTCTAAGACCAACCAATCATGCAGCGACCATTACTGGTCGTTAATCACATGCATATCCCCAGCTCTATGCCAAGCGACCCTATTGGTCGCTATTATCTATCACATGTATCTATGCCAGTATCATTAGTCCTGCCGTAGTACCAAGGGTCCTAGCCCTTACATGTATATATACTGTACTCTGAGTCGCTTAGGACTCAGACTAGTTAATTTCGACGTTTACTCTTATTACCCCCCTTTGTA
This sequence comes from Wolfiporia cocos, assembly GCA_029448655.1. Lineage (NCBI taxonomy): Eukaryota > Fungi > Basidiomycota > Agaricomycetes > Polyporales > Phaeolaceae > Wolfiporia > Wolfiporia cocos. The sequence continues at coordinate 82,902 of JACCLO010000026.1, forward strand.
GTACCTGTAAAGGTCTACTTAGGTTTCCTCTGCTATACTTAGACCCTAGCAAGGTCCAATCAGTACCTCAACTACTTGCTTAGCTCTTTAGTCTTTGGCCTAACAAACCATTGACCCTATCATTGAGTCGCCTTCTTGCCTATTACCAGCCTATCAGCTTCTAGCAAGACCCTTAGGCATAACAAGTTAGTTCTGTGTCAGAAGGGGTGCCTCAATACCTCATCGACAGCCAGATTACGATGGATTCTAACCCCGAAGGCATTTCATTGGAGCTTTGGACATGCTGGTGTCTGTCATGATCAGATTGCTTGATGGGAAGTCTGTTCTGGCCCCATTGTGGCAGAATCCAGAGTTCCAATCCCTGTGGGATTTCTCATCCAATGATGAGGGTGGAGGTCAGGTCCTCGAGCAGAATTCAGATGCAACTGGAATGGTAGAGGCCTTGGTGACCACTGACACCAGGGCTCACACAGATGTTGAGGGCATTGTAGAAGTTGAAGGGGATGTCACAGATGCTAGGGCAGAGGTTGTTGAGGGGGCAGGTAGGGTTGGAGATGGATCTGGAGATGCTGATGCTCAGGAAGAAGGCTTGGGTGGAGGGGAAGGAAGCAGCGCATCCACAGCACAACTTGGAGCCAAACGTCGGAGGGATATGGTGCGGATGAAAGGCGCAGTTGAGCCAGCACCGAAACGGCAGGCAACCCGCAGGCGTGTCAAGCATGCTTCCAGATCGGACACTGCAAGGTCCCCATCACCTCGCCGACTTAGATCTAAAAGGAGGGAAGGACACCATACATAGATGCGGCATGTTGTTTGCTTGGTAGTTGGTGATTAGATCGCCTTGCTACTTAAATATTTGATGTGCCTAATTGCTGTACTGATCATGGAGAATACACTTTATCCTTACAATTATATGCAGACTGGTTTCATATCAGCAAGCATGGAGACAGGTTGGGGGTTTTGCTGTTAGAACAGTGTGGAAATGTGAGATCTGTGGATATATAGACCCACTGGTGGTATGACACTGCCATGCTATACCAAACTGCTCCAAGCATCCATGTGAGAGATATCAAGCCAGGCCCTTCTCATTATGAAACAAAAGCAAATCCATAAGACTTCAGCATTTGCCTGGTTTCCTCCACCCTCATTGCCATTGCCGACAATGGCTAGCATTGAAGGAAGGCTGAATGAATAGTTCAGCAGTAATGGCCAACCTGAGATCTGGGCCACGGACTTTGCTTGCAAGAATGATCGTGACCGCTGTGACCGTTGCGACCTCTTTGTGAGGGTCCTGAGGGTTGTGACCACCATGACCATGACCACCACGATCGTGACCTCCACGGCTCTCGTGACCTCCACGACCACAACTCTCGCGACCCTTGTGACCGCAACACTCTTGACTCCTGTAAGGCTCAAGCCATATAATGCACATACCAAGTATATGTTGTTCTTTATGAACACTATATACATGTATTTACAGGTGGCTGAGTACATGGTATATACATGGTATATCATATGGTATATGGTTACTGTGAGTGCATTCAATATGCCTATGAGTAGACCTTCAGTAGACATATAATACTAATGGGATGCAGATGAGAAAGCCATGTTGTTCTTGCATGTTTCTTCAAGAACTCTCAAAAGGTAGTGTGACAATCTATTGGCAATCGATTGATCTTTGCTATTGAATGCTGTATCAAAAATGCCTTACTTTGTGTAGAGCTTCAATGAGCTTCCATTTGAGATCTCATGTTTAAGTGACAACTGACATCTGTGGTGAAGCCACAGATAAATAAGCTAGTGACAGATAGTGTATCTGACTGAAATATGTGTTCTACAGATTGTATGGTGCGACAATATATAAGACTTGGACATGATGGCAGCTACATGATCACATGGATGTTGGGATATAATCTACAAACTCCAATTTACCCCCTTGTTCAGTAGAAAGTAAGATCTAATCAACGCTATACATTGCCACATAGTGACCACAACATTAGTTTTATGCAGATGAGGTCTCCATCATCTTGTGCATTTAGTGCAATTTCCTGGACGTTCCTGCTGCTACAGTCCCAGACAAGCAAACTCCGCCAATTTGAGTAATGAATTTTCTATGCTCCCTAGGGTCTTGAAAATAGTAGAATTATGTATAATCATGCATTACTTGATAAAGAGTTGCAAGTTGTACGAGCCAATTCTCAGAAAAAACCATTCTTAGTTTTTTGAGTCCAAAAAATTGGCGGTGACCTCAAAATAAGCGCTAGAATCTCGGAAAATATACCAATCGACTCCTTTTCATTGTCGCAATCTGATTGCATAGTCAGAAATGGATTAATATTCCTATGTCATCCTCCATAAATCAATTATGGTGTGATAAGCACTACTACTGTGCATCAAACATGGCTTAGGGCGACATCCTAAACAGCCCAAAAATACATCTGGCCTTTGAAATCATACTTGTCAGGCATCTACTGCTCATTTAAACCCAATACAATGCAATCATTCTGCTGGAGATATGCTTGTGTGATCCTGTGTTCTGAGCCCTGAAGGCAACTAAGGTACTGAAGCTCGGAGCGATGTCAAAGAGGAAGATACAACGAGTGACACTGAAGTGGGTGAATGTAGTGATTGGGAAGAGCTTGACAATGAAGATTTCAGAACTTATCTTGCACAATGGGTTGAAAATGATCCAATGGATGATAAATCATGCTGCTCTTCCCCAAATGCTCTCTGGGCATCCAACATGAATGGTTTGGATGGAGGCAAGCAGCACTCACAGTGAGACACATTTATTCCCATGTCTAACCCTGTCAATACCCTTAGGGGACTTCCTCAGAAGATGGCAACACTGGCAGGGGAGCCAAAAGGCCTAAAATCAGTACTTGAAGAATAGATGTCAGCAAGCTCTGTGCAAAATGCTCCACAGTCTGTTCTTTTGAGAGCAAGAACTGTTGCATGGCACAGCTGCTTAGTCAGCAAGACAACTTCATGAATTAGCCATCAGTGTTTGAAACAATGATTCAAGAGGCCAGGCTATTGTGTTTTCTTGCCCAAGTTCCATTGTGAGTGTCACAGATTTATCTGGGGCTTACAGCATTTTTCCTATGATTATAGCAATTTATCCGGGATTTATACGTCTAACTACCAGTTATCTACGGGTTAACTCCCATTGCCACCACGACAAGCTCTTAACTGGGCTTATCAACCACATGACTAGCTTACATAGCGCTACGATACATCCACGTTCAATAGCAACACTACAGCTACGTCATATAGGTCTCGCCCGTCAGAGCAAGACCAGCCACGTCATAGATCTTAGATCATAATGATAGGCCGAGCGCGGCACGCTCGCATAATAATGTCCACATGTACAAACAGTGCCTCGCGGCCTTGTACTATGGGGTCGGCCTTCCCGGCTTCCCACCGCCATAAGATCTTTGATCACAATGGCACCTCAGGCGCGCCACGCCTTCGCATAATAATGGCAACACGACCATACAGCACTATAATAGCATCAAGGCTATATCGCTATAGGTCACGGCCTTCTCGGCCTCCCACGGACTCGGTGCTCTCCAAGTCCCGGGCTTCTGCCATCACGGCGTTGCCCAAACACCGGTCCTCGCCTCACGGCTAAGACCAATACATGCCCCGGTAACCATCCGGACCGGGCTATAACACATGCCACGGTACTACCCGTCCAATGGCATAACGACCTCGGCGTTCCGCCTTGGTCATCACACGAAGACCGGCCAATCGCCATTATACCTCACGGTATCCGGCAACCGGCTTCCTCTATACCCGGGCTGCGCCCGCGTTATCACAACAATAAAGACATAATCCCTCTCATACGATTGGTTCGGCCATTAGGGCCTTGCCACGGCCATTCTATGTAGAGTCCATAAACAGTAGATAAGATAAGCTTCGCCACTTGGCAAAGCCACATAACCCGGAAAGGTAACAGCTAGCTAGTAGCACGTGACCTTCCCATAAACATGTATATAACTAGGGGCTTGACGCCCTATAACTCTAGTTCTATTATTCTCGGCTTGCGCCGTAGAATAACCTCTCACACCCTGCTGCGCTAGTATTGCTTCCTCCCTAAGTCGCCTTATCTCAACAATATAGGCACTTGGTGAGTCCCACAGGCATACTGTGTCAGTGAGCTTAACCCAATAGAAATGATCAGACATTTTATAAGTTGTTCCTGGCTAAGTTCTTATCAACTTGGGCTGATGGAGAAGGCAGCAGCATGGGCTGTGTGGGAGCAGAAATGGCACCCCAGGTTTCTGAACAGGCAATTCAAGCTATAGAATTGAGTATGGAGTAGTCTACATATTTTTTTGTTGGGAGCCATTGGGCGCCTATATGTTTTTCGGGGCGAAAATTTGGCGGTGACCCAAACGTCGTGGGAAAAATATGAATGGGGCGGATTTGGACGTTTTCAGGCCTCCGGAGTTCAGATCTGCACTCAGAATGTAGTAAAATCCTCTCAGAGATGCTGTACAAAAATTGCGGAGTTTGCTTGTCCAGGACTGTAGTATGGCCATGGAATGTTGAATGCTGACTGCATGTCAACTCCTCATGCCAGCTATGTGCTGATACCTATGGTTCACTGAAAATGGAGATGATCTCTATGTCCATCTTGTAAAACAGTGGCCATGCTCATATACCACATATTGACTGATTTTTCCTACATGTATATTATATGGCCGGAGCTTTAGACTCCTGCAACCATGAGTTCTGTAACCTCTTCCTGAGGGCCATTGCAATTGCTTCATCTGCTGGAATGGCATTTCATTTGAGATTCCCCATTTATTGTGCTCACAGAGCCAGATGAAACCATTCCATTTAGTTTGTGGTACACAAATGCAAAACCATATAATACATAAAGATTCCATTGAGTTTGTGGTACACAACTACAAAACTATATGATACATCCAAAGACCTTGTATTCTACTGACTCTTCCACAGCCTGTGGCGGACCGAGCTGTAATAGGAAGGGGGAGTACCGTCACTCATGTCATAAAGAGAATCCATGTTTTCCTGCACTCTGTCCAGTATCTTGTATCTAGCAACTTTTTGATGTAGATGATGGATGAGAATAAGCCAGGGAGATTTGCAGAAATAGTTCACCATCCTTAGCCACAAAGCGGACCCATTTTCTGCCTGAACTTGAGGGCCCTGGAGCAGATTCATCATCCAGGTCTGCAGACTTATCAATGGCCCATGTCCTCTGCTTATACACTTTTCGTGTCTGGTGCATTGCAGATTTTACTGTTCTTGATGGAGCCGCAGCTGCGGCGGTCTCAGCTGAGGTTGATGGCAGCAGAACAGCCGGGTCGAAGCTCCATTCTGGATAGTCTGGCTTTGAGGTGGCAGTCTCGGCAGTCACGGTTGAGATATTGCAGAGGAGAACTGATGGATCAAAGTTCCACTCTGGATGTTCTGCACGTGAAGTGGGTGCTGTAGTTGTTGTGGATGCCGCGGTGGCGAGGGTCATGGTGGTCGCAAATGTTGCGACTGCGGAGGTTGTGGTCGCGGAGGTCACGAGAGTCGTGGAGGTCGCGGTCACGGAGGTCGCAAGAGTCGCGGTCGCGGAGGTTGCTGTTGTGGCGGTCGCAGTCGTGGAGGTCGCAGTTGAGGTCGTGGGCAGCAGCACCGCTGGGTTGAAACCCCAAGCTGGATAGTGTGGGTTTTCTGTGAATATAGAAGTTTGAAATAGAATGTTTTGAGCAAAAAAAATATGTACCTTCCTGCATCTCAATGTCTTCATTTTCTTGAGGTTCTTGACTGTTTTGTGTGGGTGATGTCCCTTCTTCCAGTAGGGAGTCCCGCACTGCACTGGTGCGGAAGTGTAAGAACTTGAAGGGCATCGGGTACTGGGGAACTGGAGAGGGACTGAGCTGTTTTGATGGGTTCATGTTGGGGTGAGGGTGGGTGGGAAAGGATATAGTCACGGCAACAAGATATAATTGATACGGGTAGTTCCATAGAAGAACAGAAGCACAGAAGGGCAGTGTGAGAACAGAAGTGATCATGTGCTATGTAGACGCCAGCGCATTAATGAAATGTCCCAAAATGGAGATTAAGCGCTTCTCGGGCCGGCTCCCGGCTGCGCCATGAGGCCGTGAGATATATATCAACAGCTCGCGACTTGCAACTCCAACGGCTCAACTTCGAACCATCACCCCACTTTCCATCTCGCGCTCGCACTCACTCCGCTCCTCCCATATCCACTAGCTTTTTCTTGAAAACCTCACAAATCACTATGTCAGACAACCAGTTGATGAACACTGCCAACAGAATGATCGCCCGTGCAGTTGCGGTGCTCAGGGTGGCTCCCGAGAGCATGGAGGGGGAGGACTATACCCAGTGGCAGACCAAGTTCATGGAAGAGCTTGTAAGTGATATCATTCTCTGAAACCATTCAAGGAAGCTGAGGCATGACCCTTCTGTCACGGATCACTCCTGGGGGGTATCTGTACATCCCTCGCTATTGGTATTCACAGGCGCCGCTAGGTGCGCGCGCGTCTTCCTGATCTTTAGCCACCTCCAGCGTCTCCTCCAGCCATATAGATCATCTGACTTAGTAGTTTAGCGCTGTAGGGTAGCGCGCGCCTCATCATACGGACACATGATGGTCACATTAGTTACATGTTACGTTACGTTCCCGTGATCCCTTAGTTACGGCGCACAGGCCATTACATTAGGGTAGGATTCGTGCTCTCAACGTTCATGCATGTATATATACGACAAGATGGTGGCCTTACAGCCCCATCTTTAGGATTCTCGTCAATGAGCTAACGCTCCTTTCTTATCCTCTGTCTGCGTGCGCTCGGGCCCGGGGCCCCTCTCGACTAGCTTGTCTGTGTGCCAGCTCAACTCGTCGCCTCTTAGGAGTTCCCCCATGGGATACAGCCGACGTCGCGGTCTTGCTGGCTTGCGCACCGCCTTGTTAGGCGTTAGGGCCTCCCCAGATGCCTGGGTCCTCACAGACTGGTAAGTCTGTGACATAATCCTAAAGATATTTACTCTCCCCTCCGACGCCAACTGCGTTGGGGCCGAGAGGTTTCCACCTACAGGTCGCCATGGCAGCGTGGCGGGGCAGCCGTCGGTAGAAGCGCCGGCGGTCCGTAGCCTTACGAGCCCCCACGAAACGCTACACCAGGCAAAGCGACCGTAGGGAGTGAATAGACAAGACCGCCCCCCATGAACAACAGGGTAGCGGGATCGACCAGGGTAAGCCCCGTTTGAGGACCCGCCGCCATCACCCCTGCAAAGGGAATGCATGCGCGTGTGGAGGTCTAGGGCACCTCGGCCATTATCCCTGGGCGGCAGGAGCGACTCAAGAACCTTGACCCGTGGGTATGCGAAGGACTCCGTAAGGATGTCCAACCCCACAACGACCGGTCAACGCGATGAATATGGACACGACGCCGACAGAATTGGCCTTTGGGTACGACGGACACGGGTGACAGGCACCCTCAGTGAGTAGCGGCTGGGAGCGATCCTTGCTGGCCGCGAAAACTTCAACAAAAAACCTAGCTACAAGGCTGTCCCTCTCGACTCGGTGAGTCTTGCCAACTCGATGCCGCGCTGGGTTGGCGTCCCCACCAGCGCGCGTCCTCTTCTCTTCAACCCTATCCGACGGACGGACCGTCAGAAAACCCGGATGCTCCCTGCTGCGATTGTGACAGGTGGTGCTGGCCCAGCAGTGCCGGGCTCTCTCTTAACCAACAGGAAGGGATGTCGTAGGACCAACGTCAGAGACGACGTTTTCTCGGAGGGGGGGTAATGTCACGGATCACTCCTGGGGGGTATCTGTACATCCCTCGCTATTGGTATTCACAGGCGCCGCTAGGTGCGCGCGCGTCTTCCTGATCTTTAGCCACCTCCAGCGTCTCCTCCAGCCATATAGATCATCTGACTTAGTAGTTTAGCGCTGTAGGGTAGCGCGCGCCTCATCATACGGACACATGATGGTCACATTAGTTACATGTTACGTTACGTTCCCGTGATCCCTTAGTTACGGCGCACAGGCCATTACATTAGGGTAGGATTCGTGCTCTCAACGTTCATGCATGTATATATACGACAAGATGGTGGCCTTACAGCCCCATCTTTAGGATTCTCGTCAATGAGCTAACGCTCCTTTCTTATCCTCTGTCTGCGTGCGCTCGGGCCCGGGGCCCCTCTCGACTAGCTTGTCTGTGTGCCAGCTCAACTCGTCGCCTCTTAGGAGTTCCCCCATGGGATACAGCCGACGTCGCGGTCTTGCTGGCTTGCGCACCGCCTTGTTAGGCGTTAGGGCCTCCCCAGATGCCTGGGTCCTCACAGACTGGTAAGTCTGTGACACCTTCAGGCATTCAACATGGGAAACTTTCCCTATAAGGTATTCGAGCTCAGGTACAGGCTGTCCGGGCTATACGGCAGCATGGTGGCGGAGTATACACAGGTGAGAAATGATGGGGAGGAATTCAATAAGATTCGTGTCCACGAAGGCGACACAAGGATTGCGAGTATCAAGAATCTTGCACCAACAGTGGACTCCACCAGACCCCTCCCAGTAGTGGAGGACTTGGGACCTAATCAGTGGTGGACAGCAGGTATGTAGTAACTCAAAAGTTTTCTTATTTACAATAATTGAGAATGTTTACAAAAAAAAGACAATACATTGACTGAGGCAGAGGGCAGCTCGACCACCCAGCATGCAACCAAAAAGAGAGGTCAGGAGGACTTGGAAGAGGAGAGCACAGAGAAGGAGGGTGGAAAGGACAATGGGTTGGGAGGAGATGAGGAGGAGGATAATGGCCGCGGAGGGAGCGAAGATGACCAGCAAGGTCGCGAGAGCAGTCGTGAGCCTCGCGACAGTCACGAGCCGAGTCACGAGCCTCGTGACAGTCGCAAGCGGAGTCGCGGGCCTCGCAACAGTCACGAGAAAAGTCGTGACACTCGCGACCATCACGAGCCAGGTCGCAAGTCCCGCGACACCATGACTTCGACAACTGTTGTGAGCCAGACACAGTCCAAGTCAGGAACAAGGCCACCAAAGCACCAGCGACCCATCCACCGGTCGCCATCAACTGCCCGACAGTCATTGGACTCGGAGTCGGACAGCCCCCCCCCAGCTCGCCATAGCCGTTCAAAAGGTTCCAACAAGGGCAAGGGGAAGAAAGCATCAAAAGCCTCTGGGCTCAAAGCTCCCAAGCCCAGGCCCAAGTTCTCAGATGAGGCAAAGCACTCGGTAAGATCTTCGTCTGCTTGCAGAGTTTTTGCTAACCTCATTTTCAGGTCTTACAATGCATAACATGCAGGACAGCACCAACCGTATGCACTATCGACACCAAAATATGGGCAAGATGTGAGCACTGCACTACTAAAAGTTATAAATGTAGTCTTGTCCCCAAGAGGATCGAAGATGGAGAATTCGCCGCTATCACGGGGCAAGAAGTCTACGTGATTGCCCGCAAGTTTCAGGAGATGTATGAGGATAAGGCCAGCCTACCAGACAACTTTAATGACCTCAAGGTGGTCTGCTATGACACAGAGGAAAACAATTTTATTTTTGACAAGAGGACTCTTCTTTCTTGGAAGGAGAAGAAGCAGATCGCAAAAATTGGTGAGTCAGCATGCCATTATTTCTCATTTGGTACTGATTTTATTATAGTGGCGAAAGAAAATGCTGCTACCCAGGCTGGACACAAGAAGCAGTCAACCCGAGAAAAGCCAATGGAGCAAGATGCCAGCAATTTGGAGGAGGACAAAGAGAACGAGGAGGATCAAATGGGCAGGGAGGAGGAGGCGAAATCTGGGGGGGCTGAAACTGACGGTTCAGTTGCAGCTGCATTCCAGAGACTCCAGCATGACAACGACACAGAGATGGATGGGGAGGGGGAAGCAGGCCCTTCGGCTGGCCCTTCGACTACACGACAGGCCGACAAGGGCAAACAGGTACCCCGGCGGTCGACGAGGGTGGCCGAGCATGAGCGTCGTGAGTGTCACAAACTTGTGACCCACCGCCCTCAATGCCTAATACTCCACCACCACACGTCCTACTCCCACTACATGTGCCTTTGAGTCACCAGAGGGCCCAACGCCGTAGACAACGTCGAGGTCGAAGGGTAGTCCTAAGGTGCTATAGCGAGGTCGAGGGGTTCCCAGACGAGCAGGCAGACATGCACAAGCAGAGAGGAGATGGCAAGTAAGGGGGATGAACACCCCAGAGTCGCATTGACAAGTCTGAGGGGTACGCCTCAGACTCTCTGGTATATATACATGCAAGCAGAGCATTACTATCAAGGCTGCCCTAAAGCGACGTGGCCTGTGCGCACACGCCTACCAAAGCGCTAAGTCTAACTCTAAAATGCTTACATAATACATCACGTGACCATGTTAGCAGGGTAGTCTAATGGTAACGCGTCGATCCTAAAATCAGGTGATCTCTGTAGCATAAGTACGGTGGTTCGAGACAATGTGAGGCTCATGCCGCGGAAAACCGCGACATTACCTCCGCTTCATGCTTCTTCGTCCCGAAGAAGAATTGTTGTCGCTGCCCTCAGGTATAGGGCTTAACTTGGCCCTGGTTAATGGTACACCTCCTCCTGTCGCCACAACTCAAGTCGAACCTGTTGACTAATCCTTATGCACTGCTAGTGAGGCATCAGCCCAATCCAGCAGTCCACACACCCACAGGGTTTCCCCCAGAAGATGCATGTTGAGGCACCCAAGTGCGCAAGTCATTTGCCCAATTCACATTCTTATCAGGTCGCACCTAAAGTCCGAGAGGTACCGCCAGCCTATTCTTCTATGCCTAGATCCTGAGTCTGACCTGTTGACATGGGGTTATGCCTTAGCGCTTCACATACCCGCTAGGTCTAAGGGTGTCCGCCGTCCAGGAGCACAGTGTCACAGACTTGCCTCTGTGTTACCCCTGGGCTCAGGGGGATCCCTACACGCCTGTATAGACGTAAGCCAACGGCGACGACGTACTCATACGGCCAACCCTAAGTGGACTCAAAGGCCCATCCCTAAGGTGTCCCGCCACCTAAGGTCCCGCAGACGACGCAGTCGCTGACCCACAGACTAGGCAGACGCGATAGAGGCCCCGGGCCAGAGAGTCACACAGGGTTTAGCAAGAAAGGCACTGACGTGCATTGACGAGAATCTTAAGGATGGGGCTGTAAGGCCACCATCCGCCGTACTTATACATCTGTAGCTGGCCAGTAATGGCCGCCCTAAACTAATGGCCTGTGCGCACATTATGTAAGAGGACACATGATATGTAACTACTGGTAACGATGTAACTAGTGTGACCGTAACGTGTCCGTACCTGAGGCGCGCGCTACCCTACAGCGCTAACCAGGCGGTCAGGTGATCTATATACTCTGAGTGCGACGTGGAGGTAACTAAGGAGTAGCGGAGCGGCGTACGCCTAGCGCCGCCCTTACAACCAATAGTGAGGGACGTACGGTGACCCCCTGGGCACATCCGTGACATTACCCCCCCTCTCGAAAAACGTCGTCTCTGACGTTCTATCTAGAAAACTACGACACTCACTTCCTTGGTTTCATGTTTAACCCACGGCCCATTCCTTCTTCGCGGAAGATGGGGAGCCCCCGAGGGCACGGTCCGTCCGCCGGTGGTGGAGTGAAGGAGGCGCTTTCGGTATCGGTTCGGCATTCGTCGCAAAGGTTACTGGGTTATTTTTTAAGTGGGGTCCCCGTCGTCCCCGTGTGCCTCCGCTTGCCTACTCGCGTCCTCGTCGTGTTCGATAGTCGGTCGTATCTTGATATAATCTAACCTTGGAGACCGTCGGTGTGGGGTTGGAGACCCTTGCGGGTTCCTTCGCATACCCACCGGTCAAAGTTCTTGTCGTCGTGCCTGCCGCCCAGGGATAATGGCCGTCGATGCGCTAGCCTCCGTACTCATACTACAACCCCGCGGGGTCAGCAGACGGAAGGCATCAGACGCGGCTTACACCGGTCGATCCCTGCTACCTTGGTTCAAAGGGGGCGGTCTTGATTATTCACTCCCTACGGCCGCTTTGCCTGGTGTAATGCTTCGTGGGGGCTCGTAAAAGTACGGACCGTCGGTGCTTCTACCGACGGCTGCCCCGCCGCATTGCCATGGCGACCTGTAGGTGGAAAACCCTCGGCCCCAACGCAGTTCGCGCCGGAGGGGAGGTAAACTATCCTTAAGATTATGTCACAGACTTGCCTCTGTGTTACCCCTGGGCTCAGGGGGATCCCTACACGCCTGTATAGACGTAAGCCAACGGCGACGACGTACTCATACGGCCAACCCTAAGTGGACTCAAAGGCCCATCCCTAAGGTGTCCCGCCACCTAAGGTCCCGCAGACGACGCAGTCGCTGACCCACAGACTAGGCAGACGCGATAGAGGCCCCGGGCCAGAGAGTCACACAGGGTTTAGCAAGAAAGGCACTGACGTGCATTGACGAGAATCTTAAGGATGGGGCTGTAAGGCCACCATCCGCCGTACTTATACATCTGTAGCTGGCCAGTAATGGCCGCCCTAAACTAATGGCCTGTGCGCACATTATGTAAGAGGACACATGATATGTAACTACTGGTAACGATGTAACTAGTGTGACCGTAACGTGTCCGTACCTGAGGCGCGCGCTACCCTACAGCGCTAACCAGGCGGTCAGGTGATCTATATACTCTGAGTGCGACGTGGAGGTAACTAAGGAGTAGCGGAGCGGCGTACGCCTAGCGCCGCCCTTACAACCAATAGTGAGGGACGTACGGTGACCCCCTGGGCACATCCGTGACACACAGTACCTAGTGTACATACCACTGGTGCTCTGGCTATCTATATTAAGAGGATGGACTTGTTGCATACTTCACTCCTTTGTCGGTCCTTGGCGCTTAGTCCATCGCCATAGCGACATGGCGGGGCAGCCTCCTTGAAGCGGAGGTCGGCAATCGTATGCCAGCCCCCACATAAGTGTTGCTATGGCGATGGACTAAGCGCCAAGGACCGACAAAGGAGTGAAGTATTAACACAGAATGTGTCATACGTACATGTTTATGCCCTAACCCCTACAACTAACGTTGAGGGACTTGACGACGTTGAAGATGTCGCATGGGCTGACTAGGTAGACTTCCAATCCCAAGAGTCTAAGGTGTAGTGACGGCGTAGTCACCAGAGGCAGTCCCAGTCTAGCATGCAGTATGATTGTGAGAGTACACATCCATTGTCGAGATTGATCAGTCTGAGGTTGTAAGATCTCAGACGTCTACTTTATATACGTACAGACCGGCCGCTACCTAATGAAGGGCCTGCCCTAATGGCATGGTCTGTGCGCGCCCTATGGGGGTCACGCGTATATAGTTATGTAAGTAGGGATCACGTGACTGTATGTCCTGACGGACGGGTTGTGTATCTACCGCTACACTACAGCGCACTGGTCATGTGACTACTAAACGGCGAGATCCCTGGTTCGAGCCAGGGAGGGGGTAATAAGATTAATGTCACAAAATCTGTGACAAGTATGCAACAAGTCTGTCCTCTTAATATAGATAGCCAGAGCACCAGTGGTACGTACACTAAGTACTGTGCTCCTGGACGGCGGACACCCTTAGACCTAGCGGGTATGTGAAGCGCTAAGGCATAACCCCATGTCAACAGGTCAGACTCAGGATCTAGGCATAGAAGAATAGGCTGGCGGTACCTCTCGGACTTTAGGTGCGACCTGATAAGAATGTGAATTGGGCAAATGACTTGCGCACTTGGGTGCCTCAACATGCATCTTCTGGGGGAAACCCTGTGGGTGTGTGGACTGCTGGATTGGGCTGATGCCTCACTAGCAGTGCATAAGGATTAGTCAACAGGTTCGACTTGAGTTGTGGCGACAGGAGGAGGTGTACCATTAACCAGGGCCAAGTTAAGCCCTATACCTGAGGGCAGCGACAACAATTCTTCTTCGGGACGAAGAAGCATGAAGCGGAGGTAATGTCGCGGTTTTCCGCGGCATGAGCCTCACATTGTCTCGAACCACCGTACTTATGCTACAGAGATCACCTGATTTTAGGATCGACGCGTTACCATTAGACTACCCTGCTAACATGGTCACGTGATGTATTATGTAAGCATTTTAGAGTTAGACTTAGCGCTTTGGTAGGCGTGTGCGCACAGGCCACGTCGCTTTAGGGCAGCCTTGATAGTAATGCTCTGCTTGCATGTATATATACCAGAGAGTCTGAGGCGTACCCCTCAGACTTGTCAATGCGACTCTGGGGTGTTCATCCCCCTTACTTGCCATCTCCTCTCTGCTTGCGCATGTCTGCCTGCTCATCTGGGAACCCCTCGACCTCGCTATAGCACCTTAGGACTACCCTTCGACCTCGACGTTGTCTACGGCGTTGGGCCCTCTGGTGACTCAAAGGCATGTGTAGTGGGAGTAGGACGTGTGGTGGTGGAGTATTAGCCATTGAGGGTGGTGGGTCACAAGTTTGTGACAGTGAGACCTCACAAGCTCCTCAAGCAAGTGTCCATGTTCAGGCAGCGCAGCCATCAGGTGAGCAAAAAAAAAACTTAGTTACTCTATTCTAATAAATAGCCTTCACATATTTATATATAGCGGACAACCAGGGCGGGTACAACCGCTACCGTAGCCAGGTGGGGGACAACCGGGACGAGCTTATGAAGGCAGTCACTCAAATGAGTGGTCTGCTTCATCAGCTCGTCCATAAAGTGGACGTCCTCCAAGAGACTGTCCATGAGATGCAGGTGGGGCAGGTGGGGCTGCAGATGCAGCTTGAGGCCCTGTGACAGGTAGCACTGGGGGTGCCTCTCATGACCTCCATGACCGTGGCCCCTGCACCTCTCGTGACCTCCATGACCACGGTCCCTTCACTCCCCACACGTCTCGTGATGCCACCCCCTGCACATCTCATGACACTGCCACCCGTGCATTCCGCAACGCCACCTGATGCACCTGACATGCCTGATGTGGCTCTCGCGACCGCCGCGACCGTGGCACCTGCGCCTCTCGCGAACTCCACGACCGTGACCCCCGTGCTTTCTGTGACTGGTAACTCCATGACATCGTCCACACCAGTTTCTGTGGTCCCTCCAGCCTCTGAACATGCACCCATGAACGATGCAACTGACGACGCTGTGCACAATGAAGACGTTGGCCCCACTGTAAGTACCACCATTCCCCTCTCACTCTGCCCGCACACTCTAAAGTCAATCTAAAACTGGTCAGGACATTTCAATGGAAGATGATGACATCCACCTGTCATCACAGCTGGATTCTCCTGCTGCCAGTGGGCAAGGTGAGCATTGGTATTCTGAGGAGGCTTAAAAAGGGAAATGCTCACCACCAATATCTTTACAGGTGATGAGGACACAGATATGGATATGGGTGGGTCTGACTGAGCAGTTCCAGTCAGCATACAACTGTATTACTTTTTGTTCATTGTATAAATGTATAATATATGATTTTTCATTGCTTCATTGTGAGGAGAAAATCAATTTGAACCATTCAAAGAAATAAACTGGAATGTAAGGCAACAGTTTTTGCTTCATCTTCACTATTCGCCAACCCCTCGAGAAGCCCCCAACCTTCTCAGGAGACGAAAAGGCCGGGAGCATGTCCGTCAAGGAATGGCTCCAAAAACTATCCATGTACTTCGCCGACGCCGGCATCACCGACGACCGCGAACAAATCGTCAAGGCACTCCGTACCCTCACCGCCATTCAAAGAAATAAACTGGAATGTAAGGCAACAGTTTTTGCTTCATCTTGGAACAGGTAAACTGTCACAGAATATTTGGGGCTTGGAAACCCCAGTGGCACAATATACCATAAGGCATAACCACGCAATGGTATAAGCCAAATACCTAAGGGCAAGCGCCCAGCGTGGGAATATGAACTACACATATAGTGAGTCCCAGCTATAACAGCAACGCTGTTATAGTGGCCCTTTTGGCTAAGGGGTGCTAGACGTATGTCTCCATAGACGCCGGTCTGGGATTGCCGGTAAAATCTGTGACATTATAACAGCGTTCCTAAGGTCACCGGTTCGAACCCGTATAATGGCAATCTGCTATTTATCCATATATGGGTATTCCATCGAACCCCTGGCTTAAGGGAAAAGCGCCCAACTATCACGTGACCCCTGGCTGGTGCAGGGCTCCCACCGCAGGGAGATAAATGGTCATAAGTCACGTGGGCTACCGTGAAAAGCCTTAACCCGTTCCCAAAATCCAAAGGGATAATTCGGGCCTTCAAGAGGTTGGCACAATTAGGGGTTTAACCTCTAATATAAGGTAGCATATAGTATGGTAAATGCTTAGTACCGGGGGCGACTATATGTCATAAGCCTTCCCTTCATTGAGGACAATGAAACCTTGAGAAGGGGGTAGTGTCACAGAATATTTGGGGCTTGGAAACCCCAGTGGCACAATATACCATAAGGCATAACCGCGCAATGGTATAAGCCAAAATACCTAAGGGCAAGCGCCCAGCGTGGGAATATGAACTACACATATAGTGAGTCCCAGCTATAACAGCAACGCTGTTATAGTGGCCCTTTTGGCTAAGGGGTGCTAGACGTATGTCTCCATAGACGCCGGTCTGGGATTGCCGGTAAAATCTGTGACATAAACTCAATGACATTTCAGCTGCTGCAGGCACAGCAGTCAGGTGTACATGTATGGATTTTGGAATTCATGTTGACAGTCATGAGACAAGCAATGTCTATGAGTTGCTGGCTGTACCATTCATGGATGGAGAAATCAGACAGTGTCCTAACAGGCATATCATCTGCATCATCTCCTTTGGTGTCCCTGGCCACTAATGGTCTTGCCCGATACCATGAGGGAGTTGTCTTCTATGGCTTCCTTGATGATATCCCTGGCATCTGGTAGATGTGTTGGGATACCTGATACACATAAATTAAGAACTCACCATGGATGCATGTGTCTGCACACTCCACATGAAGCATTATTGTGGCAATCCCAAGTCTTGAGGCTGTTTGGGATGGAACTTCGGTGACACAAACTCTAGGTGTCATCCCTCAACGCCTAACGTCCCACTAACTAGACATGGCATCCCAAGACTAAGTCGACGAAGGGGTCACCACGCCCTAAGACGAGGTCGAGGTACGTCGCACAGACTAGCGAGTATCTTATAGAGACGCAGCAAGGTGATAATGAGCAAGGAGGGCCTAAGCCCCACACATCGAGATTAAAAGGTCTGAGGTAGGAACGCCTCAAGACCCAAGCTTATATGTACATCAGGAGCGCCGAACCAAAGGCCATATTGTCTACCCTAAAGCAACGCGGCCTGCGGACGCGCGCCTACGAGTCATAGCCTAGAACGCTTATCTAATGTACAATCTTATCTGTGAGAGATGCGCGTTATCTCCAGTAAGTACCGTGACGCCAATAGGGACGTCACGTGCCCCCTAGACGTAAAGCCGTGAGTTCAACTCCCGGTAAAGGCTAAAACATATAAAATAAGACAATGCCACAAAAACTGTGACATTCGGAAGCTGTGGAATTTGTGACTGATGCATCAAATAATGCAAGAATAATGCAGGTCATCACTCTTTTGCCAGCTCTCATCAACAAACCATCACCATGTCCCTTCCTGTAGTTGACATTGTCATCGACTATGAAGGGGAAATCGTGGCATTGGTGGGCCAACCCGCAACCGTCACAATCGTTTGGTCACAGCATTGGTGGGCCGACCCACGACCGTCACGACCGTCAAGTCACGATGGTCGTGGGCCGACCCACGACCGTCGCAACCATCTGGTCACGGAAGTTGTGGGCCAACCCACAACCGTCATAACCGTCCGGTCGTGAAAGTCATGGGCCGACCCACAACCGTCACAACCATCCGGTCATGGTGGTCATGGGCCAACCTGCGACCGTCACAACCATCTGGTCGCAGGAGTCTTGGGCCCACCCACAACCATTGCAACCGTCTGGTCACGGAAAACGTGGGCCCACCTGACGGTAGGCCAGACGGTTAGGGCATGGGCCGATGACCGGCTGACCTGAACCGTTAGGGGTTGGTACAAGCCGGTTGACCTGAACCGTCACCTCCTGTCGCTGAAAGGTGTGTGCAGTAAAATTGGGCAGTGTTAGTGTATGTTCCATAAAGAAATTGAGACAGCATGGAATCTAAACTAGACACTTAACATGTAGGTATGCTTGCAATAATGTTTATACATAAGTGCCCATAGCTTGTGTGTGATAAGGGTTGTGGTAAGGGCCCTGATCTTGTGCTAAGCTTGCAATGGGAATTTATAGTTATTGTGAGGCTTGGGGATGGCTCATACACAACATGACAACCCAAAGTGATGATTGTCTTGCAATTATGCTCGCGATAAGGTCACGAATAGGCGCCCGTCACAAGCGATAAGTGTTACAGTTTTCTGTGGCATGGCCCCTGGCTATTTTCTTACATTTATTACAGGGTTCTCTGGCCTTCGGGCGGCCCCTCACTTGTACATTAGCCCCTCCTCAGCGTTCCCTCTTACGTTAGACGCCAGACCAGTAGATAAGATAAGATGTACATGCGCGCTTGGGTACGCGCTCATCCTCCTCACGTTACCTGGTCGCTACATGGACACTGCCTCGCTTACATACGTAGTTACTTAGTCATACCTCGCGTATTTGTGCTCTGCGCTTGGGCCATGGACTTTAGGGTATCTACATACACGTTTGCTGCGCGGTCATGTATATAGTGTTGTACGAGATGTGGGTTGCCCCCCATCTCTAAGATTCTCGTCAATGGGCATGATGGCCCCTTTCATACTGGACTCCCTGCGTGCTGCCTGCTAGCCAACCGCCGACATCTGCCTCTCCTCCTCCTCTTCCTACTAGTCTGGTAGCTGCGCGATACAGCCTCACCCGCCGCCTTACATTCGTCAGTGCCTGGAGGGCCTTAGGAGATGGAGATAGGGGTTTTCCGCTAGCGCGGTCCCACAGTCCGGTGAGACTGTGACAATAAGGGTCGTGGTAAGAGCACATATCTCATGGTAGGGCTTGAGGTAATTCAAAGTAGGATGTAGAAACAGCAGTGTGGAGCCATCCATTGGGCATCAATGTCATATACAGTCCATGGTCAACATTGAACAAAGCACAGGATGCAAACTAGACACTGAACAAGTAAATACCCTCATGATAAGGGTTGTGAATAGGCGCCCATAGCTCACAGTATGGTTGTGGTAAGGGTCACGGTAAGCATGCATATCTTGTGGTCATGGTCACAGTAAGGGCACATGGGTTGCACCAAGCTTGCAATAAGTACTTATAGCTCATTGCAAGGCTTAGGGTGGCTTGTACATAACATAGAGATTGAAAAGGACAATTTGTTTTACAATTATGCTCATGATAAGGGCCACGAATGAGTGCCCATAGCAGTTAGTTGTCTCTGACACGAATTGTGAAGATCTCATGTAAAGCAACCCAATGTCTATCCTGACTATCCAAAATATTAGTTGCCCTGTAGTCTAGTTGGCAATTGCATTGTATTCTGTTGTGTTCTTGATCTGGTCTTTTGGTCTTCAAGTTCGAATCCCGGCCTTGCCTTTTATTTTTGCAGTAGATTAATCTGCCAACTGTGGCAGATTAACCTGTGTGCATAGCTGGCAACTACAGAAACTCAAGTGAAGGGCAGTGGAAAGGATTGAGATGACTAACTGAAGTCCCATGCCCATTGCTTACAGTGTGTTCAGTAAATTGGGAATGGTCAACACAAAGTATCAGTTCATGGCTATAGTCAGATGTACAATGGTAGTCTACAGTAGAATGACTATAGCTCATGGGAGCTCCCAGGGTTGATGTTCTCTAGATATTAAGTTCACAGAGAAACTATATCCTGAAGAATGGAATGTATGAGTAGCATGGAATTCACCCCCTTCATAACATGCTGTGCAGGTTTCATCTGCCTCAAGCCCACTGTTGAGCTTCTGGTCCTCACTGAAAGTTAAGGAAAACTTCATTGTCATGCTTGTGTTCTGTGCCATACAAGATGATAGCTTTCAGTGTAATTTCTGATGCTCTGTGAAGAATAGACTCTAGGCCAAGCACAAGTAGTACAGTCCTGAAACATGATTATTGGGGCCCCACAACACAATGTGTACTTGGTACATTTGTATCCTGGACTCATTGTCACAGGTAGAAAGAGAGCTTACCATGAGCTATGGGTACCTGTTGCAACCCTTATTGTGAGTATAATTGTAAGTTAACCATCCATTTGGATTGCCATGCCATGTTCATTGCTGAACACCACCTCCCGGGGACATTCAGGCATAATGTATATAGCTCCACAAAATCATTTTCCACCTGCTGCAATGAGCCACCTTAAGCCTCACCACAAGCTATGGATGCCTCCCACCAGATATGGGCCCTTACCATGACTCTTATCATGAGCTATGGGCACATGTCGTGACCCTTTCTGTGAGCATAATTATGAGCTAGTCATCAATTTGGATTGCCATGTTGTGTATGAGCTGCTACAAGCCTCACAATGAGCTATAAATACTTATTGCAGCCCTTACCGTGACCTTTACCGTGACCCTTACTGCAAGCAACGGGCACTTGTTTGCAACCTTTATCATGAGCATAATTGTAAAACAAATTGTCCTTTTCAATCTCTATGTTATGTACAAGCCACCCTAAGCCTTGCAATGAGCTATAAGTACTTATTGCAAGCTTGGTGCAACCCATGTGCCCTTACTGTGACCATGACCACAAGATATGCATGCTTACTGTGACCCTTACCACAACCATACTGTGAGCTATGGGCGCCTATTCACAACCCTTATCATGAGGGTATTTACTTGTTCAGTGTCTAGTTTGCATCCTGTGCTTTGTTCAATGTTGACCATGGACTGTATATGACATTGATGCCCAATGGATGGCTCCACACTGCTGTTTCTACATCCTACTTTGAATTACCTCAAGCCCTACCATGAGATATGTGCTCTTACCGCGACCCTTACTGCGAGCGACGGGCGCTTATTCGCGACCCTTATCGCGAGCATAATTCAAATTAATTTGGATTGCCCTGTTGGATATGAGCCACTGCAAGCCTCATTGTGAGCCATGGATGCTTACTGAAACCTTTCTACAAGCATCCTGTGAGCCTACCATGAGATGTGGATGCCCATCACAACCCTCATTGCAACATGACTATGACACAAAACACCTAGACGTACGATCAACCCCCTATCCCCATGCTCTCAACCCCCTAGACTACTCCTAACCGGCGTGCCGTAGTGAGGAGGCCTACAGCCCCTAACCAGCGAAGCCGTAGTGGTGAAGCGTTAAGGTGCTTGTCGAGAAGAGGACCTCAGGGCGCACGCCTAATGGAAGCGAGAAGGAGGGCTATCGCCCATACATCAGGAGAACAAGTCTGAGGTGTAACCCTCAGACGACGTGGTATATATACATCAGAGGCAGCGTAACTATCCAGCCCCCGGCCCACCCTAAAGGGGGCTGTGCATGACTATGCAATTGTCATGCTATATGGCGCCATCCTACTACCACGTGAGTGACCCGGCGGGACGGGCGTACCGTAACGATCCGATCCGCTATCTAATCTACTGGTCACCTGACCACGTCTCACCAGTCCCTGCATTCGACCCACGGAGAGGGCAGACCTTGGGCAGCGGCCCAAAATCTGTGACAGACTAACTGTAATTCTCACCAATGGGAAGCTAGAGGTCTGCCCACCTCTGCACCATATGCCTCACAACCCTTTGCCTCACAACCTCCTACTTTATGATCCCCATCCTGTGCAACCTAAACCTTGCAACCCCTACATCTTGTGACTCCTAAACCTCACAGACTTTACATCCTGCAACCCTCAGACCTCATGGACTTTACATCTCGTGATTCCTAGACCTTGCAACCCCTAGACCTTGCAACCCCTACATCTTGTGACCCCTAAACCTCATGGTCCCTACATCTCACAACCCCCACCTTGCAATCCCCACTTTGCAATCCCCACCCTGCAATTCTCTACCTTATGATTACCATCTTGCAACCCCCCACCCCCCAGGTACATGGGTCAGCCAACCAGGACTTGCAGCAACATGTACACTGTGACCCCCCATCAGCCCATCCAGTGTTCCAGGTATGTGGAATTTTGATTGGTGGGCTGACTGGGGCTTGCAGCAATGTGGGCACTGTGACCCCTGTCAGCCCACGCAGCATTCCAGGTACATGGAATTTTGGTTTGTCAGCTGACCAGGACTTACAGCAACATGGGCACCATGACCCCCCATCAGCCCACCCCCATGTTCCAGCTACAAGGAACTAGTGGGCCGACCAGACATGCAGGCAACAAGGGATTTGTCAGCTGACATCAGCTCTGCTGGTGTGCCGGCCCATTGTACTCATTGGTTGACCAGCTGTTCCAGGTACAGTGACTGAATGGGCTCGGTTCAGTACGTATTAGTAATGGAATGTATAGTAGGGCATTGGGTCATGATCAGAGTTAGGGGATTGACATTCAGATATACATGAGGTTACCTGGTGGTCTTCTTGATTGGTCACACACATTCAGTGTTGATACAGGGTTTGGACCTAGGGTATAGGTGGTCTAGCTTCGCAATTGAAACGGTGTTTTTTCCTGACATTACCCCCCCATTCTAGTGAATCGTCCCGATTTGCTGAATCATGGGAAAAGGTTACTGTGGCGGGGAGTGGAGGTTGGTAGAGTATCAGGTCATCGCAATCCAACTGCTTGTTCCAGTGACAACAGAATGTTTTTTCTAGTTGTTGGATGTGTGAGATTGGGTATTGCCATATGTGTGCCATATTAATGTCAGGTGTTCCCCAATATTCCAGAGGTCCTACAAGGATCTGTGTTTTTGTGGAATGAGTGTTCCAATTGCATGGAATGAACACTGCAACTGGCTCATTATGAGTCCAGTAGATGTGTGTGGTTTTTCCTGACAGCAACTCATCCATGTTGAATTCACTGTGTATGACTGCGATCCCCATGTGTAGGTGTAGTCGGCAGTGGTTGCCACAGGTGTGTCCTCTGACTTCCTCATCAGCCATCCTACTTTTCCATTTGTGTCCAGGTGCCTGTGGGTTGTTGGTGTAGAAGTCGAATATAAGGAATTGGGTGTGTTTTTTCGACTCCTCCAATCTGTATGCCCATCTTCTGCTACAAGAAATTCTGTCCATCCAGAGTCTACTCTGGAGTTTAATATGGTGGTTGGCTTCTTCACAGCCAGGGGGGCGACTACATCAGCTCCATCCCTTTGGTTGGACATGGGTGCATAATATGGGACCAGTTGGGATTCGTTGAATACGTTATGAATTTGTCACAAACCTGTGACCTTATAGTCTGCAACCACTATGCCCAACTCCTAAAGGCTACCATCCAATGTCTAAAACCCTATGTCCCAATGCTCTTGCTATCCCAAGGCAAAGTGCCAGCTCCAAGGTAGCAGTCGAAGCTGAGGAGGTCCCAGTCTAGGTAGAAGGATACACACAGCGGAGTTATCAGGTAAGAGGGACTAAGCCCAATGATTGGATTGATCAGTCTGAGGAGTACACCCCAGACTGCTATCATATATATACATGTGAAGACACTAAACTAGTGTATGTCTACCTTAAAGCGCAAGGCCTGTGCGCAGGCGCTCCAATGACTACACTGCCTCATCACATGATACATCAGCTGACCAGCAAGTTATCTTATCTACTCAACACCTGACTATCCAAGTAAGTCAGGTGACCTCTGAACATAAGTACGTGTGTTCGAGACGGGCAGGGGGCAATGGGTTGTAGAGCACATGGCACTCATGTCGAAAATGCGACAGAATTCCCCACATGTCAGGTGTGAGGGCTAGTTTATAGGCGGTGGGTCCTATTTTTGTGATTATGTCATAGGGTCCATATCTCCTGGGATCTAGTTTTTTGAAACTTGTTCCCATGTTTAGGTGTGCTCCGTCTATCCAGACTTTATCCCCTGGTTAATACTCTCTCAATGGTTTTCTGTGTTTGTTGTACTGTGCTTTCCAATACTCCTTGGCTTTGTCTATGTTCTGTGATGCCTGTTCCTGTATTTTCTTCATGTGTGTGACCCATTCTTGCACCCCAGATGGTGCCTGTGTGATATCCGGATTTTCAATCCCTGTAAACACTTCATGCCCATGAGTCATGTAAAACGGTGTGAAATCTGTGGTGCTATTGATATGTGTTTTGTATGTGAATGATGCTGTATGTAGTAGTAAGGGCCAATTCTTTTTGTTATCATTTACAAACATTCTGAGGTAGATTTCCAATTCCTGATCAATTCGTTCAGTTTGTCCATCAGTTTGTGGGTGATAGGCAGTGCTGGGATTTCCTTCAATTCCTAGAATGTCATATAGTTTAGTGATGAATCCGGCCACAAATTGTGGTCCTTAGTCGCTAAATATCTTTTGTGGTATACCATGTTGTGTTACTATGTTTTGGAACAAGATGTTAGCCCATCCTTCTGCTGTAAGTTTGTCAGTGGTTCCCAATGCTAAGTAGTCTTTGGATTTCATATCCACAATTACAACTATAGCATTCCTTCCTTTTACTTCTGGTATTCCTGTAATCATATTGACTGATGTTTTCCCAATTGTATGTCAGTGTTGGATTGGGATTTAACGAGGCTGGTCTTGCTTGTCAGATTGGTTTCAATTGTTGGCATTTAATACAGTGTTGGATGTATTCCTGACATTGTTATCCATGTGTGGCCACCAGTAACTGTTCATTATTGCACTCATAGTCTTTTTAATTCCTGTATGTCCTGCTGCTAGTGAATCGTGATGAGCTTTGATAATTTTTGGTTTTAAATTTGTGTTGTTGGAGATTATGAGCTTCCCCTTCCTGTAGGCAAGGCCCTCCGAGTCGGCTGTGATATCAGTTGTGCTTGTGTGATTATAAAGGGGATTTAGTAGTGTAACTTGTTCTTTTACGGAGAGGTAGTCAATAAAGTTGATTTGCTGATATGGTGTATTGTCGAACGATGCTGC
Source organism: Wolfiporia cocos (assembly GCA_029448655.1). Lineage (NCBI taxonomy): Eukaryota > Fungi > Basidiomycota > Agaricomycetes > Polyporales > Phaeolaceae > Wolfiporia > Wolfiporia cocos. The sequence goes on from JACCLO010000026.1 coordinate 107,913, forward strand.
AAATAAATGATCCTTGAGTACAATCTGGTCTTTTAGTTTGTCATCTCCTGTGTCATGATCCGGCCGTCTCGATAGTGGATCTGCTTGTGTTTGTGTTTTACCTGGAACATGGATTAGTTTTATATCATATTCGGCTAATTTGTTCATCCATCTTGCTTGTCAGTGATTGATTTTCTGTGGTTTCCTGAAATATTCTAAGTTTTTATGATTGGTTAATATTTCCGTGGTGTGTGGTGATCCCTGGATGAGATGTCTCTATTCCTCTAAACATTTCATAACCGCTAGTAATTCTCTGTCGTAGATTTCGTAATTCTTTTCCACTGCCTGTAGAACTTTGGATAAGTAGGCAACAGGTTTCCATAACGTGTCTTGTTTCTGCATTGGGCATCCTCCTATTGCGAACTGGGATGTGTCTGTGTCTATTCTGTATGGATCTTCATTGTTAGGAGTTGTTGTCACAGATTTATGTCTGCAACATTGCATTGCCACTATTATGATTTTACAGGGTCATTCTACACTCTAAGTACGTACATAACCCCTCCCATAACTGTAGTGTCATCACCATTACTACAGGTGCCATTACTGGCACCGGTCATAACCCATATCACATGACTGTCTGGTTCCCTTAGTTACTAGCTGCTCATGTATATATACAACTACATACTGGTTATGAGGTTCCCTCATAACTAGTATTCTCATCAATGGGCTCTTTATGACAGACTCCCTGCATGCCGCCTGCCTCTCAACCTTATGACTTACTAGTCTGGATGGTTCCCCAGCTGCACTGGTAGCACAGTATGTCCTACTGTGACAGTTGTTAGTATGGGTGCCTTAGTAAACATTTCCTTGAGTTTGTCAAAATGTTGTTGTTCTTCAGTATTCCATTTCCAATCCATGTCTCCTGTTAGACTAGTTAGTGGTTTTACAATGTGTGAGTGATTTAGTATGAATTTTCTGTAGAAATTAGCAAATCCTAAGAATGACTGTAGTTCCTTCTTGTTTCATGGTGTTGGCCATTTGGTGATTGCTTCTACTTTCCCCATGTCCATTTCTATTCGTTGATGTGATATTATATATCCCAAGTATTCAATTTTACTTTGTTCAAATTCACATTTCTCTGGCTTGCATGTTAGTTTGTGTTGTCTTAGTATGTCCAATACCTGTTTGGTTATTTTCCTGTTTTCCTCTAGGTCCTCTGTGAAGATTAGTATATCATCAAGATATATGATTACTTTTCCTGTAAGTATTAGTTCCTTGAATATTTCATTCATGAAGGTTTGGAATATAGATGGTGTGTTGGTGAAGCCAAAAAACATTACCAGTGGTTCATATAATCTCCTATTTGTGATGAAGGCTGCTTTTTCTTCATCTCCTTCCTTTAACCATATGTTGGTGTATCCCCATCTAATATCCAATTTGCTAAAGTATTTGGCCTTTTTCATCTTGCCTAATAATTCTCTTATCAGTGGTAAAGGGTATTTATTCTTCTTGGTTAACTTGTTCAGCTTTCAATAATCCTGTATTGGTCATAACTTCCCATCCTTCTTTTTAACAAAGAAGAAGGATGCTCCCCAGAGAGACTTTGATGGTCTTATCTTTCTGTTTTTGAGGTTTTCTATGATAAAGTTGTCTAATGCTTCTTGTTCCTTTATGGTTAACAGGCATATTTTTCTGCAGTAGGGTTTGGCATCAGGTACCAGTTCTATCACATGGTCCCAGGGTCTGTGGTTTGGTAATGTTTCTTCATATTCTGCCTCATTGAATATGTCAGTGTAATCCCACAAATATTTTGTTACCATGTCTTTCATTTGTTTGGCCATGTGTTATGGTCCGCACAGGGAGTATTGAATATCTTTTGCTTAACACCTCACTGGAGAGGAGGGACTTAGCGTTCAACCGCTTTATCTCACGCTTACTTCTAGGGGTCTCCGCCCAACCGTTGGCCCCGTTTCATGTACAACAGCCCTATGCCCATAGTCTCGCGGTATATCAGGTTCTAGCTGATATCTTGTGTCTAACCACAGGATTCTTGCGTTTCACCTCCTGTTGTGCTCAACCGCAACAGTTCGTATTTGTTATCCTAGCCCGCTAGCCTTATGGACTTAATAGTAGCAGTACTAAGGACACTATGACCCCGGTTATAGGATCGCAGTATATAACCTGATGTAAATACCGGTCAAGTTCCTCAGCTCGACCTTGTTGAATTACAAGGATCTTATACTCGTTCTCAAAGACTTAAGCAATTAAGTCTGCAGCTTGTATATCGACACTCTGACTCTGCCGAGTCCAACAAGTAGTGCGCTACTTGATACACTGAGTAACTCGACTTGGTTATTTCAGCTGAACGGATATTCGATCCGTAACACCATGGTTGTTTCTCCTGGTTGTATGGTGATGTCCATAGCTTTGGTTGCATTTACAGTGACTTACAAAACTGTTGACAAGATTGCTTGACTTACATTGTTGTGGTCACATCTTGAGCTACACTGCATGGATTCTCATGAATAACATCTTTTTAGAAAGCCATACATCTCAAGTGTTTTATTATATCACAATGATAATATTTTGTCTCATCAAAATCAAGAATCACAATCTTCTTTAAAGGCCACCAAAATCAACAGTTTTGTAACATGCATTCCAGACCATGAAAATCCAATATTTCTAGTACTTGGTGTATCCTCCCTTGGCTTTCAACACTGCATCTGCCCTCTCTGGCATACTTTGGATCAGGTTCTGACATACAGACATGTCAATAGCCTACCACTCCTTCTCCACCCTCTCCCATAGCTGGGTGATCCCATTGGGCGGTTTCTCATAATTTGCAAGTTTTCTTTTGAGGTGGCTCCATAGATGTTCTATGGGATTAAGGTCTGAGGACTGAGCAGGCCACACCATGGTCTTGATACCATGCTCCTGGAGCCACCTCTGTGCCTTCTTGCTAGTGTGCTTGGGGTCATTGTCCTGCTGAAATATCATCTCCTCCACAGTTTTCCCCCAATGCTCCAAGCTATTCTGAAGCTCATCCTTCAGAATGCTTACATAGAGGTCTGAATCTATCTTACCATCAATTCTGCAGGAAAACCCTACTCCCTCCCAGCTCATACAGCCCCACATCATCAATGATCCACCACAAAACTTGAGGGTACCCTGAACCAGCCTGTCACTAAGTCCTTCTCCAGGCTTCCTCCATACCCATTGCCTCCCATTTGACCCCAAACAATCAATTTTGGTCTCATCAGACCATATAACCTGCTTCCAGTCATTCAGAGTCCAATGCTGGTGGGCTAGAGCAAAGTCCATTCTTGCAGACTTATGACGTGCAGTAAGCTTGGGCCTTTTTTGCTTCACCACAGCCTTCATCCCAGCTTTCTTTAGTGCTCTGCACACAGTCTGTGCATTGACTGTCTTTCCTGTAACATCTGATAGGGCCCTAGCCACTGCAGGAGCAGTGCTTGCCTTGTCAGTTCCAATAAGACGGATGGCATAGCAGAGGTTGGTAGTGGTAAGAATAGAAGGATGGCATCCTTTAGCTTTGGGAAGTCCAGAGCAATGCTGTGCACGCAGCTTACTAATTGTTGAATAGTGAACACCAGTCTCCTTCCCAATCTGACGACAAGATTTGCCCTGATTCAGCAAAAAGAGAATGTGTTGGGTGGTATCAACAGAAATGGGCTGGTGCATGATGGTGGTCAGAAGCAAGTGAGTGTTTGTGCTTGTTTATGAGTCTATGAGTCTTTTATATCATCACATGACTAATATTCTCACACTACATAGCCTACAAAATGAAATAATGAAAGATTTCCATAACCAGAGCTGTCAGTTACAAAAGTGTTGACAAGGGTGACCTCTAAAGAAAATGGCATATCTCTCTGATAACATCATCAAATATTAGAGTAGAGACTCCATTTTGAAGCATAGATGTAAGGCTTTGAAACGCCATTATATTCATTATATTTCATACAGAATAGCTTGAGATATAACCAAAGCAATGTGAATTAAGCAATCTCATCAACGGTTTTGTAAGTCACTGTATATAATCTATAGAGTAGGTGTCACTTGTTAGTACCTGATTTCCATACTCTATGGATTTTTTCCTAATCAGTGTTGCATCCCATTCATTCTTGTGTTTGATGATTTGGTTGATGTCTATTATGAGTATTTTGTCTCCTTCTTCTATAGTTTCTCTGTCACAATCACATGTGAATGTTAATTTGCATTTTTTCCAGTCAATTTCAGGGTTGTGTGTTGATAGCCAGTCAAATCCTAAGAATATGTCAGTATCTCCCAAGTTTACTAATTTCAATTGTATTTGTTCTATGTGTTCTTCAACATACATTGTTACTTCCGCATATTTGGTAATGTCCCCGTCTGACACAGAATAACTCATCTAGTGTCATCCACAGGTGGCCCCCTAGGGCCCAAGCCTAACAGGTTGGTGCAACGTAGTACCAGACTAGTGACCCAAGACTCACTTATGTTCTGGGTTGGGGTCGAAACATTGAAGTCGAAGTCGAGTTGGTAGAACGAGTCAAGTGCAGCAGTAGTTATAGGCTACAGCGGCGTGTAACAGATTGATAGTTCTAAGGACTTAGACCTTAGACGTCTCAGCTTATATACATGTAGGGCACTACCTAAGAACTGCCTGCCCTAATGCTATTGGGTCTGTGCGCTGAGCGGTAATGCTCAGTGCTTCGGGAATGGTGCCATAATGGCGTGCTTTGAGCTAGCGTAAGCTAGATATGATAAGCGGGCTAAAGGCCGTAGAGCGTTAACGCGGGGCCGATGACCGGTTAGAGATGACTCATTCTCTAGAACATTCGAGTAGTTTCGAGAAGAGTGATGGTATCGTGGTTAGGTTTACTAACTACATTGCATACGACTTATCTTTGGATAGGTCGTAGAAAATCGAAATAAAATGGAGTAAATCCAGGAAAAATTAGGTAAATGCCTAGAAAACTGTGACATTACCCCTTCCTTAGATTTTTGTCTCCAAAAAGGGTTAGTATTTCTACTTTCCCGTTGAACCAAACCCTCCTTCCTTTTGTGTACCCATGGTACCATACGTTCTGTCGTATGCTTTGATACCCATGATATTTTCTTCCGGGTTGGGGGCTGGTAAAATGATTAACTGAGCAATTTTGTCAGTGTCATTGATATGTGCGTAGTCATTACCGAGGTTTCGGATCATGACTTTGATTTCTCCTCTATAGTCCCAGTCGAGGACACCTCCAACGACTAATAGGTCTTTTAGAGCCATACTAGATCGTGTCATGAGTTGTCCGTAATGCCCGTAAGGGGGCAGGAACCTGAGGCCTGTTGGTATTACTGCCAACTTCCCTGGTGGGATTGCTACGTCGGCAATTGACTTGATGTCGTAGCCGGCGGAGTGTGTAGTTCCTTTAGCAGGGAACTGTTCACCATGTTGTTCAGGTTTGAAATCTTTAGCAAAGATTAGTTCTTTGTTAAAGACTACATTGTCATCGACGAAGTTTCCGAAGGGGTCTCTTTTGACCCATTTAGATTCTGGTTTGAGTGGCCTTTCAGGTCTTTCCTCATCTGAATCGTATCCTTCGGATTCGTCCTCGTCGTCATCCTTTTGCATGGGCCAGTCATCCGGCCAGAGGTAACGATCCCCTACTTTCCAGTCTGGGTCGTCTTCAGGGTCAGCTACTGCTATTTGGTGTAGTAGCGCTTTACTAGTGTCTAGAGGGACTTCACGTCTCCTGGTTGACTTTCTAGTTGGTTCAGCATCGAATGATTTTGCTTTATACTCGTTGAGTATTTCGATTGCTCCATCAAGATTGCTTTCGGGTTCCCAGGTGTCTGATTCCTGGGTTGTGTCTTTCCAGTGAATTAGGAATTCGTTCTTTCCTTGTCGTTTTCTATGACTGAGGATTGATTCGACTTCCCATTCATCTGGTTCAACTTCGTCCATTTCTGGTAGAGGTTGTTTCTGTCCCCTGATACTCGATGTTTTGTAGGGGTAGAGCTTTGAAGCGTTGAAGACTGGGTGGTAGGCTCTGTATTGAGATCCCATCCTTAGTTTGAACGTTACTTTGGATAACTGTTCAATGATCGTGAACGGGCCTATTCCCCTAGGGGCTAAGCTTCGTTCCGAGTCTTGATAGTCTTTTGTTCGCAACATGACTCTGTCGCCAACCTTGAAAGGAGTTTCTTTCTTCCCTTGGTCGGCGTACCACTTCCATCTTTCTCCTGCTACTAACATTGCTGCTTTCGCTTGGGCTTGCGCATTCCGTCTAGCCTGTGCGATCTCATTGAGATCTTGGTTGGGCGAGATTTCTATGTCGCTTGGGCCTGCCCTCGGGTGCCTTCCTAATTCTAAATAGAACGGGGAATATTTGGTGGTTTCCGAGGCAACATTGTTGTACGCGAATTCTGCTGTAGGCAAGAACTCGGTCCAGTTGTCTTTTTCGTAAGTGTTGACATAACACCTTAGGTACTGTTCGAGTGTTTGATTTACTCGTTCAGTTTGGCCATCCGCTTGGGGATGATAAGCTGTGGTCATTGACCTCTCTATTTGGAGAGTCTTACACCATAGCTTGAATAGCTCTGACGAGAATTGTACTCCTCTGTCCGAGATGATTTGTTTAGGTAATCCGTGTAACGGATAGAACCTTTGGTACAGGACTGTTGCCAGATCCTTAGTACCGAAGCTAGAGCTTATGGGGTAGAAGTGTGCTCGTTTGGCCAAGCGGTCTACTATAACCATTATAGTGTCTAACGATTTGTTGCCTAGTTTGGACTTTGGCAGATACATGATGAAGTCACATGTAATTGTGTCCCAAGGTGCTTCTGGCACCGGGTTGGGCTGTAGCATGCCATAGGGCTTTTCAGACCTATTTTTCATGCGTTGGCATTGATCGCAACTGGATACGTAATTCATTACGTAGGTGTTGATTGACGGCCACCAGTAGTTCCTGGTTATTAGTTCGTATGTTTTCCATTGTCTGAAGTGACCTGCGGTTGGATGATCGTGGTGTTTTTCCACGACTTTACGTCTAATTTCTGGTACGTCTGGAACGTAGACCTTTCCATTATGGAGGAGAAGGTGTCACAAACTTACTTGTTTGTGAGGACCTGCGCTGCAGGGGAATCCTAACGTGCCTAACGAGGCATGTGTGCGACCGCGACAGCGGTGACCGGGTCGGCTGTACCAAGGGCGAACCCAACCCGAGGACTCCTAGCGGCGACATAACATGGCGGCACACAGTCAAGCGAGACAAGAGAGGCCCCCGGGGCAGAGACGCATCACGCGCATAGCAAGAAAGGGGCCAAGGCCCAATGACTAGAATCTCAAAGATGAGGGAGTAAGCCCTCATCGCTGCAGTATAAGTACATGTGTTGGAACGCTAAGTATCTAGCCTGCCCTACAGACATGGCCTGTGCGCATGTAACGTAAGCGTGACCGTACAAGTAACGTAACATGTAACTATATGGTGACCTATCATGTGAGTACCTGGCACGCGCGCTGTCTGACTAGCGCGCGCCTACTGGGTCAGGTGATCCTGGAGGTAACTAGGGCGCGACCGAGAGGAAACGTAAAGTGAGCGGGGCGCGCGCGCGTGCAGCGGCGCTCATACAACCATAGTAAGGGATGCTGGTACCCCCCAGGGGTGAACCGTGACAGAAGGCCGTTTTCGAAGTTCCATTGTTTCAACTCCTTTTTGAACTCTCTTGGTCCAGTGCTTAGAAGTTCTTTATACTTCTTTGTGACTTCGTCTTTAAGTAATGCTAGTCGGATTTCTTCTAGCATATCTGTTTCCAGAGTCCCTGGAACTTCTTGTTGTTCCGAGGTTATGGCTCTGACTGCAAATTCTTTGGTGAAAAATTCCGGTTTAAGGAGGATTTTGTCTCGATTGTCGAGTTCCACCCCCTCCTCATGATCTGACCTCCTGGATAGAGGATCAGCTGTGAGCATTGTTTTTCCAGGCTTATGGTTGAGCTGGAAATTGAAGCGTGTTAGGTACAACGCCCATCTCGCTTGTCTACGAGTTAGTTTTTGAGCCGTTTTGAAGTATGTTAGGTTCATGTGGTCTGTCCATATTTCGAAAGGCTTTTCGTGTCCTTCGAGATAATGACGCCACTCCTCTAATGCTCTGATTATGGCGAGGAGTTCTTTGTCATATATCTCGTAGTTTCGTTCTGGCTCTGTCATTGACTTGGAGTAGAACGCGACCGGGTGATATTTGTTATCAGTTGGGTCGAATTGAGATAACACTGCCCCTGTTGCGAAGTCCGAGGCATCAGATTCGATTCTGAATGCTTGGTCTTGGTCAGGGATCCTTAGGATTGGTGCTGTTGTGAATGCTTTCTTTAATTCGTTGAAAGCATTTTGTTGATCTTCACCCCAAGACCATTCCTGGTTCTTGCGGGTTAATGATGTTAGAGGTCTGACTATCTTTGAGAAGTCCTTGATGAATCGCCTATAAAAGTTGGCGAATCCTATGAAGGCTTGTACTTCTTTTACTTTCCTTGGTTCCGGCCAGGTTTGAACCCCATCATATTTTGAAGGATCCATGGCTACCTTTCCCTTGGAGATAATCATTCCTAAATACTCAATCGATGATTGTTCGAAAAAGCATTTTTCAGGTTTGGCATAGAGATCGCAGTCTTGGAGCCTTTTCAGGACCCCTTTTACGATCTTTCTATGTTCGACCAGGTCGTTGCCGAAAATAAGTATGTCGTCTAGATAGACGATTACTTTTCCTGATCTGATGAAGTCGTCTAGGACGTTGTTCATCATAGCTTGGAATGTCCCTGGCGCGTTGCAGAAACCGAAATACATTACGGTGGCCTCATATAGACCTCGGTGCGTTACGAAGGCTGTTTTCCATTCGTCACCTTCCTTTATCCTTACGTTGTTGTATCCCCATCGTAAGTCGATTTTTGTAAAGATCGATGCTTGGGCAAGTTGATCTATCAACTCAGAGATACGGGGTATAGGATATTTGTTTTGGACCGTAATGTCGTAACTTTCGGTAGTCTACTACCATCCTTAGCCCTCCATCCTTCTTTTTGACGAAGAATACTGGAGAGGCGAAAGGGGATTGGGACGGTTGAATATAACCTTTTGCTAGCTCCTCATCGATCCATTGGTCGAGTGAGTTTTTCTCGTTTGGAGACATAGCATAAGGTTTTGCTGGTTTAGGGAATTCTGCTCCCTCTTTAATATCGATTGCGTGATCGTATTGTTTACGAGTTGGCATTCGATAACTTGCTTGTTGAGAGAATACAGTTGGTCTGTATTCTTCATATTCCTTCGGGACTAGTGTCTTCCATTTTTCAATGTCGACTTGTCCTTCTGGATCTTTGTTATTTAGTGTTGCTTTTACCAGCTGAGCGAACACTGTTGCGTCGTCATTGTCTAGCGTACTAAGCCAGTTGACAAACGGATTGATTGGTTCTGGTTGTCACAGATTTTGTGGCATGTTTTAATGTATTACCCCTCCCTGGCTCGAACCCAGGACTTCACGTTCTAGTAGTCACATGACTGGTGCCCGGTAGTGTAGTGGTATATAGCGTACTCGTCCGACAGGACATACGGTCACATGATAAGTAGGTCACATGGTATATACTGGGGCACATGATAGATAGCGCACGGCCCATGCCTTTAGGGCAGTACTTACATAGTAGCGCGTTGTCTCCCCATGTATATAAACCTACTCGCTGAGGTCTTACTACCTCAGTTCGATTATCATCGGCATTGGGGCGAGTCCCTCAGTTACACTCTGAACCTCTGCGTGCTAGACTGGTGGTCGACATAACTACTTGGTTACTGTCTACCTTGGGTCGTTAGTCAACACCCATCCAGTCGCCCTTCAAGACGTTAGGTCTTAGCCTTAGACGTTAGGTTATAGGCGGGGCGTTAGTATCGTACGTCAAAGTAAAACTGTGTCACTGGTTCTCCTATTATATCAATAGGTAGATCCCAAATTGTAACTTCTTCAGTGAGATCGGTATTCTCTTCTTGTGAAGTCTTTGAAGGAGGTGACTTATGGATACATTCAGCTTTACAGCGTGAATAGTCCATCTCTCCTTTAACCCAATCGAAGTGTGGGTTGTGTTTTCGTAGCCAGTCGTACCCGAGGATAAGGTCATGACCTTGGATTTTCATCACGGCGAGGCCGATTTTCTCTTTGTGATGTCCGTGCGTCATATATGCTTTCACCAATTTATTCATTAGACCGTTCGAGTTTTTTGATCCATCCGCGTTATGAACATGCAGCAGTGGATTTAGCTCTCCTGTAACAAGTTTGTTACTTGTTACAAAATCGCTGTCTATGACTGATAATGAAGCACCAGAGTCGACTAGTGCTGTTGCTTGTACTTTTTGCCCGTATACCCAGAGTGTGACGTTGATCCGGAAGGACTTAGTCACATCGTTTGCATCGTTTGTTTTTAAATAATTTATTTTCTCTGGTACCGAAATACAGGACTTATATTTACTTTGGAACGCACATGGACAAGCTTTCACATGCGTTCGAAGAAGAAATCCGGATTGATCAATTCCGGGGGTGTTCTCGTAGTTCTGGTGCCGATGGGGGCCCAGAACGAGTCGTGACACAAACTTACACGTTTGTGGGACTCTGTACTACAGAGGAATCCTAACGCGCCCTACAGGGCGGTGCGCAACCGCAACAGCGGTGAACTTGTCGGCTGTACCCTAAAGAGGGACTCCTAGAGTCGACATGTTGAGGCGCGCACAGTCAAGCAAGACGAGCTGGGCCCCCGGCCAGAGAACGCACACAAAGAGGTGAGAGTAAGGGGCTATGCCCAGTTGTCGAGAATCTTAGGAATGGGGAGTAAGCCCACATTCCGTCGTAATATATACATGCGCGATGGTGCTACTAGTACTGCCCTAAAGATGAGGCCTGTGCGCCGTATCTACTGGGTCATGTGCTAAGTGACGCTACATGTAACTACTGTGACCATAGTGTGAGTACCGGAGGCGCGCGCTACCCTACAGCGCTAACCTAACGACCAGGTGACCTGCAATATCTGGGAGTGACGCTGGAGGTAGCTATGGAGTAGAGGCGCGGCGTACGCCTAGCGCCGCACATACAACCTATAGCGAGGGAGTCTAAATTAATAAAGGAATAATTTGTGACATTACCCCCCCTCTCGAAAAACGTCGTCCCTGACGTTCTACCTTGAATCCTACGACGCTCGCTACCTTGGTTGCTTGTTTGACTCGAGGCCCATCCTTTCTTCGCGGAAGGTGGGGAGCACCCAGGAGCACGGTCCGTCCGCCGGTGGTGGAGCGAAGTGAGCTAGCCTGCAGGGAACATTGGGAGCCGCCACCCCTGTTTCCTTACATCCCAGACGTGAGTTGGCGAGGCGCGCCAGCGGTGAGCGTATTGGTACATGTCAAAGTTCATGACTTGCGCCGACATAGCTACGCGTGGCCCACCGACCTCAGGGTATGTGGTTCGCTCGTTGGTATTCGGAAGTCTGTCGTGGTGGATCGCTTTCTGACCTTAGTGATCGCCGGTGTGGGGTTGGGTACCCTTGCGGGACCCTTCACATACCCACTGATCAAAGGTTCTTGACGATAACCCCTGCCGCCCAGGGATAATGGCTCCGCTGCACTAGACCTCCACGCATCGCATTCCCTTTGCAGGGGTGGATGGCGGGTCCTCAAACGCGGCTTACGCGAGTCGATCCCGCTACCCAATGTTCACGGGGGGCGGACTTGATTACTCACTCCCTACGGTCGCTTTGCCAGGTGTAGCATTTCGTGGGGGCTCGTAAAACTACGGACCGACGGCGCTTCTACCGTCGGCTGCCCCGCCATGCTGCCTTGGCGACCTGTAGGTGGAGAACCCTCGGCCCCAGCGCAGGTGGCGCCGGAGGGGAGGTAAGATATTCCTAAGATTATGACACAAACTTACACGTTTGTGGGACTCTGTACTACAGAGGAATCCTAACGCGCCCTACAGGGCGGTGCGCAACCGCAACAGCGGTGAACTTGTCGGCTGTACCCTAAAGAGGGACTCCTAGAGTCGACATGTTGAGGCGCGCACAGTCAAGCAAGACGAGCTGGGCCCCCGGCCAGAGAACGCACACAAAGAGGTGAGAGTAAGGGGCTATGCCCAGTTGTCGAGAATCTTAGGAATGGGGAGTAAGCCCACATTCCGTCGTAATATATACATGCGCGATGGTGCTACTAGTACTGCCCTAAAGATGAGGCCTGTGCGCCGTATCTACTGGGTCATGTGCTAAGTGACGCTACATGTAACTACTGTGACCATAGTGTGAGTACCGGAGGCGCGCGCTACCCTACAGCGCTAACCTAACGACCAGGTGACCTGCAATATCTGGGAGTGACGCTGGAGGTAGCTATGGAGTAGAGGCGCGGCGTACGCCTAGCGCCGCACATACAACCTATAGCGAGGGAGTCTAAATTAATAAAGGAATAATTTGTGACATTACCCCCCCTCTCGAAAAACGTCGTCCCTGACGTTCTACCTTGAATCCTACGACGCTCGCTACCTTGGTTGCTTGTTTGACTCGAGGCCCATCCTTTCTTCGCGGAAGGTGGGGAGCACCCAGGAGCACGGTCCGTCCGCCGGTGGTGGAGCGAAGTGAGCTAGCCTGCAGGGAACATTGGGAGCCGCCACCCCTGTTTCCTTACATCCCAGACGTGAGTTGGCGAGGCGCGCCAGCGGTGAGCGTATTGGTACATGTCAAAGTTCATGACTTGCGCCGACATAGCTACGCGTGGCCCACCGACCTCAGGGTATGTGGTTCGCTCGTTGGTATTCGGAAGTCTGTCGTGGTGGATCGCTTTCTGACCTTAGTGATCGCCGGTGTGGGGTTGGGTACCCTTGCGGGACCCTTCACATACCCACTGATCAAAGGTTCTTGACGATAACCCCTGCCGCCCAGGGATAATGGCTCCGCTGCACTAGACCTCCACGCATCGCATTCCCTTTGCAGGGGTGGATGGCGGGTCCTCAAACGCGGCTTACGCGAGTCGATCCCGCTACCCAATGTTCACGGGGGGCGGACTTGATTACTCACTCCCTACGGTCGCTTTGCCAGGTGTAGCATTTCGTGGGGGCTCGTAAAACTACGGACCGACGGCGCTTCTACCGTCGGCTGCCCCGCCATGCTGCCTTGGCGACCTGTAGGTGGAGAACCCTCGGCCCCAGCGCAGGTGGCGCCGGAGGGGAGGTAAGATATTCCTAAGATTATGACACAAACTTACACGTTTGTGGGACTCTGTACTACAGAGGAATCCTAACGCGCCCTACAGGGCGGTGCGCAACCGCAACAGCGGTGAACTTGTCGGCTGTACCCTAAAGAGGGACTCCTAGAGTCGACATGTTGAGGCGCGCACAGTCAAGCAAGACGAGCTGGGCCCCCGGCCAGAGAACGCACACAAAGAGGTGAGAGTAAGGGGCTATGCCCAGTTGTCGAGAATCTTAGGAATGGGGAGTAAGCCCACATTCCGTCGTAATATATACATGCGCGATGGTGCTACTAGTACTGCCCTAAAGATGAGGCCTGTGCGCCGTATCTACTGGGTCATGTGCTAAGTGACGCTACATGTAACTACTGTGACCATAGTGTGAGTACCGGAGGCGCGCGCTACCCTACAGCGCTAACCTAACGACCAGGTGACCTGCAATATCTGGGAGTGACGCTGGAGGTAGCTATGGAGTAGAGGCGCGGCGTACGCCTAGCGCCGCACATACAACCTATAGCGAGGGAGTCTAAATTAATAAAGGAATAATTTGTGACAAGTCGGCTATGGTTGGTGGAGAGGGGGGGGCCTCCACTTCTTCGATGCGTGATACTTGAGGAGCTGTTTCAGCTTCCTCAACTACGTCAGGGACCCACGTGGTGGTGGTTACCGTTTTGACGTACTTCCCCTTGCCCTTGGGTGGTGCTCCCGCGGGTGCGTTGTTTTTCTTGGCAGCGTATGCTGCCTTTTCCTCTGCCTCTGTCTTCCTCTTGCATACCTTGTACCCGGTGACGCAGTTTTCGCGCCCACACTGCACACATTTATGCGGTGGGGCGGCCAGGAAGTACCGCTTTGATGCGGCGGCGTATTGCCAAAAGGCTCCGTCTCTGGCGTCTGCGGGGATGGTGATGGGGGAGCTGGGCGAGTCTTGTCACCACCGCTGGTGCCCTTTGCAGGTGCACTGGTTTGTGACGTCGTAATATTGTTATTGGAGGGCTTTTTTGGCGCCTCCGTTGCCTTGGATGCCTTTGCGGCATCGTCCTTGAATATTGAGCCCGTGAGCTCATGCCGGTACTGGACTTTGTACAGCTCGATGGCTTTGTCGAGGTACTTGTCCCAGTCCGTTGGGATCGACGAGACGGCCATTACTTCGATGAGGGCGAAGGCGTTGACGACCTTCTCCGGCAGACAGTCCTTCAGCTTGTTCAGCATCGTGGCGTTTTCTGTCTTAGCGTGGCTTTGCAGCACACGCAGCCGGCCGGCGTACTTGAAGAAGTCGGCTTTTGCCTTCTTCTTTCCTTTGTCTCCGAAGTACTTTTCGATCTCTTTTCTCGCAATTTCTTCCTCCGACTTCTTCCCGTAGGTGTTGGTCATTTGGTCCTCGAACTCTTTCCAGGTTCCGAGGGATTGCGAGGGATCTGCCGCTTTTGTGATCCGGGCTTGTTGGTACTGGAAAGCCTGTCCAGTAAGCGAGCGGACCGCCTTGACGATCTGCTCCCTTTCATTGGTGATGCCGGCGTCGGCGAAGTAAAGCTTCATTTTTTGAAGCCACTCCTTGATAGGAGTTTTGGAGTCCTCACCGTCGAAGGTGGGAGCTCGTTCGACCGGTTGTCGAATTGTGAATGATGGGGCCGATGCGGCGCCCATGGTGGATGTGGGGAGAGCAGCGAGCTGGGCTTCGAGCTGCTTTACTTTGGCCTCCAAGGCCGTGACGGCTGTTGCCGAGGTGGAGGCTGCTGGTTGTTTTTCGAGTCGCTTGATGCGGGCCTCGAGTAGGTCCAGCGCGGTTTGCGATACTGAGCTGGTGGTTGCGGCGGCTTCCGCTGTTGCGAGTCGTGTCTCTAGATGCTGTATGTACGCATTTTGGAGATCCGAGACTTGGAACATTTGTTTGAACCGTGAGTCGAGTTGTCGGCGCAGGGTGTGTACGGCTAGGTCCGTATATGCCTGGCTGACGTCGACTGCCACGTTTGTGGCGTTCCACCCTATTTCGATAGGGTCGTGCAATGTCTCCAATTCTCCCGTGACGTCGGCAATTAGGGCTTCGCGGATGTGTGCGTCGCCCGGCCATTGGATGCTATCGGGCACCTGGCGTCTTAGTAGGCGGTATACACCATAGGGTCTGGGGAGTGTGGGAGTGCCTGTTGTTGTGGCACTAATGCGGGCCGCCAGGGAGATCGGCTCCATTTCTGGAAGCATGGTCTCTTCGGGCTCCTGGAGAAACTCCGGGAGATAGTTGCAAGGCCGAGTTGTCGACCTCATTGCCGTTTCACCGCCCGGCGGCGTGTTCCCGACTGGGGAGCGGACACGCGTGGGGGTTTGTACTAGGGATACGGATTGTGACATTTCTGTAGAATCAAGTGTTAGTATCTCGCACTACGGTCGTTCCGTTTCCAACGATATGGATCCCGTAGTCGTTTGAGTGTAGTCAATGCCTTTGTTCGTGCCGTGTTTCAACGCGTATGCATTTCTGCCATACATTTATCTGTGGGTAGTACACATTGCTGTCATACTATTATAACTAGGTATTTCTACGCTAGTATTTAGAATAGGTATTTCTACTCTATTCGATATCTGTTAACTCGTAGCAATATACGCGTGGAAATGCTACGGGGTGTTCCGCGACTAGGCGGATTAGAAGCTCGGCTTCCATTTCGATATCGTGTTTCAGTATGATACCGTAAGTTAATTTTTTGACGTCGCGTAAGAAGCGTCGTCGTTCGCCGTTGGTGGTTGCGCTGGTTAGACAGCAGCGCTTCCAGCTCCATATCGCGTTCTCCATGCTGTCGTGGAGGTCGCAAAGCTTTTTGTAATCTGCTGGGTCGTTGTATCGATGTCGCTCGAATTTTCGAGCTACGCCCAGGAGGTGGTTGAGGACCCTCATCGTCTGGTCCATAAGGGGCCATTCGTTGATACAGGCCTCCCATTGTACGGCGCTACAGGTGATGTCGCGCCAGTCGATCCAGTGGGGCAGGGTGTCGCGGATCTTTTGATCCCAGAACTGTACTATGACTTTGTTCTGGACTCGCTTGAGTCGCTCTTCTTCTGTGAAGCGACCCTCTCCCCACGTCATGTAATCCTCAAGCCACAGCCTCTCTCGCTTGGCTTCTTCCTCTCGCTCCTTCTCTTCGCGTTGGATTCTCAGCCTCTCGGCAATCTCCGCGGCGCGGGCGGCTGACTTAGCGAGTTTGTCGGCCGCGCGCTTCTGTTCTCGGGCACGTCGGATGTCAGCGCGCTTGCATTCTTCGATGCCTTCTGCATGGATGGCGTCACGCTCTTCCTGTGTGAGTCGAGCGGGGATGTGGTCGACGATTGTGTCGTGACCGGTCTGGGTTTTGGTGAGGTGGATACGTCCTTGGCGATCTGCGCGATACGGGCATCCCATCTCAGTGGCAATCTCGTTGAATGCTGCTTGTTGTTCGTTTGCACGACGGCCAGCTGCGGCCGCCGTGTTAGTCGATTTCGAGGGTCGACTCGCACGGTTGTAAGGGACGGGGCCCTGGTTGATGGCGTTGGCGTTGGTGCGTTCAGCAGGCATGACTACAGGACTACGTAAGGATCTGTAAATGAAGGAATAAAAATTCTTCGTGTTTGCTTCTTGATGGTGTTCTTCTTGGAATCGGGGGTAGGGATACACCGAAGTTAATCGGGACTTAGTTTCAGGGATATTACATCCCTCTGCGCTTCCGCATGACCTAAAGATCTGACAGCCCATCATTACGTATCTAGGCTAGAAGCCATAGACGCCACCCTCGGAGACTTGTTAACTCCGAGGTTCCGGCTAAAACGCTAGGGTGTTTCCATCAGACCTTTCCCAAAGGTAAGGTCACCCCTTAAGCCGTATGGGTCAAGGCTTTGTGATAACACCGAAGCGAATACCACCCGCTTAGCCCTGTGGTCCGGGCAACTCTAACCGAGTCAGGTATTCCCCCTGATCCCACACTGCAAACTTCTGTTGATGAAGCCCCCAGGCTGAAATGGCAGGGGGGGTTGTAAGAACTATCAAAATGACCCAAGACTCACTTATGTTCTGGGTTGGGGTCGAAACATTGAAGTCGAAGTCGAGTTGGTAGAACAAGTCAAGTGCAGCAGTAGTTATAGGCTACAGCGGCGTGTAACAGATTGATAGTTCTAAGGACTTAGACCTTAGACGTCTCAGCTTATATACATGTAGGGCACTACCTAAGAACTGCCTGCCCTAATGCTATTGGGTCTGTGCGCTGAGCGGTAATGCTCAGTGCTTTGGGAATGGTGCCATAATGGCGTGCTTTGAGCTAGCGTAAGCTAGATATGATAAGCGGGCTAAAGGCCGTAGAGCGTTAACGCGGGGCCGATGACCGGTTAGAGATGACTCATTCTCTAGAACATTCGAGTAGTTTCGAGAAGAGTGATGGTATCGTGGTTAGGTTTACTAACTACGTTGCATACGACTTATCTTTGGATAGGTCGTAGAAAATCGAAATAAAATGGAGTAAATCCAGGAAAAATTAGGTAAATGCCTAGAAAACTGTGACAACTAGTAAGACGAGGGGGAAGTCTAAGGGTGTCGGCCAAAGGTCGAGGTGCACGCAGGTGGAGATGAGTCAAAGACTGAGGGACACGCCCCAACGTCGAGATTAACAAGCTTGGGTTGTAAGACCACAAGCGCAGTAGTTATATACATCAGAGTAGCGCTAGCTAGGCAGAGAGATGACCGCCCTAAAGGTGGCCCATGTGCAACATGCCAATCATGACTAAGCTAACGTGTAACTATGCGTGACCTATAGACTGTAGGTAGCGACGCCGAACCACTATACTACAAGGGGTAGGGGTAATCACATGACATACAACGATGAGGACCAGGGGTTCGACTCCGGGGGATGGCAATTAGCCTAATGCCAGGAAAATCCGTGACACCGTCTTTATTTCGTGTTCTGTCTGCATTGAATACCTTGATTGGATTTTCTAATTGGATAGTTGGGATCCTGTGTTTTTCTACAAAATCTGTGTTAATCATACCTTCTGTTGCCCCAGAATCTATTAGAGCTCTGGTTAGTAGAGTGGTTTCATTGTTGGTGTGGATCATGATTGGTATGTCAATTTGTTTTCCTCTTTTACTTCCTGTTACTTCTATATTTCTTCTTAGTTTATGTCCTGTGAATCCAAATCCCTGGGTTCCTCTTTGTGTTTCTCATATCTGGGTTACTATTTTTACTTTCAGCGTTTTGTTTTGTTCAAGAATTACTTGGGTGATTTTGTCGCCATATTCCACATGTAGTGTTTTGCTTGAATTGTTGATTAGTTGTACCTTTACTCTTCTGGTGTAGTCTTGATCTATAACTCCTGCTCCTATATGGATTCCTCTTTTTGCCATACTTGATCTGGCTGCTATCCTTCCATATACTCCTGGTGGCATTAGGAATATTAATCTTGTGTCCACATAATCTCTTTTTCCTGCTGGTATTGACACAGACCCACCGGACTGTGTGACTGGCCTATAGCCAGGGCTATACCCCCATCCCCTACGCCTAATTCCCAGTCCCATGGCCTGCTGGAAAGGCGTGGACAACGAGCCATCTTGAGTACCCAGTGTTACGCTGTAGGGATGCCGAACCATTCCCTGGTAAGCTGAGACCCAGACTAGCAAGTCGAGAGGTGTAGTGGGGAGGCACGGCACACAGAGAGAGCATGAAAGGGGACCTCATCCCAGTTGCTGAAATCTCAAAGATGAGGCTGTAAGGCCTCATCACCGCTACTTATATACATGCTGCAGTAACCCGTAATGGTTGCCCTAAAGTACCGGTCCATGTGCAGTAACTAAGAGCCCATGTGATGGTAACTACCATGATGCAGTATAGTAACTAAGTGACGAGTGACCGTGATGTAGGTAGGCGCGAGCGCGCGCTACCCTGGGAGCACTAATCTACTAGGTCAAGTGATCTTCATGGTAACAAGGGAGTGACAAGGAGGTGGTGAGGGAGTGAGTCACCACGCTCGCGGCTGCGACTGTGCTGAGAACCTAGTGAGGGACGTCTAGGATACATACCATTGATTCTGTGACAGGTATTAGTATGTCTTTGGCTGAACACAAATCGTATCCTGCTGCTTCTTCCGATCTGCATTGTGGTGCAATTGCCCTTGGGTGATCTAGAAAAATATCGAAAGTTGTGGAGCGGCATTTAGTATTTTTTTTTTCTTTCTAATGATCTTGTCACAGTCTGTCTCCCAACACACCTAATGGCCTAGATAACCCCTATATACGAGTAGGGAGGCATCCCAGCCGAGGTTGCTATGCAGCAGAGGCACTCGGCAAGGTAAGCATGCAGTGAGAGAGTAGAGTGAGGGGACATGCCCCCACAACGAGTATAACAACTCTGGGGAGTAAGCCCCAGAGGACTACGCTTATATACATGAGCAGCATACACTACTAGCCAGACGACCAGCTTTAAAGGCATGGTCAGTGCATACGTGTCTAGCTATGCGTCATGCGGTAGCGTACGTAAGCAGTAGTCACCTGACCCTAGATAAGATAGGCGATGTAAACTACACTATCTACTAGTCACGTGACGTACAAGGCATAAGTCCAGGAGTTCGACCTGGGCAGAGGGCAAGAGATTAGGGTCAGTACTGATGACCCAAAATCTGTGACAGATCTCCTCCGTGGGTTTCATAATAGTGTCTCCATCTTTATCAATATTAGAGGAACTAAGCACCGCTTTAGCCTGCAGCCAAGCCTCATAAGAGGACCCCTCTAGGCAAGTACAAAATGAGTCCTCGCTAGCTACTGATTTCGAGTCATCCGAGTCATCCGAGTCATCTGAGTCATCAATCATATCGGAGGCCAGGAGAGACCTCATATAGTCCAATGTGCTCCCACTTGGTGCCAATTCATTACCCGCATAATCATTTATCTCATTTACTTCTTCTAGTTTTAAAATGGAGAATCAATTACTTATTGGTTTGCTTACCTGAATGGTGGGTCTGGGCATAATTTGTCTGGCTGCTAATCTTTCTTGAGTCAAGGTTGGGACTGGAGCAGAGTTGGGAACATTAGTGGTTGTTGTCACTTCTCTGACTTGTTGCATCACTCCCTGGGGGTTAGTGGTCCTGGATGTGTAAGTGGGTAATCCTCTGGACTGTTTCCAGTCAGGGATGTGCCAGGTGTTGGTGGAGCATTTGTTTCTGTCAGCCCAATCCTTCTTTTTATTTACACAATTCCTACAAATCCTATCTCCATTGTTACCTCTCTGTACTGTGTTGATGTTAGAGGTTGGTTGGTTATTGGATCTGATGGTGGTGGGTTGAGTGTTGGTGAATTTTCTGTCCTATGTTATTGGAGTGGGATTTGAATGATTCGTTCAACCTAAAAAAGATAGTGGCCGAAGTGCTCTATGGAATTTTTCCATGAGGAGTAGTCAGTAGGGATGGGAATTGGTTGCCCATTTTTGTCCTTGGCCTGCACGAAAGATAAGTATACTGGTTCAAAGATGTTGCATGGTGTCACAGATTTTGGGTCGCCATCACTGACCCTAATCTCTTGCCCTTCGCCAGGGTCGAACCCCCGGACTTATGCCTGCATCGTCACGTGACTAGTAGATAGTGTAGGTTTACATCGTCTATCCTATCTAGGGTCAGGTGACTGCTGCTTACATACACTACCACATGACATGTAGCTAGACACGTACGCACTGACCATGCCTTTAGGGCTGGTCGTCTGGCTAGTAGTGTACACCATGCATGTATATAGGCAGCGTCCTCTGGGGCTTACTCCCCAGAGTTGTGACACAGACTTACCAGTCTGTGGGACCGGCCAACAGGACGGGGGCCTAACGAGCAACAACCCAGTTGCGAAGCTGTCTGTCTTGAGTTCCAAGGTACAAGTCACTACTCAAGTACGAGGAATATGGGACAAGCTAAGACTAGGCATGACACACAGAGAGGCGGAGCCGACCGCGCCAGGCATCACACAAGACAGGAGAGAAAGGAGCCTAAGCTCATTGTCGAGAATCCTAAAGATGAGGTTGTAAGACCTCATCGCTACAGTATATATACATGTATGGAACCACACTAAGTATCTAGTCCCTGCCCTAACGTACTGGTCCGTGCTTACCCAAGGCCCCGGGCCGCTAACGTAAGTAGGCTGACCGTACAAGTAACGCGACATGTAAATAAACAGGTGACCATGCTGTGGCGTACCCTGGCACGTGCACCTACCCCTGAGAGGCGCTATCTAATCCAATAAGTCACGTGGCGATAAGAATCTAAGGGACAGGTGAAGGATAGGAGAAAGGCCTACTGGCCCCCGTGCACACGCTGCAACGGAGCGTAAAACCCCCTAAGGGATGTCAAGTGCCGTACTGTGACAAGTTGTTATACTCGTTGTGGGGGCATGTCCCCTCGCTCTACTCTCTCACTGCGTGCTTACCTTGCTGAGTGCCTCTGCTGCATAGCAACCTCGGCTGGGACACCTCCCTACTCGTATATAGGGGTTATCTAGGCCATTAGGTGCGCTGGGAGACAGACCATGACACATGGAATATTTCGCTCAAGTAATTCCAGAGTGTAGGAGTTGTCTATTTTGAATTCATGACACAATCTTGTGTCTTAGTCAATGTTACCAGCTGCAGGTGCATAAGTTTTATGTCACAGATTTGGGACATACCAGGATTTTTCCCGCAATTAATAGCATTAATCTGGAATTACTACGCCTACCTACAAGTTATCCAGGAGTTATCCCACCATGCTGACCAGCCGAGCCAACCTAATGGTTATGCAAGGCCTTATCCCGCTAAGTGGGCACTTTGACACAAACTCTAGGTGTCATCCCTCTGACACAGATGGCTCTGTGGGACTCACCAAGCCAGTATCCTGCGATGAACTAGGCGACTTAGTGAGGAAGAGGTTATCAGACGCAGTAGGAGGTAGGAGGTTCTTCTACGGCGTACGCCGAGAAGAATAGAACTAAGGTTATAGGCCGTCAAGGCCCTACTTATCTACAAATATAACGGGTCATGTGCTACTGTATAGTACATGCCCGATAAGGAGTGTGGGCTTGGTTGCCATAAGGGCGACCAAGTGGTACGACTACTCTACAAAGGCCGTGACCCGCCGGTAATGGCCGAGCCAATGGTAAAAGAGAGAGCGTGTGGTCTCATCGTTAGATGGACATGACACAAACTCTACAAGACGTACTATCCCCTATATCCCTATGTCCTAGCCTCCTAGTACGACGATACGTTGAGTATCTATGGTGTCGCACTATGTTGGAGTGTCGCTAGTCGAGACTACAAGGGAGCACGCCTAGTGGTAGCAGAGAGAGGAGGGCTATCGCCCATACATCGAGATTAACAGTTCTGAGGTGTAACCCTCAGAACGACGCAGTATATATACATGTAGAGGCAGCGTAACTAAGACGTAGCGGCCCACCCTAAAGGGGGCCGTGCGCTACTATTGTCATACGGTCACGCTATGGCGCCATCTACATACCACGTGAGCGGCCCTGCGGGATGGGCGTACCGTATCGTACCGCCTATCTGCAACGCGCTTTATCTAATCTATAAGTCACATGACCTTCGGTCTCACCCGTTTGTGCGTTCGACCCTCGGCGAGGGCATTCGCCTTATGCCACAGAAAATCTGTGACAGGACATGTGAATACGGGCACAGCCCGGGTATAAGGGATGCCGGTTGCCGGATACCGTGAGGTATAATGGCGATTGGCCGGTCATCGTGTGCTGACCAAGGCGGAACGCCGAGGTCGTAATGCTATTGGGCCAGCAGGCACCGTAGCATGTGATATGTCCGGACCGGATGGTTACCGGGACGTATGGTGGTCTTAGCTGTGAGGCGAGGACCGGTGTTTGGGCGGCGCCGTGATGGCAGAAGCCCGGGACTTGGGGACCGCCGAGTCCGTGGGATGGCCGAGAAGGCCGAGCCTATAGCGATATTGCCTTGGTGCTAATATAGTGCTATTTGGCCGTGTTGCCATTATTATGCGAAGGCGTGGCGCGCCTGAGGTGCCATTGTGATCAAGGATCTTAAGGCGGTGGGAAGCCAGGAAGGCCGACCCAATAGTACAAGGCCGCGAGGCACTGTTTGTACATGTGGACATTATTATGCGAGCGTGCCGCGCTCGGCCTATCATTATGATCTAGGATCTATGACGTGGCTGGTCTTGCTCTGATGGGCGAGACCTGTATGACGTATGCTGTAGTGTTGCTATTGGACCGGAGGGTACCGTAGCGTTACGTAAGCTGGTCATGTGGTTGACAAGCCCGGTTAAGAGCTTGTCGTGGTGGCAATGGGAGTTAACCCGTAGATAACTTGTAGTTAGACGTATAAATCCCAGGTAAATTGCTATAATCGTAGGAAAAATGCTGTAAGCCCCAGATAAATCTGTGACATTACCCCCGCTTTAGGTTTCATCGTCCCCGATGAAACTATCCCTCATTATGTACGTCCCAAGAGCGGTATAACGCGTGATGACGAAGTGTCAAATGCTGTTATGATGCTGCTTCAATTTTGTTACTTGAACAGGGATAAATGGGAGTTTCAGGACTTGTGGTGGAACCTGAGCGTTATGGGATAGCGATTGTATTCCTTATAGTGATTTGTAACGCGTGATAGCGAAGTGCTAAATGCCGTTACTAGCGATTATCAACGCGTGATGACCGAAAGGTCAAATGCCGTTGTTTGGGAAGTGTAGTCGTGTTACTAGAGTGTGTTGTCATTGTGCACGCGGATCCTAGAAGGAGGGACTCTCCTGTTATCGCTGAAGGTGTTCAAGTGCCTTTTCGCGACCTTGTTCGGATTGTTGCTTTTGCTTATGACGTTACTCGTAGTAGAAGGCGATATGGAAATGTTCATCATATAGTGCCTTTGAGTCTACTAGTAATCTGTTCTCCAATAGCTTGCCAAGCGTATTAGAGGGTGCATTGTGTCGTTGTACAGTGTTCGGATAAGCATTGTGCCGGATACCTGTAAGAAGGGGCTCTTCTGTTAACTCTGGAGATGTTCTAGTTTCTCTTCGAGTCCTTGGGCGGTTATAATGGCTTATGCGTAGTACCCGTTGAATGTAACATAGCGGTGCTTTTTCGACGTCTATTGCTGTATATCGGTGAATGGAGTAGCTGGTTCCTTTCATTTGAATAGCGGGTGTCTTAGGCTTGTTGCTTGTACAGGGGTAATCCTACTTTGTACGACTTATGCGGTTTGAACGGTTATTAAAGGCCGTCGCCTTATGAACGTTTGTGAGGCGTCGCCTCCCTAGTATCGCAAGTACTAAGCGTGTGACATTTGTCAATGCCCATTTGTTACAGGGGTTGTGTCCCCTAGTTAGATTGCTTCGATGTAGCGATCTCTTCGGAGTCGTAGGTTCCGGAATGAAGCTGTGCCTTCGTGGTTGTATGCACTATTTATTAACGAGTAGGCTTCTCGTGTAAAACCCCATAGTATAGGTACTAATCATTGTGCATTATGGTCAATGCTTATGATTGTATTCCCTGATACTGTAGTGTCGTTGCCGTAGTGAAGCCTTATTGGGTAACTGTGAGAACATACATCCTTGTCAGGAGTTGTCTCGTAAAGGTATATCCCGTAAGGGCTGAAGTCACGTGGTGGCGATGACGGTAGTTTCCAATGTGCTTGTATGTCGTTAAAGTCGTTCTTCGATTGAATATGACATTGTAAGCGTGGGAACTGGGGTGAACGTTGGGGAAGGATATATTTCGCTTATTGGATAGATAGCTACTATATTCCTATTACATGGTTGTCGTCCGTATGCGAATAGGACAGTACGAGCATGAATGAGGGTAATCAGGCCTCTTAGTGCATGTCGTTGGTTGCTTTGATGACCGTGAGGTACATTCGTAAGCGTGGGATAGTGGACTTTTTAAGGTCCTAGGTGCGAAATTAGGGTTTCCACCCCCTCTTTCACGTTTGATCTCCAGATCAAACCTATCCAGATGGTTTTGGTTTTTAAAGAGGTTAAACCGCCTCTATACCCAAATAAGGGTGGGTGGATGTGGGCGTAAGGTATTCTTGACGTATATCCATATACGGCTGTATCCAGTAGTCGCTCGCATATGCGACCAGATTTTTATACTAAGGTTTCCAAGCCCTAGTTTGTCGGAATCGAAGGGTTTTCCAGGCCCATATTCGATGTAATGACGAGATGTAATCCTTTCTTGACGTAAGGATACAGATCCGGATTTATTTATTGCGCGTCTCGACGGCGCAGGTTTCCGTAAACCAAGCAATTAAATGATAACCGATTGCCAAATCGGCTTGATTGTCCTAATAAGGGGGACTCCCTTGTTATCTCTGGAAGTTTTCGAGTGCTTCTTCGAGACCTTTTGCGGACGATCACATTGAATTGCTAAGGTGTATTTTTCGAATTCGGTTATTCTCCCCACAGAGAAAAGTTGAATTGAAGTGAAATCAAAAGTGAGGTAGCTAGCCTTGTGACGAATTTGCAATTGGCGTGCGAATTTGTCAATTTCAATACAGGGGGGACCGGTTTGGGACCGGTTGTGGATTCGGCGATGTGCGAGAATGCCGAATGAAGTGTGATTCTAGAAGCCTTGCGGCCTCCGCTACACTTCAAGGGAACGCGTATCAATAGCGTGTGTCCCTTGTTTTCCTTTCCTCTAACCCAGATTGCGAGATTCAATTAAGTAATCTATTGCGATCTGTTTGTACATGGGTGGCTGGTGGAAACAGCGCTGTACCCAGTTATTTATAGACGCTTGTCAGACGTCTCTTCCCAAACGGATGGTAATTTCCTTGTCAGGAATTCCATTACCGAAAGGGGTGCCCCCGTTCAAAGGTTCTTATGACATGTGACCAGATGACAGATGCTCAATAACCCGAATCCCCTTTTCAGGAGCAAAGACCGAAGTCAAACGGGCGCCGACGGATTATGTGAATCCTAATCGACTTGGTACTTTAAGCATTCCCATAGTAATAATAGTTATAAGCATATATTTGCCAAGCGTACGTGATCCTACGTCTAAGGGAACAGGTACTAGTATTGTTCTTCGATTGACTAAGTGTACCCGTAAGACGTAAAGGTTGCCTTTTATGTACATAGGCGACCTTAACCAGGCTAGATAACCTGGGAACCAGCAGGTGACGCAGGATTTCCAGAGGCGAATACAAATGCTATTGGACGGTTTCTTAAGCTAATACAAGTATTGCTATCTACTAGGAGCCGCCACTAAAACTACATATTTATCTACTTATTGACTGGGATACCAGGGTACCTGAAAGAGAGCTCGTCATCAGCGATCAACGCTGAGTGGTCATGTCTAACACAAGAAGAACGGGGGCATGGTTAGGGGCGCCCTTGTCAGGACGCCGCGCGGAATTTAGCCGACAGGTGTCTTCATCGAAGCGCGCGACTTCCTTCTAGAAAGAGAGTCGGTGACTGCCAGCATTTGACAGGCTGGGTCACATGGTTGGGAATAGGATACACAGCCCATTTCCTCGCGGAGATGAGCTGGAAAGTGGTCGCAGTATTACACCGCGACCGGTCCACGCTTTAGTGGTAAGGCTTGCCATCTGTAGCCACCTGGGTGTCACATCAGGGCTAAAAAACCATCCGTCGATCTAAGATCGCGCATTCACGAGCGCTCCACACATCAAAGATGGTGGGCAACGCCGCATGCTTCCGGTGGGGCCCCAACTCGGTTTAACCCAGGCTCGCACACCGAGCTGCCCGTAGGACTTACGCTATTGGTTACCGCGAGTGACCTCGGCTGGTTTGGCCTTGCGAGCCGCACCACCTCACCACTTGGATTCCCCGAAGGAGATCCCAAGCGGGCCCCTTACGCCTGGGGGGCGGCTTTGGAAGATTCCCACACCCTACTAAGGGAATACGCTGAAGCGCATATCCCTATGGGGATCCTACTGGTAGTGTTGGGTCCCTGAACAGGGATTGCCAAGACAGGGGGCTGTGCGTGCACAGGCAGACGGTCCCCTTTTCCCAATAGGCGGGTCTCAACCGCTGACAGCCGCAACCTTGCCAGGAAGCAGCCATCTCTCCTTAACCCTGGAGTCCGGGTTCGCAGGACCCTACCGCTGATTAGGCAGGTAGAGCCCCACTGGGTGGCAGCAGGCCGCTAAGCCCGCCGCCGATGTATCCCATAACCGCAACCACGGAGCATGCATCCCCTTTGCAGGAGAGCAGCGGCCCCTGCGCTATCTCAGACACCTGTAGGAGGAAAAACCCAGGCGCCACCAGTTAAGGAGGCGCAGGGGGGTAGGTAGTTCTATTCTTATGACACAGATGGCTCTGTGGGACTCACTAAGCTAGTATCCTGCGATGAACTAGGCGACTTAGTGAGGAAGAGGTTATCAGACGCAGTAGGAGGTAGGAGGTTCTTCTACGGCGTACGCCGAGAAGAATAGAACTAAGGTTATAGGCCGTCAAGGCCCTACTTATCTACAAATATAACGGGTCATGTGCTACTGTATAGTGCATGCCCGATAAGGAGTGTGGGCTTGGTTGCCATAAGGGCGACCAAGTGGTACGACTACTCTACAAAGGCCGTGACCCGCCGGTAATGGCCGAGCCAATGGTAAAAGAGAGAGCGTGTGGTCTCATCGTTAGATGGACATGTGAATACGGGCGCAGCCCGGGTATAAGGGATGCCGGTTGCCGGATACCGTGAGGTATAATGGCGATTGGCCGGTCATCGTGTGCTGACCAAGGCGGAACGCCGAGGTCGTAATGCTATTGGGCCAGCAGGCACCGTAGCATGTGATATGTCCGGACCGGATGGTTACCGGGACGTATGGTGGTCTTAGCCGTGAGGCGAGGACCGGTGTTTGGGCGGCGCCGTGATGGCAGAAGCCCGGGACTTGGGGAACGCCGAGTCCGTGGGATGGCCTAGAAGGCCGAGCCTATAGCGATATTGCCTTGGTGCGAATATAGTGCTATTTGGCCGTGTTGGCATTTTTATGCGAAGGCGTGGCGCGCCTGAGGTGCCATTGTGATCAAGGATCTTATGGCGGTGGGAAGCCAGGAAGGCCGACCCAATAGTACAAGGCCGCGAGGCACTATTTGTACATTGTGGACATTATTATGCGAGCGTGCCGCGCTCGGCCTATCATTATGATCTAAGGATCTATGACGTGGCTGGTCTTGCTCTGACGGGCGAGACCTGTATGACGTATGCTGTAACTATGCTATTGGACCGGAGGGTACCGTAGCGTTACGTAAGCTGGTCATGTGGTTGACAAGCCCGGTTAAGAGCTTGTCGTGGTGGCAATGGGAGTTAACCCGTAGATAACTTGTAGTTAGACGTATAAATCCCAGGTAAATTGCTATAATCGTAGGAAAAATGCTGTAAGCCCCAGATAAATCTGTGACACCCTCAACGCCTAACATCCCACTAACTAGACATGGCATCCCAAGACTAAGTCGACAAAGGGGTCACAACGCCCTAAGACAAGGTCGAGGTACATCGCACAGACTAGCGAGTATCTTATAGAGACGCAGCAAGGTGATAACGAGCAAGGAGGGCCTAAGCCCCACACATCGAGATTGTCACAGATTTATCTGTTCTCTAATTTTCCCTGTATTTTTCACTATTTCTTCGCATTTATTCCAAATTGTTCGTCAACATCTGCACTTATCCTGTATCTAAGCTATACTTAAGCTACCGTGCCGCTGTACCGAACCATAACCTCGTAGATCACTCACGTGACCATTCCCACGCTAGACGTCTTATCTTATCTCTCAACCACGTTACTTATTCATCACATGATACTATCTCCAGCATCATTAGCGCTGCCACGTCATAACTGACATCACCGTTCCAGACTCTGGGCAGAGTCCGGACCCACATCACGTTTCCAACGTAGACACCTTACTCACGCATCGTCATACTAATGACATATCCCGACCGGCCTATGACTCAGCCCGGGATCCCCATATCACAAGCTTCGGACACTTCGTTAGCACCGCCATTACCGGCCTGTGCCCTACGCCCTACTGTATCGTTAGTCCTACTTAGAGTACCAGGGGTCCTATACCACATGTATATAAGTTTGCATACTCTGGCGGCTATTGCCCCAGAACTATCAACTTCGTTACACAGCGATAACACTCTTGCCTAACAAGCAACTACTACTTAGTCTTCTTAGCTCGTCTAACTACAAGACCTTACAAGTAAGTCATTCATTACACTTTGATAGTTCTTTTTCTACGCCCCCAGCCTGGCAAGGCTCTGGGTGGTTTGATTTCTATCTGTTTCTAGGTCGTTTTGTCTTGGTATTCAAACAGCGTATTGGGTTCTGGGGGAATACTATAGCCGATCCACATGGCTTTACAGTGGCAGGCGGTCGTTCTGACAAGAACTTGCGTCTGAGTCCGAAAACATTCTTGGGTCATTATGCCAACCAGGGTTAACCCCTAACCGAGCGATCCTCGAATAAGTAGGCCGTCTTACCCCATAGACGTTAAAGGGATCTCCTTACATATGTAACGGACGAAGGCCCTGCGCCGCGCTCTATAGGTCGAGAAGCTTCCGGGCATCTCCCTGAGCCTGTTACGGGTCGAATACCCGTTCGTATATTCGAGTCGCGAATATAGATCGTTCTTCTGCACGTGGGCGTATAGCCGTATGCAAGGCAAATGCTCGTTAGATGCCTTCAAGTCCTAGGTGAAGTTCCTAGGAGATCGTATAATATCCAATACGCGTTAGAGGATATAATCTGTTCAAGTGCGAGTCTAATAGAATATAAGACTCGCCTAAGTCCGAGAAGTCAGTGTGCACTTCGAGGACTTAGTCGTTCAGTTGCTCGAGCGAGAAATACTGAGCGTAGTTTCCTACGTTTGAGAACGAGTATAAGACTTCTTGTTTATACAACAAGGTCGAGCTGAAGAGCCTCGACAGTAAGTACATTAGTTTATATACTACGTTGGGTTTTAGGGGTCAAGTCCGTCCCAGATGTCACCGATACTATCTACGCTATAGTACCAAACGTTTGATAGGTATGTAGTGATATACCTGAGACGATAGATAGGAATGATGGCGGTTGAACGCCATCTATCAGCTAACGAACGATGAACATGAAACGGTGGCAGAGTTGGATCTGCCGAAGATGAAATGCGCCCTATAGACTAGTACAACTGGGGATGCGCCCAGTAGAGTCACGAGTAGCCAGGGGAGTTGGTTGCGCAACAAGTCCCTGTATCGTATTCGTTCGGTGGTGAGTTCTGTCAATATTCGAAAAATCAAAATAATCGTAACATCAGCCCCTCCATAGGCATTCGTCGGCCTCGACGAATTTTCCAAGTTCCCCTCTTCAGAGTGCCTCGGCGTCCTGTTCGTTGTAGATGTCGCCGTTCCCGCTGAGGGACGGGGTCGTAGGAGTTCGCCATACGAAGTGTTGGCGGCATCCATTCTGTCGATGACCTGGTTGATTGAGCCCACAAGTTCTGCAAATATAGTCGGGGCAGTCGAGGATCCAGTGGTTAGCGGAGCCACATTGTCGACACGGCTGCTCAGGTGAGGGCCTCGCTGGTACCCGTAGGGAAGGGATATCGCGGAGGTATTTGTTGTGTTGATACCTCCAGTGGTGTGCGGCTCGGTGGAGGTTTCGTGCGGCCCATGTGGGTAAGGAGGCGGTGTCTCGTTCGTGCTCCCTCGCACCTCGCTCAAACTCCTCGCGGGTAATGCTCTGCACCGACGGAGATCGTCGAATAGGCGGCGTGCTATTTGCTCTTCGCTGTCGCGCTGGGGTAGCCCTAGGGCTCGTCGGGCGTGCAGGTGGTTCACGTCTCCCGTTGCCTCCCATACCAGAAATACGTGGCGTCGGGTCTCTAACTCCTGTTCGGCGGGCCCTCTGAGTCTCGGTAGGCAGAGGAAATAATACTCTATCGCCCTCCATAAAATCAAACGGCCTTGCAACTCGGCGTCGTTCGTCGGGGGTGAAAAAGCGGGCAGGTCGTGGTGTGTATTCGGGTCGACTGGGAGTAACGTGCTCGCGATCCTCGAAGTCGTTGAGCGCGTGTCGTAGTCGGGCCGTTGTAGTGGCGGCCAATCGGTCGATAAGTCTGTCGGTGAGTAGCTCGAGTCCCTCTCTCTGCGCTCTGATCTGCCCCTCCATTCGGACGAGGTCCTCGGTGATGTTCTGGTACGAGCTGTAAACGTGGGTGAGGTCCTGCGCGATGTCGAAGAGGGCCGACCAGCCATCGGCTCGGCCAGCAAAAGGTCCCTCGGCCCTGTACCAGAGGAGGGCGTGTCTAATCTGCAGATGCTGGGGAGAATACCTCCTTGGTGGCGTACCTCGCGGTCGGCCTTCTCGATGATCCGCATCGCCGGGGGTCGTGGTACGGCGGGGGAGTTGGTGGCGAGTCGTCGACATACTATTACAGTCCTGCTTTCGAGTGTCGGGGTTGTTCTGACTCTCGTCCTGTGGTAGTCTTTTATCAGTTCCTTGGAGTGCTCCAAGTTCCCCTCGTCTTCCCATGAGTTGTCGGCCGTGGCATAGCCTTTCCACTTGACGAAGTATTGATGCTTCTTTCTTTGCCATCTGTCAGCCAAGATGGCTTCGACTTCGTATTCTTCTTGTCCCTTGATGATATCAGGTGGCGGCCGTAGGTAATTGGGTCCGTGTACCCTCGTTTCTTTGAACGGTTTTAGTAAGGCAGCGTGGAAGACCGGATGAATTTTCCAATTTCCCGGTAGCTGTAGTCGGTATGTCGTGGGTCCCATTTTTTCTGTGATGGTGAAGGGTCCTTCTCTTTTTGGTGCCAGTTTGTTTGATTCGTAGGGGATCATTAGGTTCTTGGCGTCGAGCCAGACTTTATCCCCTTTCTCAAGCTTTGGCAGCTCTCTGATGAACCTCCCTGCCATTCTTTTCTGGGCTAATTCATGCGCGATGAATGCCATTTTTCGCGCCTCTTTGATCTTCTTGATCCTGTCGACCGCTGCCGGGACGTTCCCTACTCTGTCATAGTCTGGGAATCCTCTCGGGACATATCCCAAGATTATTTCAAGTGGCGCTGGTCGGTTTTCGGTCCGTCTGGTGTTGTGCGCAAATTCGACGTCAGGCAGTCGTTGCACCCACTGGAAAGGGTCGTTCATGCAATAGATGCGAAGGTATACTTCGATCTGTTGATTCATTCTTTCTGTCTGTCCGTCGGTCTGTGGATGGTATGCCGTGCTCATCGCTGATTCTGTTCCCTGCAGCTTGCATAATTCTTTGAAGAGCTTTGATGCAAACTGTGGTCCTCTGTCTGAAATGATCTTTCGGGGGATGCCATATAGCGAGTAGATTTTCCGGTGAAATATCTCTGCCGCCCCTTCGCTAGTGATCGTTTTGTCGCATGGGGTGAGAGAGATGGCCTTGGATAGGCCATGGTCGACAATCACCATCATGGAGTCATACTTTCCGACTCTTGGCAGGTCGGTGACAAAATCGACCGAGCACTGTGAGAAGGGGAGGGCGTCTTCCCGTGTCGGTATTGGTTGCAAAGGGGGTTTCAGCGGATTCCTATCAGGTTTCATCTGTTGACAGATTGCACAGCCCCGGACGTATTCCGCTATCATTGTTCTCATGTCAGGCCACCAAAAGTGGGTCGTAATCTGTACTGTTGTACCCCAGATTCCAGGGTGTCCGGCCGGGATCGTGTCGTGGTATTTTGAGATGATGTCCCGTCGAAGGCCCTCGTCCCTTGGCACGTACATCCTGCCCTTGTAGAGCAGTATCCCATCCGTTTGTTGCCATTCATCTGCGGTGGTCCTCGCGGGGAATTCGCCTGTGCCCCCTAGAGCACGGATCGCCTGTTCCGCAGATTCATCTCGATCGTTGGCGTTCTTGATTCGATCAATGATCGGGATCTGGATTGCGTGGACAACGAGTTCGTCTGGAATCATGGTGATCCCCTCGTTGTCTTCGTTGCTTTCGTCTAGGTGGTACAACCTGGAAAGCGTGTCGGCCATGACTAGTTTCCTTCCGGGGACGTGCTGTAATTTCAGGTCGAATTGCGAAAGGAATAGATGCCATCTCGCTTGTCGCTGATTTAGGCGCTGTGCGCTTCTCCAGTACGTCAGGTTCTGATGATCACTTCGGATCAAGATCCGATGCGGTGCTCCTTCCAATAGGTGCCGCCATTCTTCTAGTGCTTGGACTATTCCGAGTAGTTCGCGATCGTAGATTTCGTAGTTCCGTTCTGTCGATGTTAGGGATTGTGAGAGATATCCCACTGGCCGTTCGCCCCCTGTTTCATCTATCTGTTTCAGTACTGCTCCTGTGGCGAACTGAGATGCGTCTGTTTCGAGGATGAACGGTTTCTCCTTGTCTGGTGTTCCTAGTGCGGGCGCCGTCGTGAATGCTTTCTTCATGAATTCGAATGCTTTCTGTTCTTTCTCCGTCCATTGGAACCCTGTCCCTGTGACCGTTTTTGTGAGGTCTACCAAGGGTCGGGCGTGCGTAGAGTAGTGATCGATAAATTTCCGATAGAAGTTCGCAAATCCTAGGAAGGATCTGACTTCTTTGAGATTTCGAGGAGTCGGCCACTCCTTAATTCCATTGAGTTTCGCTGGGTCCATCTGGATATTTCCTGGGGTGATGACTAGTCCCAGAAATTCGACTCTGTCGACACCGAAGGCGCATTTTTCGGGTTTCACAAAGAGATGGTTATCCACCAATCTCTGAAGGATCCGCCACTCCCGTTCCTTGTGTCTTTTCTCGTCTTCTGAGAAAATGAGGATGTCGTCCATATAAACAAGCACCCATCCTTCGAGGATTTCTTCTTTCAGGATTTCGTTCATCATTGCCTGAAAGGTCCCGGGTGCATTGCACAATCCGAAAAACATAACCGTGGGCTCGTACAACCCTCGGTTTGTTTTGAAGGCCGCTTTCCATTCGTCTCCCTTTTTGACTCGCACGTTGTTGTATCCCACTCTAAGGTCCATCTTTGTGAAGATCTTTGCTCCTTTTAGCTTTTCCAGGAGCTCCGAGATCAGTGGTAAGGGATAGACGTTCTTTATCGTCCCTTCGTTCAGATATCGATAATCTTGACAGGGTCGTAGGCCGCTGTCTTTCTTTGGGACGAAAAAGAATGGTGACGCCATCGGGGATTTTGAAGGGACTATGAATCCTTTGGCCAAGTTTTCTTTTAGGAATTCGTCCAACGCCTGCTGCTCTTTAGGCGAGAGTGCATAGATTTTGCAGTCTTTTGGCACGAAATCGGGTTTTAATTCGATTGCGTGGTCCCATGGTCTCGACGGGGGAAACGCTGCTGCGGACTCCTTACTGAACACCTTGGCGAAGTCCAGTAGGTGTTTCGGAACCATCTCCTCAATCGTTCGTTCTGGTTCGGGGGTTTTTTGTGCGAATTCCTGGGATTTCGTCAGCGCTTTCCTGACAGCGTTGATGATCTGTATCTTTGTTCGGAACTTTTTCCGCGTCTCCCCTTTCTTTCCTATGATCCTAGGGTTATCTTTTGCGAAGCGTCGGATCGCTTCGTATTCTTCGGGAGTATAGAGTCGCTGCGCTGTTTCTTCTGGCTGGTCTGTGGATCCGAACCCTTTCTCCCCTCGTTCTGTTTCATCTAGGTCTTCGACCTCTAAGATGTCGGGGGTAAGGTGTCGTTCGAAAATTATCTGGGCTATTCGCATGCCCGGGATAATTCTAGTGCGCTTTGTCTGAGTAGTTGAAGACGATGGCTCCGACGTCTCCTCGGTAGTCCGAGTCTATGACTCCGGCTTGTACTACCAATCCGTGTCTGAGGGTGTTGCCTGATCGTCCGGCCAGCCTTCCATACGATCCCTTCGGGATCTTCATTTTTACTCCTGTAGGAGACGAGTTTCCATCCTCCGGCAGGGAATCTCGGTTTCTTCTGCGGCGTAAAGGTCATACCCTGCAGCTTCTTGGGTCCCCCTTGTTGGAACTTTTCCTTCTGGGGCAACTACCATTCCACCGTATCCATTCGGATCGTGGCTTCCTGTTTCTTTTCTTCTGCCCCTAGTATTGATCGTACATCGACTGTTTGGTCCTTCCAGTCGATTGTGGGGTTTTCAGTCTTTAGCCATCCATACCCTAGAATCATATTCTCTGTTCCAATTGATTCCTACCAGGAATCGGACCTTTCGCGTTTTCTGGGTCTTTGGATCTCGTAGTAGTATGGGGGCTTCTCGGTCTATGCGCCCAGCGTTGGGTTCTGTTCCGTCAACATTTTTGACGATGATTGGGTTCTTCAAGGGTTGCGTGGGCACTTTGTATTTTTCTACCACTCTACTGTGGATCAGGTTCGACATTGCTCCTGAGTCGATTAGTGCATTGCACTTCACGGGTTTTGCTAGCGTCATGATTACCGGGATGAAGAGGGATCGATTCTTCTCGAACGAGGTAATTACATGCGCTGCTTTCTCGGAGGGTAAGACCGTGGGCTTCCCTCCTAGGCAAAATCCTGTTCTTCTACTAGCCGTGCTAGGAGTTCGGGGTTCTTGGCTTTCAGAGCCCTAATTGCTGTGACCGCTCTGTTAGCGGTGATGTATTCAGTCTCTTCCTCGGAGACTTCTTCGATGCGAGCTTCTTGCTCGGCTTCTTCTTCTTCGGTCTTTCGAGTAGTCCGCCTAGGGCGGGCTGGCTTCTTCGGTTTCTTCGGGCAGTCTCGCGACATATGCCCTGGCTGATGACAGGTGAAGCACTTCCCCTTTTTGATGTGATCGTCCCTTTCCTGGGTGGTCATTCGGTCTACATCCATTGCATTCGGATCTTTCGGTGTGGTTGTCTGTGGGGCACTGGTGCGTCCGTTATTCTGGTTCGAGGCTTGCCAAGCCTTTTTCTTGACAAACGGTTTATCCCGTTTCAAGAATATCTTGTACGTATTTTCATAGTACGAGGCAGCGGACTGCCATTCATCAATGGTTGCTGGCAGCGGTCGAACGCCGATGATGTATCGAGTCGTGTGTTCGGGTAACCCTTTCTCGAAGAGGGTTATGAGCAGCGCGTTTCCGTCCGCGCTGTATCGATCGTACTGGGCCTTTCCGGCCAAGTTGTTGAACTCGGTGATATAATCATCGATGTCCTTCCTGTCCTGGGTTACGTCCAGGATTTTCTTTCGCGCCTTCTGTACCTCTTCGATGGCTCCGAAGGCTTTCTGGAAGTCTGCATCAACCTGTGCAAGACTAGGCGGGAAGAATCGTTTCGTCTGGGGGTTCGTATAAACCCGGTGATAATTCTGTTTCCATTGGCCCGTTTTCCCCTTGTTCGAAATATAAGAGAGGATAAAGATCACTCTCTGAACGTCGTTCTGGAATGACGTTTCGTACATCGTAACCCAGGAATTGCACTGGTTTATGAAGTTCTGCATGTCGGATCGTTCCCCGTCAAATACGTCTGGGGGATTAATCTTTATCATTGGGGGTCGGTAGTACGGGTTCGGCGCCGGAGGTTGGGGCTGCGGCGCATTCGGTGGTGGAGGCCCTCCTGGGGGTCCTCCTCCTCCCGGGTATCCTCCACCCGGGTTTCCTGGGTTTCCTCCGGGGTTCCCTGGGTTCCCTCCAGGGTTTCCTCCTCTGGGGTTCGCGGGGGTTCCTCCTCCGAGTCCTCCAGGAGGGGGGGCATTCCCTCCTCCGAGTCCGAAGTTTCCTCCCAGTCCTCCTCCGCTTGTACCTGCGGAGGTTCGTCCAAATAGGCCTGAAGGCCATGTTCCTGGGTTTGTCGTTCCCATTCCTCCGCTTGGGCTAGTCCAAGACGGATTTCCTCCGCTACCCATTCCGGGTGCGTTCTGTGGGGGGTTTCCAAAGAGGTCTGTTCCTCCAGCCATAGGCCCAATCCCACTCTGCGCAAAAGCAGATATAAATCCTGGAGGGTCCTGTCCTCCGGTCTGGCTGTTATCTGTTCCTGTAAAGTTTCCAGGATTTCTCCCATCATCTCCGATGCGCTCAATTCCTGCCATTCCTGTGGCGCCCGAAGGCTGATTCGTATTTCCATCGGCATCGAAGGTTCTGTTGATGGTTTCGGTTTCGTTTTCGGTCAACGTCGCGGTTGACATCGGAGGGATTTCTCCGAATCGTTTGAACGCTTCACGCGTTATTTCCCAAGCGGTCGTTCTTGCGGAGGGGTATACTTCTACCCACTTCGATGCCCTATCTTCTCTTGGAATGACAACAATTCCTCCGCGGTTACGGAAGGCTCCAATGGTGTCAGTCCACTCGTATCGGTTGAGTCTGTAGACTCCCTGAATGTCCTCGGGCAAGAGTTCAATCAGTCGTGCTGGGAATTCTGGTCCAAATATCATGTGCCCTTACACCGTGGTAGGTGAGGGTGTGATAAGCTCGACCTTCTGTTACGGGTCGAATACCCGTTCGTATATTCGAGTCGCGAATATAGATCGTTCTTCTGCACGTAGGCACGTCGCCGTATGCAAGGCAAATACTCGTTAGATGCCTTCAGGTCCTAAGTGAAGTCCTTAGGAGATCGGTTAATATCCAATACGCGTTAGAGGATATAATTTGTTCAGGTGCGAGTCGAATAGAATATAAGACTCGCCTAAGTCCGAGAAGTCAGTGTGCACTTCGAGGACTTAGTCGTTCGATTGCTCGAGTGAGAAATACTGAGCGTAGTTTCCTACGTTTGAGAACGAGTATAAGACTTCTTGTTTATACAACAAGGTCGAGCTGAAGAGCCTCGACAGTAAGTACATGAGTTTATATACTACGTTAGGTTTTAGGGGTCATGTCTGTCCCAGATGTCACCGATACTATCTACGCTATAGTCCCAAACGTTTGATAAGTATGTAGTGATATGTCTGAGACGATAGATAGGAATGATGGCGGTTGAACGCCATCTATCAGCTAACGAACGATGAACATGAAACGGTGGCAGAGTTGGATCTGCCGAAGATGAAATGCGCCCTATAGACTAGTACAACTGGGGATGCGCCCAGTAGAGTCACGAGTAGCCAGGGGAGTTGGTTGCGCAACAAGTCCCTGTATCGTATTCGTTCGGTGGTGAGTTCTGTCAATATTCGAAAAATCAAAATAATCGTAACAGAGCCGTACTACCCTACTGGGGACTACGAGGCAAAGGATAACCGATGTATCCGGACATTAGGAGATTACGGGTTATATCACCCTGAGTGCAATACTCTAAAGAATTTCCACCCAGACGTAGGCCCGTCACAGGTGTTGTATCCGGATCCTTCCTGGCGGAGTTAGAGAGAACTTCATCAGATGCCAACATCACCAACTATACGCATACCGAGCAAACCAAGACACGACCATTATCATTAGACTACATACCTATTCTTTACGTATCTTCTTACATAGTCGCACAGTCATGCCCGCCGACCGTTACGAAGCATCCGTCCGCAGGCTCGAGGCTCGCCTCGCCGCTGGACCCATCCAACTCCCCAAGGAGAAGGTCAAGCAGTCAGTAGCCGCCCCCCTAACAAGATGGTGGTTACCAACGCTGCTACCGGGAAACCGGAGCTCTGGGACATTCCGTCCAAGAGTGTCAAGGAGGTCAAGGACCTCATACGTACCCGTCATTACCACAACAACTCGTGGAACCCCAACGACAAACCCCGCCTTCCTAAGCTAACGCCCGAGGAACAGCGGGAGTACGACGACTGGTTGCTCGAAGACAACCAGCTATACGCACAACAACTCAAGTTTGCCGAAGAGCAGCGGCGGTTGTGGACTGCCGAGCGTGCCCGCGTGCAACGCTCGGAGGAAGCAGCTGCCAAAGCTTTTGCCGACGCCCACCACGCCAAGTTCGGCCCCCAGTACCAGCCTTCTACGGGCTACTCGGGCCGACCGCTGGAGGAGAGAATCCTCTCCAAGGAGACGGCGACAGCCATCGCCAAGTCCGTCACCATCTGGCAACCCTGGATCAAGGACTACGAGTCGAAGTTCCCAGAACACATCGACCCCGACCTAGTCTTATGTACTCTAAAACAGTACGAATGGGCTCAGCGCATCCTCCCAAAACTCGAGGCCGTGCACAAGCTTCTCGCAAGCTTGTACAACCAGCTCATCAACGACTACAAGGAGTCCTGCAAACCAGAGTCCCAGGAATTCCTCGACATGGTGAAGGCTTTTAGCAAAATGAGCTATAAGTTCTTCGAAGCCGTACTATACCGCCAGCTAGATAATAAGCAGATGCGGGAAGTAGAGAGGGACGCCAAGGCAGTAGGGGCATATCTGAGGAAGGGACGAGGGATACAAGAAAGGCAGTTACCTAATATTGTACGGGGCTTAAACGCCCTCAACCTCCAATTCCCCTCGTTGTCGTAGACACATAAATATAATCCTGACAAGGGTTATTACCTGCTTCATAGTCTGACAAGACTGAAACGAAAGGCATAAGGCATGACTCGACTATATGACTCACATCCTGACAAGGATATTTTATTTCCGATTTCTATTATCTTCAACCAAGATCAAGAGGACTTATCTGCGCCGGTCACAGCACAATGCCGACCACTCGCGCAGGAACCTCCACCTCCAGGGCCTCTTCCCCTAGTGGAAGTAACCCAAGGACTCCCACCCGCCAAGCACGGGAACTCACCAACCCTCCGCCCATCGAACGCACCCAACGTGTTTGCTGCTCTCAACGAGAGCGTCTCCAAATCATTCGAGATGAAACGTGGCTCGGGGAAGCAGTCCCTGACAACGCCATCACAGGCGAAGTCACACTCCCCCCCGCATATGGTCCGTACCAGGCCCTTGAGGTCTCACTTCCCACGGATATCTTCTATGGAGACCGTGGGGAGATGTACAACCGACTGGTCGCCGGTGTCGCCCCTGAAGCCCTTGACAATCTGCAGGCGGAAATAGCTATCGCCTTCAACACAATCGTCGAGGCAGCAGACGCCGCCTCCAACTACACCACCGACACCATCAACGAGCTCATAAATAAGCTCGACTCACGATTCGCAAAAGTGCTGCGAAAGTCCGACGAGGTCCGCACATTTATCCGTGCCCTCAACGGTCGCATCCGGAACCTCGAGAACCAGAGGAAGATGGACCGAAGCGACCTGGACCGCGCACTCGCACGCATCACCGCCTTGGAAAAGGCTCCCGCTCAACCTGCAGGCCAATCAGCGCCACCAGCAGGCAGCATCGCTCCGGCTTATGCTCGGA
The DNA here is from genome assembly GCA_029448655.1 of Wolfiporia cocos. Classification (NCBI taxonomy): domain Eukaryota; kingdom Fungi; phylum Basidiomycota; class Agaricomycetes; order Polyporales; family Phaeolaceae; genus Wolfiporia; species Wolfiporia cocos. The sequence continues at coordinate 148,211 of JACCLO010000026.1, forward strand.
AAGCAACGCCCCCACCCGAATTTTCAGGTGAGGGGTCAAAGGTCACAGTGACGGAGTGGCTCGCAAAGTGCATAATGTACTTCGCGGAAGCAGAGATCACCGACGAGCGTCGACAGATCGTATCCGCCCTGACCCGGCTATCCGGCCACGCCTTCCGCTATCAAGAAGCGCATGTAAAGAAGTCCCGCGATCCCTCGGAGTCCCTTGGCACGTGGGCCGAGTTCAAAAGGGAGATGGAGAATGTATATGGGAAGAAGAACGAGAAGGAGATTGCCCAGGAGGAGATCGAGAGTTACTTCGGTGACTCGGGCAGGAAGAAGGCCGAAGCCGACTTCTTTGTATACGCGGAGCGCCTGTGACAATTGGCGTGCAAGGCAGAAACCGAGGAAAAGACCCTCATCCAGAAGCTCCCGCACGTGTTCCCTGCGAAGGTGCGCGAAGCTTTCGGGATTATGGAGGCGTCCGGAACCTTCCAGGCCCTAACGGACTGGGAAAAATATCTCGACATGTCTATCCGCATGTACAAGGCCGCCTATCGCGACAAGATCGCAGGCGGAACATTATTCGGCGACGGAGAAAAGAGGAAGGAGAAGGAGAAGGAAAAGACAGGGTCTGGCAAGACCACCTCAACCGTCACCCACGCCACCACGACGTCCGGGTCTGACAAGACCACGGGGCGAAACGTCAAGGAGAAGCCAACCACGCTTCCGTCCGACGCCCGATCAGGCGCCGAATGGAAGCAGAACCCCAAGTTCAAAAATTGGTATCTCACCGCCCCCGCACGCAAGTGCAACGTCTGTGGACGCGACACCTGTACAAACCCGTACAACCCGTGTCGCTTCAAGAAGCCGAACCCTGCCGGCAGCAAAAACGCAGGAAAGTCTAGTGGAGGAACGTCGGCCTCGGCAAAAACCGACAACAGAAATGGACGATTCGTCCGAGAAGTCATACGGGAATATTTCGTTCCCGATGACCAGCAGGCCAGTACCAGCACCGCGCCATCATCATCGGCATCAGCAACGGTCGGTACAGTGGAGTTGGCCCCCACCACGCGCATAGTAGACGACAACGTCTCTGTCACAAGAATTCTCCTAGTTTCCCTATATTTCTTACTATTTTTCCGGCAATTCTACGAATTATCTACGACTTTCTAGACCAATAACTAGCTTATCTGGTTCATAAGTTAACGGTTACATACGTGCCGAAGGATGGCCGCGTTATCTCCCGTAACGACAGTTTTATCTTATCACTAGTAGTTACCATCAGTCACATGTCTAGTTCTAGCCAATCGGACATTTCGTCCGGAAGCAGTCAGCCTATAAACGTCAGCGGACCGGGCTTTGGTCACGCCCCATCTTTGTAATGACAAGAGCGCAAAACGCTATTCGTGCGGCCTACGCCGCCTTTCTATATCCCGGTTTTGATCGGTATATGTATTTATCGTGTATTACTCAGTACTTAGGTATCTGGGGACTTGTACATACGAATACGGACATTAGTATTATCTAATAGGACTGTTAGGGGTCTTATTTATCATGTATATATACTAGACTTGCTGAGCGCTATTGCCTCAGTTCTATTCATTACATTCATACTATCGAGTTACACTCGTGTCGTATCCTGCTTAACAGCTACTACCTTTCGCCTAACCAGCAAAACCCTCAAGAATAACTAGTAAGTTGTTATCTTGTGCTATATGAATAGAACTCGCTTTCGCCCCCGCCCTCTTTGAGGGTCTGGGATTTTTTCTTCTTAGGGGTTTTCGTCGCCGTCTGCGCACCCCTGCTCGCCGCCAGGCAGCGGGGTATCCTTAGTGGGCTCTGGGGGATCACCGCCTTCGGGCAAATAGCCGGACCGTAGGCTTAAGCGGAACCGGGGACTGGCTGCCAAGCCTTTCTCCATATGTTGGGAATCGATGGCAACGGTGTAACCTCTTGACCGGGCCAGAGACGACCTTCTCGCCTATCCCCAGGCGTACAGGGGCCACTCTATTTAGAGTTGGGATGGTGGGCACGAGTTGCCCTGCCTAGAACCGCTGCCGATACGGCTTCAGAACGATAGAGTTCTGGCCTTGGCGCCCTCTAAGTCCCTCAGGGCATGGGTTTGGTTTGAACACTGGCAGCCACCTAACTGGAGTGAGGCGTGGGCACATGCGGGGTGTAATACCCCAAATCCTGCATTCCCAGGCATCAAGGGAAGACGACCTGCTGTATCCCCCACCTGGTAGCGTGAGAGAGACGCAATCCAGTCGCCGACACTAACTCCGGTCGAGGGCGGAGCGCCCATTGACGCCGGAGGATAAGCGCACGACACATCAAGAAGCGACGATAAGCCCCGACAGAAGACCACGTGATTTCCACTAGAATAGCTTACTTAATACTTCTTTTACGTAGTCATGCCAAAAGCACCACGTTTCACGGTTACTCCGAGAAACGCCGCTACGGGGGAGCGCGAGGAATGGCACATTGCCTCCTCTAAATCGCTCGAAGACCGCATTTCCGCGGTCACAGCCCCAAAGCGAGGAAAGTCCCGAAAGGGCAAAGATGTCTTCTACAGGAAGCCGAACCCTGACCCGGAGGAGATCCGAAGGGTCAACCATGAAGCCGCCCTCGCCGATATCAGGCGGAAGAAGCTTGACAAGCTTCTCCGACAGAAGGAGAAGCTCGAAGCTCGGATCCAGAAACAAAGCCTGGATCAGCTAATCGCCGAGGCGGCCAGGAAGAGGGTTGAGGACGAGAGAATGGTGAGGAGCCTTCGGGAGCGCATACAGCCCCCGAAGAAGTCGTTGTTAGAAAGAGTGGAAGAGCTTAGGATGCCGGCCGAGTGGGTCGAGAAACGGGGTCTTGCGAACCCCAGGGACGTCCACTGCACGGAGAAAAAGTGGGATTGGTTTTTAGACGTCGACAAACAGATGAACGCCGCCCACAAGAACCTCTTCCGGCTATGGAAAGTCCCCGACGCAACCACTACGGCCCCGATCATAGCGAAATTCACCACCCTCATCACCGACTTCGACGATCTCTCCACACACCTGGAGCAAAGGGTCCGTCAGGACTCCATGAAGAACGAAGATCTCCGCCGCCTTGAAAAATACCTCAGGAGGGTGGAGCACGTTTTTGGAGATCTAGACGTAAAACAGCACGTTACGTACTTAAAAACACATCTAGTACATAGCGGTCTCAACTTCGACCTTGGCAAACCCCAGTTGTAGTAGATAGAAAGTCCTGAAAAGGCATTATTTTTTGGTGCATGGCATTGATTGCGAAAAGTCCTGAAAAGGCACTTAAGTCCTGAAAAGGCACTTTTTTCTTGAATTATCGTTTAAGGAAGAAAATAACTCAAGCTGACGAATACTGTCCAGCAATGGTGTCTTACACAATCGTCCAAGGCGCTTTGTACAACACCCACAAGGTGGCTACGGCCTACCGCCCCGCCGTCGGCAAGCACGGGTGGCCCGGAGAGCAAACCTGCTTGATGGACTACCTGCGAGTCGTATTCGGCATCAGAGTTAGGGGGAGTGTCACTTCCTTCAACTCAATTCCGGCGCATGTGCGCCCATTCCTAAATGTGAACCATACGGCGTACATCAAGTACTACGGGGAAGATTCGACTAGGAACCACATCTCGTGGTGGAGGTGGGACAACTATTGCACCGCCATCCCCCTGTCGGACCTCATAGTCCTGTACGGTGACGTCCACTGGTACTCAGAGGAAGAAGCGTCGCCACGCACAAGAGCCGCCAGGCTCTTCAACACGGAAACACCCGCACGCCGCGCAGTCGTCACCCCCGAAGGCAGCGAGACTCCGCAACCGGAGGAGACGGTCAACACGGAGCCCCTATTTGGGACGCTCCCCGACCTTCTCCCCTCCTACGAAAGGAGGACTCTGGAAATAGTCGCGCAGCCGGAAAGGAGCGAAAACGAATTGATGGGAAGGTTGCAGCGCACTCTGGAGGTGGCCGCCTCAGACGAAGTTCTGCAGGTGGGAAAAGAAGCTTACAGGGAGGCGCTGTACCAAGCCAAGAACCACCTCTACAGCAACCTCGCGGCTTACAAAAGCCGGGTAGACACGGATGTGGAAATGGTCTGGAATAAGACCAACCAGATTCGGAGTCACAATCAGGTGCTTCAAAATAGAATCGAAGCACTAGAGGAAGCGGAGAGTTTGCGGCAACAATTGGACACCCTTTCCGAAAATCGGTTCGTCCGCATAGAAAAAGATATAGCAGTACTGCAAAAGCGTCCGGCAGTCCCAACAGCGGGACCCAGCGGTGCCCAGGTCATGGCACTAATTAATAGAATCGACCAACTCGAAGCGGAGTTAACCGCTCTAAAAAACGCACCGGCAGCCGCGCCAGCAGCAGCCACAACGGTCAACTTCCAACAGACCAAACCAACTCAGCCGCCCAAATTCTCGGGCCCTAAGGACTCCATCTCGTCGAAAGAGTGGATCCAGAAAATGGGCATGTACTTCGCAGATGCCAAGGTAACCCTCGAGGAAGACAAGGTGCGCCAAGCCCTGTTACGGCTTACGGGCGAGGCCTACCAGTACATGTCGCCGGTAGTTGATAAAATTGCCGCCGGACAAACCTCGGGGCACACCTGGAAAAAGTTTGCAGAAACGATCGAGAAGGTGTACGGCAAGAAGACGGACAAGGAGATTGCCGAAAAGGAGATTGAAGGGTACTTCGGAGACGAAGGGAAAAAGAAGCTCCAATCGGACTTCTTCTCTTGGGCACAGAAGCTCAGGACCCTGGCTCGCCTGGCCGAGACTGACAACAAGACGTTGTTCAGCCACATCAAACAGATCCTTCCGGAAAAGGTGCGAGAGACCCTCGCTACCCTGGAATCGGTGCCTGGCTTCACAATGCCGACCGACTGGGAGGTCTACCTCGATATGGCCATTGACCTCTACAAGAGGCAATACCCGGATAAGCTCAAAGGCAAAATCTTTGAGGAAGAAAAAAGGAAGGAGTCGTCGGGGTCTGGCAAGACCGCCGACAAAGCTACGTCGAAGCCTGCCAAGGCTGATGACAAAGGCAAAGGCAAGGCAAAGGAAACCGGCTCTTACGGGAAGGACTGTCGCAAGCACCCTGGACAACACAAGTGGGGCGACTGTCCTGAGAACCCTAAGAACAAGCCGAAGGAAGCCAAGCCGGCCAGTAGTGGAAGCGGAACGACGAAGCCGACAGGCTCGTCGAGCGGAACGCAACAGTCGGGCCAGAAGAAATTGGACCCGAAAAAGAAATACAAGGTCCGAATTGTCAGCACCCAGGAACTGGTGACTGACGACGAAGATGAGTCCCCCCAAGCCACCGTAGGGACCATCCGGACCAACGTTCCGAAGCAACCAGAGGTGGTTCCTCTGGCCCCCACTACGCGCATCAGCGATGAGGAGCAAAGCGGGAGTTCGGTGCGAACGGCTGAAAGCACCAGCCCCGTCCAGACCCAGTCGACTGGCTCGACTTCGACTGCGCCTACACCGTCGGGCGACTCCATCAGGACACATCTGCCCTGGCTTCGCAAGCGGATAGCCGACTCCGCAAACACCCTAGGCATCTACGGAAGCTCTGCCTCGGGTTTTCCCACCAAGCACATGTGATGACCTGCCCACTTGTGCTCCCATGTAATTTTAGTCCCGTACCCGCTGTAAAGAGTGTATTCGAGTCAATGTATCATATTTTTGGCAACGATGCGCGCGACTTCGCTCGATCTTTCCGTGTCGAAGTAACACTCTGGGTATATGGGCAAAAAGTGCAGGCTCTGGCTTTAATCGACAGCGGTGCAACCATATCGGTCATATCACAACGATTGGTCGATAAACATAAGCTGGTCACCGACAAACTAGCGTTTCCTATTACGGTTACAAACGCAGACGGAACAGAAAACGTCGCCGGCCGCTTAACGCAATCAGTAAAAGCATTTATGCAACATGGCACACACAAGGAAAAAATAGGTCTGACGGTCATGCACCTAGAACCAGACCTAATCCTTGGCTATGACTGGTTGCGTCTCCACAATCCTACCTTTGATTGGAGGAAAGGAGAAATGGAATATGCACGCTGTACACACGACCAACCCTACGCCAGAAAAAAGGGTAACCGCCCTTCTGAGGAGGAAACAGTTGAACTCCCAGAAAAGGAAATCATCGAGATAAACTCGATTTGGGACACTCCCGTGGACATATTAGGAGAGGAGGACCCCGAAAATCCTTTGATTGCTTGGGTGGCAACCCTTGACGACGAGGAAATGAACCTGCTGACACAGTTGGTAGCCGAGGTACTTGACAAAGACCTCGACGAAGCAGACAACCGTGAGGAAAACACACCACCGATTGACGTTGAAAAATGGCGATCGTTAGTGCCCGAACAATACCAAGAGTATGGGCCAACGGTGTTCTCACAAAAGGCGTCAGAGAGGATGCCGGAACGGAAGCCCTGGGATCACGCCATAGTGCTTGAACCAGATGCGCAGCTTCCTCCCCCGGTAAAACCATACAAAATGTCTCCCCAAGAGCGTAATAGCTTGGATGAGTGGATAGACACCGAACTACGGAAGGGTTACATTCGACCGTCCGAAAGTCCAATGGCATCCCTGGTCTTCTTCGTCCACAAAAAGGACGGAGGACTGCGGATGGTTGTCGATTACAGGAGGCTAAACGAAATAACCGTGAAAAATCGTTATCCGATACCTCGGATCGATGATCTCATCGATCAATTGTCCCATGCGACCATCTTCACCAAAATAGACCTTAGATGGGGATACAATAACGTCCGCATCAAGGAAGGTGATGAATGGAAGACGGCGTTTATCACACACCGTGGACTATACGAGGCAACGGTAATGTATTTCGGTTTCTGCAATGCCCCCGCAACGTTCCAAGCGATGATGAATTCAATCCTTGCACCGTTCATCCGGACTGGCAAGGTGGTTGTCTACCTAGACGACATCTTGATTTTTGGGAATGATATGGAGGAACATCGGCGACTTACCAAAGGGGTTCTCCAAACCCTGAAGGACTCGGACTTGTATGCTAAGCCCGAAAAGTGCTTCTTTGAACAATCTTCCATCGAATACCTAGGAATGATCATTTCCGATGGAAACATTATGATGGACCCAAAGAAGTACGCCAGAGTTCAGGACTGGCCTAGACCTACTAAGGTCAAAGAGGTTCAAGCTTTCCTTGGATTCGCCAACTTCTACAGGCGATTCATAGAAGGCTTCTCAAAAATAGCCAAACCACTCACCATGCTGACCAAAAAGTCAGAAGCTTGGCATTGGGACGCCGAGCAGGAAAATGCCTTCCAAACCCTAAAGGAAGCATTTACCAAAGCGCCCGTGCTTCGAATTCCGTCGCACGATCAGCCTTTCCGCGTAGAAACAGATGCGTCAGACTTCGCTACCGGAGCAGTACTATCTCAGTTAGATCCTACGGATAAAAAATTCCACCCCGTGGCGTACTATAGCAAATCGCTAAGTGCCCCGGAAAGGAACTACGAGATCTACGACAAGGAAATGTTGGCTGTCATCAGGGCTCTAGAGGAGTGGCGACACTACCTAGAGGGACATCCTGAAAAATTCGAAATATGGTCGGATCATCTAAACCTGACCTATTTCAAAACGGCGCAAAAACTGACGAGACGACAAGCCCGTTGGGCACTGTACCTCTCACGCTTCAACTTCCAAATGAAGCACAAACCTGGCAAAACAATGCTAACCGCGGATCCTCTGTCCAGGCGGCCAGACCATGAGGAGGGGGTGGATCTCGATAATCGCGACCAGGTTCTTCTGAAACCTGAGTGGTTCGAGCAAGAGTACATGGCAATGGCTCTTGATACCTCCCATGCTGCCCCACAATCGGAAGATGAATCGATACTCCGAGAGATTCGCAAAGCGTTGCTAGACGACAAGGTCACAAAAGACTACAAGGAGCTGCTCTCATCCGGCCCTCGTGAATTCAAAAAAGACCTATCAGAATGGAACTACGAAGGAGGGTTACTCCTCCGAAGAGGCAAAGTCTACGTTCCAGCTACACCAGCGGATATCAGACGGCAAGTGGTCGAGTATCATCACGATCACAAGTCAGCTGGGCATTTCGGACGTTACAAAACGTACGAATTGCTAAGCCGCAACTATTGGTGGCCCGGAATGTTCGTTTACGTCAAAAAATACGTAGACGGATGTGACACATGCCAACGTATGAAGAACCACCCGCAGAAGCCGTACGGCCCCCTGCAACCCTTACCGGTGCCGTCAGGCCCGTGGGAAGTGGTGACAATAGACCTGATTACTCAGCTACCCCCATCGGGAATGCATGACGCGATCATGGTCGTAGTGGATCGGTTGACCAAAAGAGCAAGGTTTTTCCCAATAGAAAATACCTTCTCAACAAAAGACCTAGCTACGATACTCTATCAAAAGGTATATCCCTTACACGGGTTACCGAAACAAATAGTATCGGACAGAGGGACACAATTCGCCTCAAAACTATTTGGTGAATGGTGCACCCTGCTGGGAATTCAAAGGTCGATGACTACGGCGTACCATCCGCAGGCAGACGGACAAACCGAGCGAGTAAATCAAATACTCGAACAGTATCTGCGGTGCTACATCAATACGTACCAAAAAGATAACTGGTCGGAGTTCCTGCCAACAGCGGAATTTGCGTACAATAATGCAGCCAGCGAAACTACCAAGGAATCTCCGTTCCTGGTAGAATTAGGTCGTCACCCTATTGCAGGACCAAGCAGTTTCGAACCTAGTCGAAATAAAGACTTAGTAGAAATTGCGAACACACGGTTCTCTGCACAGGAAAAAGCTAAGGCAGCAATGAAAATTGCAGCCGAAAGATGGTCCTGGTACTATGACCAAAAGAAGCAAGTTGTCCCCTTCAAAGTGGGTGACAAAGTACTCGTGGACGTGCGAAGTTGGCAAGACACCGAACGAAGTCTTGCCCCTTGCTACATCGGCCCATTCCGAATCACGGAAAAATTGGGACCGGTAACGTTCAAAGTGTACATGGACGCGCAATATAGGGCTTACCACCCTGTGTTCCATGCCTCAAAACTGGTCATGTACAAGGAATCAACCATCGAAGGTCAAAAGAGTCATTCTCCTGCGGCTGACAAGCCAACGGAAATGGAAGACCCGGAAGAATGGGAAGTGGAAGCCATTCTCGACCATCGCAACTGACGCGGCCGGTGGGAATACCTTATCCATTGGAAAGGAACCGGACCTGTGGAGGACACGTGGGAGATCGAGGAACACTTGGCTAACGCTAAGGAGATACTGGACGAGTACAAGGCAAAATATTCAGCCCTTAGTACCGACCCAAATCAACCCCTTCGCCGATCAACTAGACTCGGCGGAACACGGCAGACAGTAGCCGTCTTCGACCCTGACTCGCCAGATTGGGACTCAGACACATGTGTCTGGCCCGACGACTGGCCCCAATATCGAGACGATGTTGATCCTACACAACCGAAAGTGTACTACAAGCGCGACCCCTTTACAGGGCAATGGGTACATTCCGACGTTGAGTTCAACGAAGAACTTAGAAATCGAAGTAGGAGTCAACGGCAAACTACCGACCAGGGGAACAACCGATGCGATCGGCTACGATCTATATGCCGCGCAGGATATCCTGATTAATTCATGGAAATCCGCTTCGGTCCCCACAGACATTTGCATCAAAGTTCCATATGGAACATACGGTCGGATAGCGCCAAGGCCTGGACTTGCGAAAAAGGGCATCGACGTCCTTGCAGGTGTAATAGACCATGACTACCGCGGAGAAGTCTTTGTCATGTTGATGAACCTCACTGGAGACCCGTACCAAGTAAAGAAAGGCGACAGAATTGCTCAGCTAATCTGCGAAGTAGCAATCACGCCCGAAATACAGGAATCCATGACCAAGGAGAAGTTCGAAAAAGAAATTCGACCTCACCTACATGGAAGTGGGCCCTACAACGAGCAGTTCAACAAGCCAACCACTCGCGGTACACAAGGTTTTGGATCGACAGGACGATAAAAGTGGAAAAATCGTAAAGACTAACCCTTCAACGGGCTCTAGCACAACTTCTACTCTCAATGGGGTCGTTGAAATCTAAGGGGGGGGTAATGTCACAAGAATTCTCCTAGTTTCCCTATATTTCTTACTATTTTTCCGGCAATTCTACGAATTATCTACGACTTTCTAGACCAATAACTAGCTTATCTGGTTCATAAGTTAACGGTTACATACGTGCCGAATGATGGCCGCGCTATCTCCCGTAGCGACGGTCTTATCTTATCACTAGTAGTTACCATCAGTCACATGTCTAGTTCCAGCCAATCGGACATTCCGTCCGGAAGCAGTCAGCGTATAAACGTCAGCGGACCGGGCTTTGGTCACGCCCCGTCTTTGTAATGACAAGAGCGCAAAACGCCATTCGTGCGGCCTACGCCGCCTTTCTATATCCCGGTTTTGATCGGCATATGTATTTATTGTATATTACTAAGTACTTAGGTACCTGGGGACTTGTACATACGAATACGGACACTAGTATTATCTAATAAGACTGTTAGGGGTCTTATTTATCATGTATATATACTGGACTTGCTGAGCGCTATTGCCTCAGTTCTATTCATTGCATTCATACTACGAGTTAACCACTCAACGTATCCTGCTTAACATCTACTTATCCCTTGCCTAACCAGCAAAACCAAGAACATTACAAGTAAGTTGTTATCTTGTGTTACGCAAGCCGAGAGAATAATAGAACTAAAGTTAAAGGACGTCAAGTCCCTACTTATATACATGTTTATTCGGATGGCACGTGCTACTAGCTAGTACTACCATTCCGGGTTATGTGGCTTTGCCAAGAGGCGAAGCGCTATCTTATCTATTGTTTATGGACTCTACATAGAATGGCCGTGGCAAGGCCCTAATGGCCGAACCAATCGTATGGGAGGGATTTGTGTGTATTATCATATGAACGCGGGCACAGCCCGGGTATATGGAGAAGCCGGTTGCCGGATACCGTGAGGTATAATGGCGATTGGCCGTGCTTCGTTGGATGACCAAGGCGAGGCGCCGAGGTCGTTATGCTATTGGACCAGCAGGTACCGTAGCATATGATATGTCCGGACCGGATGGTAACCGGGACATATGTTGGTCTTAGCCGTGAGGCGAGGACCGGTGTTTGGGCAACGCCGTGATGGCAGAAGCCCGGGACTTGGAGACCGCCGAGTCCGTGGGAGGCCGAGGAGGCCGTAGCCTATAGCGATATTGCCTTGATGCTAATATAGTGCTATTTGGCTGTGTTGCCATTATTATGCGAAGGCGTGGCGCGCCTGAGGTGCCATTGTGATCTAGGATCTTATGGCGATGGGAAGCCGGGAAGGCCGACCCAATAGTACAAGGCCGCGAGGCACTGTTTGTACTTGTGGACATTATTATGCGAGCGTGCCGCGCTCGGCCTATCATTATGATCTAAGATCTATGACATGGCTTGGTCTTGCTCTGTCGGGCGAGACTTATGACGTATGCTATGACGATTGCTATTGTCTAGACGTTTATGATGTATTGCGGATATCGGACCGTAGGGTTACCGATGATAATGCGATGATATCATTAGTCTTGTGACGTAGCGGTGTCTATGCTGGTCATGTGGTTGATAAGCCCAGTTAAGGACTTGTCGTTGTGGCAGTGGGAGTTAACCCGTAGATAACTTGTAGGTAGACGTATAAATCCCAGGTAAATTGCTATAATCTATAGGAAAAATGCTGTAAGCCCCAGATAAATCTGTGACACTGACTTTTTGGTCAGCATGGTGAGTGGTTTGGCTATCTTTGAGAAGCCCTCTATGAATTGCCTGTAGAAATTGGCAAATCCAAGGAAGGCTTGAACCTCTTTGACCTAAGTAGGTCTAGGCCAGTCCTGAACTCCGGCGTACTTCTTCGGGTCCATCATGATGTTACCGTCGGAAATGATCATTCCTAGGTATTCGATGGAAGACTGTTCGAAGAAGCACTTTTCGGGCTTCGCATACAAGTCCGAGTCCTTCAGGGTTTGTAGAACCCCTTTGGTAAGTCGCCGATGTTCCTCCATATCATTCCCGAAAATCAAGATGTCGTCTAGATAGACAACCACCTTGCCGGTGCGAATGAACGGTGCGAGGATAGAATTCATCATCGCTTGGAACGTTGCGGGGGCATTGCAGAAACCGAAATACATTACCGTTGCCTCGTATAGTCCACGGTGTGTAATAAACGCCGTCTTCCATTCGTCACCTTCCTTGATGCGGACATTATTATATCCCCATCTAAGGTCGATTTTGGTGAAGATGGTCGCATGGGACAATTGATCGATCAGATCATCGATCCGAGGTATCGGATAACGATTTTTTACGGTTATTTTGTTTAGCCTCCTGTAATCGACAACCATCCGCAGTCCTCCGTCCTTTTTATGGACAAAGAAGACTGGGGATGCCATCGGACTTTTGGATGGTCGAATGTAACCCTTCCGTAGTTCGGTGTCTATCCACTCATCCAAGCTGTTACGCTCTTGGGGAGACATTTTGTATGGTTTTACCGGGGGAGGAAGCTGCGCATCTGGTTCAAGCACTATGGCGTGATCCCAGGGCTTCCTTTCCGGCATCCTCTCTGACGCCTTTTGTGAGAACACCGTTGGCCCATACTCTTGGTATTGTTCGGGCACTAACGATCGCCATTTTTCAATGTCAATCGGTGGTGTGTTTTCCTCACGGTCGTCTGCTTCGTCGAGGTCTTTGTCAAGTACCTCGGCTACCAACTGTGTCAGCAGGTTCATTTCCTCGTCGTCAAGGGTTGCCACCCAAGCGATCAAAGGATTTCCGGGGTCCTCCTCTCCTAATATGTCCACGGGAGTGTCCCAAATCGAATTTACTTCGATGATTTCCTTTTCTGGGAGTTCAACTGCTTCCTCCTCGGAAGGGCGGTTGCCCTTTTTTCTGGTGTAGGGTTGGTCGTGTGTACAGCGGGCATATTCCATTTCTCCTTTCCTCCAATCAAAGGTAGGGTTGTGGAGACGCAACCAGTCATAGCCAAGGACTAGGTCTGGTTCTAGGTGCATGACCGTCAGACCTATTTTTTCCTTGTGTGTGCCATGTTGCATAAATGCTTTTACTGATTGCGTTAAGTGGCCGGCGATGTTTTCTGTTCCGTCTGCGTTTGTAACCGTAATAGGAAACGCTAGTTTGTCGGTGACCAGCTTATGTTTATCGACCAATCGTTGTGATATGACCGATATGGTTGCACCGCTGTCGATTAAAGCCAGAGCCTGCACTTTTTGCCCATATACCCAGAGTGTTACTTCGACACGGAATGATCGAGCAAAGTCGCGCGCATCGTTGCCAAAAATATGATACATTGACTCGAATACACTCTTTACAGCGGGTACAGGACTAAAATTACACGGGAGCACAAGTGGGCAGGTCATCACATGTGCTCGGTGAGAAAACCCGAGGCAGAGCTTCCGTAGATGCCCAGGGTGTTGGCGGAGTCGGCTATCCGCTTGCGAAGCCAGGGCAGATGTGTCCTGATGGAGTCGCCCGACGGTGTAGGCGCAGTCGAAGTCGAACCAGTCGACTGGGTCTGGACGGGGCTGGTGCTTTCAGCCGATCGCACCGGGCTCCCGCTTTGCTCCTCCTCGCTGATGCGCGTAGTGGGGGCCAGAGGAACCACCTCTGGTTGTTTCGGAACGTTGGTCCGGATGGTCCCTACGGTGGCTTGGGGGGACTCATCTTCGTCGTCAGTCACCAGTTCCTGGGTGCTGACGATTCGGACTTTGTATTTTTTCTTCGGGTCCAATTTCTTCTGGCCCGACTGTTGCGTTCCGCTCGACAAGCCTGTCGGCTTCGTCGTTCCGCTTCCACTACTGGCCGGCTTGGCTTCCTTCGGCTTGTTCTTAGGGTTTTCGGGACAGTCGCCCCATTTGTGTTGTCCAGGGTGCTTGCGACAGTCCTTCCCGTAAGAGCCGGTTTCTTTTGCCTTGCCTTTGCCTTTGTCATCAGCCTTGGCAGGCTTCGACGTAGCTTTGTCGGCGGTCTTGCCAGACCCCGACGACTCCTTTCTTTTTTCTTCCTCAAAGATTTTGCCTTTGAGCTTGTCCGGGTACTGCCTCTTGTAGAGGTCGATGGCCATATCGAGGTATACCTCCCAGTCGGTCGGCATAGTGAAGCCGGGCACCGATTCCAAGGTAGCGAGGGTCTCTCGCACCTTTTCCGGGAGTATCCGTTTGATGTGACTGAACAACGTCTTATTGTCAGTTTCGGCCAGGCGAGCCAGGGTCCTGAGCTTCTGTGCCCAAGAAAAGAAGTCCGATTGGAGCTTCTTTTTCCCTTCGTCTCCGAAGTACCCTTCAATCTCCTTTTCGGCAATTTCCTTGTCCGTCTTCTTGCCGTACACCTTCTCAATTGTCTCCGCAAACGTTTTCCAGGTGTGCCCCGAGGTTTGTCCGGCGGCGATTTTATCAACTACCGGTGACATGTACTGGTAGGCCTCGCCCGTAAGCCGTAGCAGGGCTTGGCGAACCTTGTCTTCTTCGAGGGTCACCTTGGCGTCTGCGAAATACATGCCCATTTTTTGGATCCATTCTTTCGATGAGATGGAGTCCTTAGGGCCTGAGAATTTGGGCGGCTGAGTCGGTTTGGTCTGTTGGAAGTTGACCGTTGTGGCTGCTGCTGTCGCGGCTGCCGGTGCGTTTTTTAGAGCGGTTAACTCCGCTTCGAGTTGGTCAATTCTATTAATTAGTGCCGTGACCTGGGCACCGCTGGGTCCCGCGGTTGAGACTGCCGGACGCTTTTGCAGTACTGCGATGTCTTTTTCTATGCGAACGAACCGATTTTCGGAAAGGGTGTCCAATTGTTGCCGCAAGCTCTCCGCTTCCTCTAGTGCTTCGATTCTATTTTGAAGCACCTGGTTATGACTCCGAATTTGGTTGGTCTTATTCCAGACCATTTCCATATTCGTGTCTACCCGGCTTTTGTATGCCGCGAGGTTGCTGTAGAGATGGTTCTTGGCTTGGTACAGCGCTTCTCTGTAAGCTTCTTTTCCCACCTGCAGAACTTCGTCTGGGGCGGCCACTTCCAGAGTGCGCTGCAACCTTCCCATCAATTCGTTTTCGCTCCTTTCCGGCTGCGTGACTATTTCCAGGGTTCCCCTTTCATAGGAGGGGAGGAGATCGGGGAGCGACCCAAATAGGGGCTCCGTGTTGATTGGTTCCTCCTGCCGTGGAGTCTCGCTGCCTTCGGGGGTGATGACTGCTCGGCGTGCGGGTGTTTCCGGATTGAAGAGCCTGGAAGCTCTTGTGCGTGGCGACGCTTCTTCCTGGGAGTACCAGTGGACGTCACCGTACAGGACTATGAGGTCCGACAGGGGGATGGCGGTGCAATAGTTGTCCCACCTCCACCACGAGATGTGGTTCCTGGTCGAATCTTCCCCGTAGTACTTGATGTATGCCGTGTGGTTTACGTTCAGGAATGGGCGCACATGCGCCGGAATTGAGTTGAAGGAGGTGACACTCCCCCTAACTCTGATGCCGAATACGACTCGCAGGTAGTCCATCAAGCAGGTTTGCTCTCCGGGCCACGCGTGCTTGCCGACGGCGGGGCGGTAGGCCGTAGCCACCTTGTGGGTGTTGTACAGAGCGCCTTGTACGATCGTGTAAGACACCATTGCTGGACAGTATTCGTCAGCTTGAGTTATTTTCTTCCTTAAACGATAATTCAAGAAAAAAGTGCCTTTTCAGGACTTAAATGCCTTTTCAGGACTTTTCGCAATCAATGCCATGCACCCAAAAAAATGCCTTTTCAGGACTTTCTATCTACTACAACTGGGGTTTGCCGAGGTCGAAGTTGAGACCGCTATGTACTAGATGTGTCTTTAAGTACGTAACGTGCTTCTTCACGTCTAAGTCTCCAAAAACGTGCTCCACCCTCCTGAGGTATTTTTCGAGGCGGCGGAGATCTTCGTTCTTCATGGAGTCCTGATGGACCCTTTGCTCCAGGTGTGTGGAGAGATCGTCGAAGTCGGTGATGAGGGTGGTGAATTTTGCTATGATGGGGGCCGTTGTCACAAGAAATCCCGGAATAAAGGGGTTCCCTGATTGATTATTCACCTTTATTCTCCAGATATTCGCTACGTTATACCTAGCCGCCCGGGACTGCACGTGCATGGGAAATAGATAAGCTTCTCCTATCTTATCTCTTACTTAGGTCATGTGGTACGTCACTGGAGTTACCCGCGTTACATAGTCATGTGCAGCGTAGTCACAGTGTGCACAGACCACGCCATTAGGGCAGGTCTTGTAGCTACAGAAGTCTGCGTTTACATGTATATATACTAGGTAGCGTTCTGAGGTACTCCTCAGAACTTATCTTCTCGTCGTTGGGGGCGCGTCCCCTGGCAACCTTTCAATACCCTCTGCCTGCTTGTCTCTTGCGTGCAGGGTCCTAGTCGACAAAGCCTGCTGCGTCCTACTTGGGCGTGGGGGCCTCTATTCATTACATCCACTTGTCTTTTATTTCTTTACCTGCTAGTCTGTGCAATACGGCAGGGCTCCTCAACAGGAGCGCCTTCTTGTTCTCCGCCATAGGAGGGTGGGGGGCTATTGGAGTTAGGGATAGGGCGGATATAGAGGTTCCCCGCTGGGGCGGGTGGCACGGTGGTTACCGTGACATAAGATAAGTTCTATTCTACCCGACCGTCCGTTGACGTCGTATACGGGCCCTTGGGGTCTTCAACGCATAGGTTCGACGACGTGGCGGGGCAGCCTCTGGCACAAGCGTCAGAGGTCGGCAGACATACATGCCAGCCCCCACATAAGCGTTGTCAGGGCGACGAGCGCCCAGGACCGACCGCGGATTGAAGAAGCCAGTTGGACTCTGCAGGTCACAGCGGAGTCCCTCGGCAGCGAGAAGATCGGCGACACCAGACCTTAGTGGGTATGTGAAGCACCCCGGTGCAACCCCACGTCGGCAGGTCAGTGAAGTGAAGCCGGACGACAGGTGTCCCGTACCTATGGACACCCTTAGACGACAGACGCGACCTCCACCACCAAGGAGGCCCAAAGACCAAAACGCCACCAGGGCAACCACCCACCACCCAACCAACATCCTACCAACCGCGCGCAAATAACCAAGCACGCCGTGTGGGAGCGCCAGTACCAAGAGCGCCGAAAACGGCTCCTACCGCCGGCGAAAATGCAAAAGCGGCGAGCGCAAGGACGGGACCGGCTTAGGGAGGTAGGCTGGGGATTAGGTGCCGAAACTGGAGGTGGGCACTCAGGTCGACCAGCGGTGAGTGCGAGCGTCGAAGAATCGTCGACAGGGGGTAGCTAGGGGGAACATCCTTCGTCGGGCCGACGAAAATTCTAAGGGGGGGGTGATGTCACAAGAAATCCCGGAATAAAGGGGTTCCCTGATTGATTATTCACCTTTATTCTCCAGATATTCGCTACGTTATACCTAGCCGCCCGGGACTGCACGTGCATGGGAAATAGATAAGCTTCTCCTATCTTATCTCTTACTTAGGTCATGTGGTACGTCACTGGAGTTACCCGCGTTACATAGTCATGTGCAGCGTAGTCACAGTGTGCACAGACCACGCCATTAGGGCAGGTCTTGTAGCTACAGAAGTCTGCGTTTACATGTATATATACTAGGTAGCGTTCTGAGGTACTCCTCAGAACTTATCTTCTCGTCGTTGGGGGCGCGTCCCCTGGCAACCTTTCAATACCCTCTGCCTGCTTGTCTCTTGCGTGCAGGGTCCTAGTCGACAAAGCCTGCTGCGTCCTACTTGGGCGTGGGGGCCTCTATTCATTACATCCACTTGTCTTTTATTTCTTTACCTGCTAGTCTGTGCAATACGGCAGGGCTCCTCAACAGGAGCGCCTTCTTGTTCTCCGCCATAGGAGGGTGGGGGGCTATTGGAGTTAGGGATAGGGCGGATATAGAGGTTCCCCGCTGGGGCGGGTGGCACGGTGGTTACCGTGACAGCCGTGGTGGTTGCGTCGGGGGCTTTCCATAGCTGGAAGAGGTTCTTGTGGGCGGCGTTCATCTGTTTATCGACGTCCAAGAACCAGTCCCACTTCTTCTCTGTGCAGTGGACGTCCCTGGGGTTCGCAAGACCCCGTTTCTCGACCCACTCGGCCGGCATCCTAAGCTCCTCCACTCTCTCCAACAGCGACTTCTTCGGGGGTTGGATTCGCTCCCGAAGGCTCCTCACCATCCTCTCATCCTCAACCCTCTTCCTGGCTGCCTCGGCGATTAGCTGATCCAGTGACTGTTTCTGGATCCGAGCCTCGAGCTTCTCCTTCTGTCGGAAAAGCTTGACACAGACTAGACTGTGGGACTCACACTATAACCTAATAAGCGACTTGAAGGAGTTGCTGGAGGTTGGTGAGGAGACTAGTGGGCGCAAGCAGAGATGATATGTGACTGTGCGAATGCAGAGAACAAATCTAAAGCTTATCGTAACGATAGCCCTACTTATATACATGTAGTGTTTGGTTACCAGCGAGGGAGCCAAACATTGAGACGGTCTGTGCGCAGACGTAACTAATACAGCTAAGTCGTAAACTACAATAGACCATGTGCGCCGGTAATGGCCGCACCAGTAAGAAACAGTGTTTGGACCGTGGGTCCATGTTGTGGAAGTGGCGTTGCTACGTTAGTAAGCCATGCACGTGATTATTATATGCCGATATCGGGATATGCGTAATCGTAAGGGCATTGGCATGTGATAACGAGCGGGCCGCTTATCCAATTGTAGTGACATAGCCCGATAACGGGATATGAGTACAGCGCGTGACACCGGAGGTTAGTCCGCTGAGTCAATGACGCGTACAAACGTGTTATGTACGTGTTGTTATGACAAGTGGACGTATACCGCGTTGTGTACGTGTTGTTTGGTTGCGTGTACGTGTAGACGGGCGCTTAACAGCGTGAATGTCTACAAGGTCGTAGAAATACCAGATAAATAGGTAAAAATACGGGAAAAATAGTGGCATGTCCCAAATCTGTGACAAAGCTTGTCGAGCTTCTTCCGCCTGATGTCGGCGAGGGCGGCCTCGTGGTTGACCCTTCGGATCTCCTCCGGGTCAGGGTTCGGCTTCTTGTAGAAGACGTCTTTGCCCTTTCGGGACTTTCCTCGCTTTGGGGCTGTGACCGCGGAAATGCGGTCTTCGAGCGATTTAGAGGAGGCAATGTGCCATTCCTCGCACTCCCCCGTAGCGGCGTTTCTCGGGGTAACCGTGAAACGTGGTGCTTTCGGCATGACTATGTAAAAGAAGTCTAAGTAAGCTATTCTAGTGGAAATCACGCGGTCTTCTGTCGGGGCTTATCGTCGCTTCTTGATGTGTCGTGCGCTTATCCTCCGGCGTCAATGGGCGCTCCGCCCTCGACCGGAGTTAGTGTCGGCGACTGGATGGCGTCTCTCTCACGCTACCAGGTGGGGGATACAGCAGGTCGTCTTCCCTTGACGCCTGGGAATGCAGGATTTGGGGTATTACACCCCGCATGTGCCCACGCCTCACTCCAGTTAGGTGGCTGCAAGTGTTTAAACCAAACCCATGCCCTGAGGGACTTAGAGGGCGCCAAGGCCAGAACTCTATCGTTCTGAAGCCGTATCGGCAGCGGTTCTAGGCAGGGCAACTCGTGCCCACCATCCCAACTCTAAATAGAGTGGCCCCTGTACGCCTGGGGATAGGCGAGAAGGTTGTCTCCGGCCCGGTCAAGAAGTTACACCGTTGCCATCGATTCCCAACATATGGGGAAAGGCTTGGCAGCCAGTCCCCGGTTCCGCTTAAGCCTACGGTCCGGCTATTTGCCCGAAGGCGGTGATCCCCCGGAGCCCACTAAGGATACCCCGCTGCCTGGCGGCGAGCAAGGGTGCGCAGACGGCGACGAAAACCCCTAAGAAGAAAAAATCCCAGACCCTCAAAGAGGGCGGGGGCGAAAGCGAGTTCTATTCATATAACACAAGATAACACTTACTTATAGATGTTGCTTGGTTTGCTGGTTAGGCAGGATAGTTGTAAGAGTTAAGCAGGATACGCGGAGTGGTTAACTCGTAGTATGAATGCAATGAGGCAATAGCGCTCAGCAAGTCCAGTATATATACATGATAAATAAGACCCCTAACAGTCTCATTAGATAATACTAGTGTCCGTATTCGTATGTACAAGTCCCCAGATACCTGAGTACTTAGTAATATACGATAAATACATGTGCCGATCAAAACCGGGATATGACACAGACTCACAGCTCTGTGGGACCCTGGCTACAGGGGAGTCCCTAACACGCCTACAAGGCGGTGTACCAACCGGCCAGAGGCCTGTCGCAGAGGCAACGTGGGAGCTATGACATCCCTTGTGTACGACGGCGTAGTCGACTTAGCACACAGTCAAGCAAGAGGATGAGGGCCCCCGGGGCAGAGACGCACACAGAGACAGATGAGAGAGGAGCCTAAGCTCAGTTGTCGAGAATCCTAAAGATGGGGAAGTAAGTCCCCATCTTGTCGTACTTATACATGGGGAGCTGACCAGTAATGGTCGCCCTAAAGTCGCGGCCTGTGCGCAGTAACTAAGAGGGCACATGATAATGTAGCTACCTGTAACGACATGTGACGGTGTGACCCTAACGTGAGTACCTAAGGTGCGCGCTACCCTACAGCGCTAACCTATGGTCAGATGATCTAGATAGAGTCCTGGACGGGCGCTGGAGGTGGCTGAGGATCAGGGAAGCGCGCGCGCACCTAGCGGCGCCTGTAATACCTATAGCGAAGGAATGTAGAACCCCCCACTGGGAATTCTGTGACAGGATATAGAAAGGCAGCATAGGCCGCGCGAATGGCGTTTTGCGCTCTTGTCATTACAAAGACGGGGCGTGACCAAAGCCCGGTCCACTGACGTTTATACGCTGACTGCTTCCGGACGGAACGTCCGATTGGCTAGAACTAGACATGTGACTGATGGTAACTACTAGTGATAAGATAAGACCGTCGTTACGGGAGATAACGCGGCCATCATTCGGCACGTATGTAACCGTTAACTTATGAACCAGATAAGCTAGTTATTGGTCTAGAAAGTCGTAGATAATTCGTAGAATTGCCGGAAAAATAGTACGAAATATAGGGAAACTAGGAGAATTCTTGTGACACTGCCACACCCATGGTTCCTCTGGTGGTGGTGGTGTTTGTCGTCTGTTCTCCCTGCTGTCATTGTCCATCTGCTTGGTGGATGGTAAGCAATGGTGTCATGATACTTTCGACTGTTCCAAACCACTCGAATGCGGCGCATGTCTGATCCCAAGGATCATTCAAGGATGGGGGAACCTGTATCCAGGTAGGTGAAAGCCTGTCTGGGGATGGGATCGTGAGGTATCCTCCTTTCGTGAAGAATCCAGCTGGGGGATCTCTCCACTCATATTTCTCTTCATACGAGATACTGTCACAGTTTTTACTGTGTCATCAGCGGCAGGTTCTACTTTTCGCCTTGTAACGGGCTCGAACCCTCGCCCTCACCCCGCGTACTTACACTCTAGCCACTCCGGCACTGACCCTACAGCCTACAGGTCACATGACCCATAGATTAGATAGTATGATCCTTTCCCCTAGCGCTTAGATACCCCGGGCCGGTACCCAAAGCGTTAGTCATTATGCCTTATGCACAGTGACTATGGTGTTGAACCATAGTTACCATCTATCACATGTAGTGCGTGCCATTACCGGCACACAGACCCATACTTTAGAGTAGTACCTTAGAGTAGTGACAGGTCCAGCACTCATGTATATATGCCGCCCAGTCTTCGGTCTCAGACCTTATACTGGTTATTCTAGACCTTAGGCCTTAGTGCCTGGTTATGCCCACACTGTCTGCTTGCATGCCTCGACGACGACTTCATGACACACTCAAGTCCTCGTCTTAGACCTCTGGCTTCACTCTTAGACCGCTAGGCTGTGATAGTGCCTTGTGCACCCTCTCTATGCGGTTACAAGCCACGTCTGGCATCTTGCATGACACAAAGGTATTTCGGTGTCAGATACGTCGGTATGCTTCAGGGAGTAGTTCGATCAACCTGGTCGGGGGACCCAGGTCAAATCGTTGCATGTGCTTGCACTTCGGTGAGTGAGCTTTGTTAGAGCTCGACCTTCTGTTATGGATTGAATATCCGTTAAGTGCAGAATAACCAAGTCAGGTTATTTCGACGGATGGAATATCCGTTCAACACAAAGTAACCAAGTCGAGTTACTCAGCGTATCAAGTAGCGCACTACTCCTCAGTCTTTACAGGGTTGGAGCGTCGATATACAAGCTGCAGGCTTGATTGCTCAAGCCCTTGTGTCACAGATTTGGGACATGCCACTATTTTTCCCGTATTTTTACCTATTTATCTGGTATTTCTACGACCTTGTAGACATTTACGCTGCTAAGCGCCCGTCTACACGTACACGCAACCAAACAACACGTACACAACGCGGTATACGTCCACTTGTCATAACAACACGTACATAACACGTTTGTACGCGTCAATGACTCAGCGGACTAACCTCCGGAGTCACGTGCCTTACTCATATCCCGGTACCGGGCTATGTCAGTACAATTGGATAAGCGGCCCGCTTGTTATCACATGCCAATGACCTTACGATTACTCATATCCCGATACCGGAATATAAGAATCACATGCATAGCTTACTAACGTAGCTACAGCCACTTCCACAACATGGACCTACGGTCCAAACAAACGATCTTACTGGTGCGGCCATTACCGGCGCACATGGTCTATTGCAGTTTACGACTTAACCATATTAGTTATGTCTGCGCACAGACCACCTTCATGTTTGGCTCCTAACACAAGATAACACTTACTTGATATGTTCTTGGTAGTTGCTGGTTAGGCAAGGGATAAGCAGGTGTTAAGCAGGATACGTTGAGTGGTTAACTCGTAGTATGAATGCAATGAATAGAACTGAGGCAATAGCGCTCAGCAAGTCCAGTATATATACATGATAAATAAGACCCCTAACAGTCTTATTAGATAATACTAATGTCCGTATTCGTATGTACAAGTCCCCAGGTACCTAAGTACTTAGTAATGTACGATAAATAGATATGCCGATCAAAACCGGTATATAGAAAGGCGGCGTAGGCCGCACGAATGGCGTTTTGCGCTCTTGTTATTACAAAGACGGGGCGTGACCAAAGCCCGGTCCGCTGACGTTTATACGCTGACTGCTTCCGGACGGAACGTCCGATTGGCTAGAACTAGACATGTGACTGATGGTAACTACTAGTGATAAGATAAGACCGTCGTTACGGGAGATAACGCGGCCATCATTCGGCACGTATGTAACCGTTAACTTATGAACCGGATAAGCTAGTTATTGGTCTAGAAAGCCGTAGCTAATTCGTAGAATTGCCGGGAAAATAGTAAGAAATATAGGGAAACTAGGAGAATTCTTGTGACAGCTCCCTTACCGGTAACCAAACAAAGCATGTATATAAGTAGGGCTATCACTGCGGATAAGCCTTAGATTTGTTCTCTGCATCCGCACAGTCACATACCATCTCTGCTTGTGTCACAGATTTATCTGGGGCTTACAGCATTTTTCCTACGATTATAGCAATTTACCTGGGATTTATACGTCTACCTACAAGTTATCTACGGGTTAACTCCCATTGCCACCACGACAAGCTCTTAACTGAGCTTATCACCACATGACCAGCTTACATAAACGCTACGGCACCTTCCGGTCCAATAGCATAGTACGGCTACGTCATACAGGTCTCGCCCGACAGAGCAAGACCAGCCATGTCATAGATCGTAGATCATAATGATAGGCCGAGCGCGGCACGCTCGCATAATAATGTCCACAAGTACAAACAGTGCCTCGCGGCCTTGTACTATTGGGTCGGCCTTCCCGGCTTCCCACCGCCATAAGATCCTTGATCACAATGGCACCTCAGGCGCGCCACGCCTTCGCATAATAATGGCAACACGACCATACAGCACTATATTAGCATCAAGGCAATATCGCTATAGGTCACGGCCTTCTCGGCCTCCCACGGACTCGGCGGTCTCCAAGTCCCGGGCTTCTGCCATCACGGCGTTGCCCAAAACACCGGTCCTCGCCTCACGGCTAAGACCAACATATGTTCCGGTAACCTTCCGGTCCGGGCATATCACATGCTACGGTACCTAACGGTCCAATAGCATAACGACCTCGGCGTCTCGCCTTGGTCATCCAACGAAGCACGGCCAATCGCCATTATGCCGCAAGGTATCCGGCAACCGGCTTCACCTATACCCGGGCTGCGCCCGCGTTAGCATCACAATAAAGACATAATCCCTCTATTACGATTGGGTCGGCCATTAGGGCCTTCCACGGCCATTCTAGATAGAGTAACTAAACATCAGATAAGATAGCGCTTCGCCTCTTGGCAAAGCCACATAACCCGGAATGGTAGTACTAGTTAGTAGCACGTGCCATCCGCATAAACATGTATATAAGTAGGGGCTTGACGCCCTATAACTTTAGTTCTATTCTTCTCGGCGTACGCCGTAGAAGAACCCTCCATCTACTACCTCGTCTGATAACCTCTACCTCACCTCGTCGCCTTAGTTCATCGCAAGGATACTGGCGTGGTGAGTCCCACAGAGCCATCTGTGTCAGCTTGCGCCCACTAGCCTCCTCACCAACCTTCTGCAACTCCTTCAAGTCGCCTATAAGGTTATAGAGTGAGTCCCACAGTCTAGTCTGTGTCATAAGAACAAATCTCCCCCTACCCCCGCCCTTGCGCTTGCGCTTGGGCCTGGGTCTCTATCCTACAGGGGTATTTTGCTCGTTGCTGCGCACATCCCTTTCTGCCTGACAAGGCAATTGGGGTGATAGTTGAGATCTGGGGGATACATCGTCATCCTCGGCAGAGGATTGGCAACCAGGAAAGCCACACCGCCTTTTTAGGCAGGAGGCCTACCTAACCCGGACTCCAGGGTCAAGGAGACATGGTCCTCGCTGACAAGCTTGGACTATACGCGGTTAAGACCCGCCTGTGGAGAAAAGGGGACGGTCTGCCTGTGTGCGCCCAACCCCCTGTCATGGCAAGCGTTGTTCAGCGCCCCATCACTATCCACAGGGTCATCATTATGATGGCATGGGAATTTTCCAAAGCCGTCTCCCAGGCGTAAGGGACCTGCTTTGAACCCGTTATGGGAAAAGCAGTGAGGGGGGTGACGTAAAAAATCACCCTGCCATAGGTCACTCGCGGTAGCCAATAGCATAAGTCCTCCGGGCAGCTCGGCGTGCGAGCATGGGTCAAACGGATTTGGGGCCCCATTGGAAGAGAAGCGCGTGGCCCACTCCCTCGGGATGTGGAGCGCTGCTGTCTCGCGATCTTAGATCGACAGTGGTTTTTTAGCCCTGATGTGACACCCATGTGGCTACAGACGGCAACCTCATTGTTGAAGCATGGACAGGCTAAGGGATGTAAAATCCCAGCCACTTTCCGGCATCGTCCCTCCGGGGCGGTGTCGTGTATCCGAATCCCAATCATCTGACCCAGGAACCGGCCTGGCAGTCAGCAACTCTACCCCTGGAGTCGGCGCCTCTGACCGTTAGGGTCATGCGAATATCCGCGCCATCTCGGCACAGGGTTTGCGCGCAACATAAGAGTAATTATGCCCCGTAGTACACCTTCTTTGCTCCTGAAAAGGAGTCCACTACCCTACCTTACATAATCCCTTTTATTCCTGTTCTTGGACGTATCACTGGGGAACTTCGTTTCTCATGAAAGCTGCACTTTTTTAGAATCATGCCCCGCGTTACCCGTCGCACCCGTGGCTCCTCCACTGCCCCCTACGTTAAGCCGGCGAAGCGGTCCCTTCTCAGCCGCATCGACACCACCGACATTCCTCGGGCAGAGGACGTCACCTACACACTTCCTGTAAAGGAAGATTACACCGGGAAGCTCCATCTTTGGGAGATTCCCGTCCACATGCCAAAGCACATTGCTGAGGCTGGGAAACCCGCTCCTCAACCTCCCAAACCAGTTCCGCTCGCTAAGCGTATCTGGACAGAGGAAGAGAAGCTAGCTGCTTCCATTACCGCCATGGAGAACCTAATCGAACTCCGCGAACTCAACAAGCTCAAGCTCGCCCGCGATAAGCTGAATAAGCGAATCGCCGCCAAACAAGCCGCCAAGGAAGCCAAGCAAGCAGCTTCTTCACTGGCCCTCCGTCTCTCCAGCCCGGCGGCCGGACCTTCTGTTCCGGCCAACCTAACACAAGATAACACTTACTTGATATGATCTTGGTAGTTGCTGGTTAGGCAAGGGATAAGCAGGTGTTAAGCAG
The DNA here is from genome assembly GCA_029448655.1 of Wolfiporia cocos. Lineage (NCBI taxonomy): Eukaryota > Fungi > Basidiomycota > Agaricomycetes > Polyporales > Phaeolaceae > Wolfiporia > Wolfiporia cocos. The sequence goes on from JACCLO010000026.1 coordinate 174,581, forward strand.
GATACGTTGAGTGGTTAACTCGTAGTATGAATGCAATGAATAGAACTGAGGCAATAGCGCTCAGCAAGTCCAGTATATATACATGATAAATAAGACCCCTAACAGTCTTATTAGATAATACTAGTGTCCGTATTCGTATGTATAAGTCCCCAGGTACCTAAGTACTTAGTAATATATGATAAATACATATACCGATCAAAACCGGGATATAGAAAGGCGGCGTAGGCCGCACGAATGGCGTTTTGCGCTCTTGTCATTACAAAGATGGGGCGTGACCAAAGCCCCGGTCCGCTGACGTTTATACGCTGACTGCTTCCGGACAGAACGTCCGATTGGCTAGAACTAGACATGTGACTGATGGTAACCACTAGTGATAAGATAAGACCGTCGTTACGGGAGATAACGCGGCCATCATTCGGCACGTATGTAACCGTTAACTTATGAACCAGATAAGCTAGTTATTGGTCTAGAAAGTCGTAGATAATTCGTAGAATTGCCGGAAAAATAGTAAGAAATATAGGGAAACTAGGAGAATTCTTGTGACACAACCACAAGATTCTCAACCCTTCCCTCGTCTTCGGGAAGAAGAAGCCTCTCCAAGCATGCGATCAAGTTATTCCCATGCTAGAAGGCACTCTCACTCGTCTCACTCCTCTCGCCAACCACCCCCCTAATTACCCAGGCTTCCATATGGAAAACGACATGCGTTTCCATACTATGGTAGTAGAATTAGAGGACTTGGTGGATAACGTAAAGGATAGAGCAAGACGGGGGAGGATCACCAATAGAGACTGGAGAATTATGAAAAAGTATTGCAAACAGCTCGGCAATATTTCCTTTTTGGATTGGCGTACGGACTTGGCTCGTATCGTAGCGGAATGCGTAGCGCTACAAATTACTTTTGCCTTCGGTGTAACACCACCTGACAAGGTGGCAGGGCCCTCAACTACTTCGGTAGAAGAGGATATACTCGCGATTGTATAGTAGAAATACTATCATCTTTTAACTCTGAAATAGAGTGCGAGTGTGATCTATAACGAAAGTTGCAGCTTTCAAACCCAATCCCTTCTTAAGAATCTAAGACAATGAGTAACCGGAAACTAACATTCGTCACAAACAGATTCACAAATGTCTTCCACCTCCTCCGTTAGCACCCCCCTCGCCCCCCGCAAGATGCGCCTCCGCTCCGAAGGTCCGGTAACCCCGGTAGCAGGGCCCTCAGGGACTCAATCCCTGGTGGCCTTGGAGCACCTAAGCGAGGAAGAGGAAGAGGAAGAGGAAGAGGACGCACTCGAGTATGTCCCCCCACAAAGGGACTCCCCGTCCAACCCCATGGGAACGCGTCCGGGCACACCTATCCCCGGATACCCCCCGGCTCGCTACACCCGTCCAATTGGGCCCGTCACCAATATGGAAATAGAATACTCGGGTGCAGCACGCCAACCCAGTGCTGAGGTCGAAGCCGGCCTCAAGGCGTACCTCCCAGAAGAGGACCACCACAAGGTGGATGGACCCCTTCATGGGGCAATCCTCGACGCCGCCGTACAACGAAGCGCGGCAATCTCCCACGACAAGGTGAACACCCTCGGACGGATGGTGTACGCCCGCCTGGAGCGCATCCATGGCAGAATCGACTCCCTGGCTGGGCAATCCAGGGCAATCGAACAGAAGGCCCAAGACGAGCTACACGAAGCGGTCAATTCGGTCCGCAACGAGGTGCTGTCCACTCTGGTGGACCTCGGCAAGGAACTCCGACAGGAGTACACCGCCAAGTTCTCCGAAATGGAGAAGCAGCTCCGAAAGGACTACCGGTCCCGGCTCGACGATCTCGAGGATGCGTTTGCCGAGCGCATGGAGAAGGTCGAGGAGGAACTTCGGAGGAGCCAAAAGAACCCCTCCGTTCCCAACCCTCCCGGCGCCCGCACGCCCCCGGAAGAACCAGCACCGGCCCCCAACACTGCTCGAACCCGTGCAGCCGAGGACGCTGCCGCCGCACAAGCTGCAGCCGCTGCTGCAGCAGCCGTCGCCCCGCAGATTCCAGGTCTGCCTCAAAACCTGAAAATTCCCCCTCCCCCCGAATTCTCTGGGTCATCTGGAAAGGTGACTGCGCAGGAATGGGTGGAGAAGATGGGCCTGTACTTCGGTACGCTCAGGGTCTACGATGACCATGACCGTATCACCACGGCCCTCTTCCGCGTCACAGGGGACGCATACAAATTTTTCTCGCCTCTCATCAAGAAGGCAGGAAACGGTGAACCTCTCGGCACCTGGGAGGAATTCACCAAATCCGTAATGGTGCAATATGGGAAGATGACGGATAAGGAGATAGCCAAGAAGGAAATTCGCGGCTACTACGGTACCAAGGGCAAGGAACTCGCCGAGTCGAACTACTTCAACTACTGCGAACGGTTCCGAACCCTCGGCCGACTCTCCGAGACCGCCAACGAAACCCTGGTGTGGGAGTTCACCGAAACACTCCCTGAAAAGGTTAAGGACACCTTGAACGTCCTCGGCAAGACCCCCTTCTTCAAGGCCCCGACCGACATCGAGCCCCTCATCGACTTCGCCCTGGAAATGTACCAAACGGCATATCCAGACAAGATAAAGGGTTCAATCTTCGAGAAGGCCGGCAAGAAGGACTCGGCCCCTGCCGAAAAGAAGGAGACGTCCTCCGCTTCTGCGAAGAAGTCGGAGAAAAAGAAGGACAAGGGAAAGGCGCCCGCCAAAGCCCCCGCCGACACCACCAACGCCGTCTGCACTTACTGCAAGCAGACGGGACACTACTTCAACAAGTGTCCTAAGCTTGCGGCAGACAAGGCCGCGGGAACGTTCGTGCCTGCCGCTCAGCGGGCCGAACAACAAAGGGCGAAGGATGCAGCTGCCGCGTCTGGAAAAACCACGGCTGCTCCTTCGGGTAGTGGAAAGGGACAGGCTTCTGGCAAGAAGCCGTACTCGGCGCCCCCCGCGGATGGCAAGACGTATCGTGCCCGAACGATCTGGGAAGAAGTGAC
>JACCLO010000027.1:0-158367 GCA_029448655.1 Wolfiporia cocos
AAGAGGCGCATGAAGACGAGTTTCAGGGGGAAGATGAGAATGCCGACAAAAATCAAGACATTCACGAAGTAACTGAATCCTCAGAACCAGATCCCACTAGTCTTGCCCCCCGTGCATTTCTCGAAAGCTCTGCTGTTCGTCTAGCTTATTTCGAAAGTGTTCTGGGCAACGTGTTCGACAATATTACTGTGAAAGCATCAGAGCGAACACTTCGCTGTGGCTTGGCTATCATTGAAGAATGCGGTCTCCTTTCTGAGCTCACTCTGCCAGGACCTGCTAGATCTCTAGTCACTGCTAAACGTCGCTTGGGACTCTCAGTTGATGACTACTTCGAGCAAATCCCTATATGCACTGTCTGCTTCAAGTCATATACACAAGATGAGATCAATGCCCTTGCTTCTCCTCAATGTACTGCTCGACGCTGCAAGGGAGTTGTCTGGAAAATTAAGCGGACTGCATCTGGACTAGAGAAGCGCTATCCCACAAAAGTCCAGCCCTATGCTTCACTGATCAAAGCATTACGGCGGTTTCTAAAACGACCAGACTTTGTGAATAACCTGGTGGACCCACAGACGTACAGGAACCGCCGCACATTAGATGATCACGAGCCGATGCATGACTTTCACGACTCTCCAACATACGGTTCACTTAATCTCAGTGCGAATCGCATTATTCACGAGGACAGTACATTGGAAGATTCCATATTACCCTCAGAGCGACAAAATACGCTCAATCACTGTGACGTTGGCTTCAGCTTTACAATCAATGTCGACTGGTATATTAAATATTATTAGCAGTGAATCAAGACTAAATCATTGTAGGTTCGGCATCACAGATAATCGACCACACTCAAGCGGTGGAGTATACATTACCATCAATAATCTCCATCGTGCTGTTCAATATCTACAGCAGAATGTACATCTCTGTAGTGTAATCCCTGGTCCGAAGGAGCCAAGCCTGGAGCAGATGAACTATACTCTACAACCTCTGGTGGCTGAGTTACATATCCTACGGAAAGGTGACAATTTATTTTAATTCATCGCAATCCACTGACATGCGTGCAGGGATCATCATGTATATTTATGGTCGCTCAATACCTCCTCGCATCAAAGGAGGAATAGAGTTACATGTCAGTGACATACCGGCATCGCGCAAAGTCACGGGTTCAGCAGGCCACTCACATAAGCGGCACCCATGTGCGATTTGCTACATCACTCTTGAGGAAATAAATTCCCCAGCTGGCTACGATATACAGAGTATATGTTTCTCCTTCTTGATAGAATTATGAGACTACTAATTATCTGTAAAAGACTTCCAGTTGAGAGACGACTGGGTACAGCTCCAGCATGCATATTGCTCGAAGGCAGCTACAACTGAAAAGGATCGCAAGGAGATATTGGACCAGCACTGGGATGCGTTACTCAGTGCTTAACGAACTCCCTGGGTTCCTACCAATAAAATCAACCGCCATCGACTTCATGCATAACTTTTACTGTACGTCAATTGCACTCTACAGAATCCGGAGAATTAAAAAAAATGCCGCTCAGTGGGAATCGTAAAGGATTAATTCACCAATGTCATAATGAAGGATATCTTCTTAACACAGCTGGATGGTGACTACTTCAGAGTACTGTCAATTCCATTGCCTGGCCATCATCCATTGGTCACCTACCTAACAATGTAAGGCGTCCATACACTCACCTGTATTCGTTGCTCTGATTTATCATTTCTGAAGCTCAGTGAAAATCACTCGCTACAAAAAGCTGATCAGTGGCGTAGATGGGCTAATATCCAGACAACTGTCCTCTGGGTGTGCTGGTGCGATCCACAAGATCGCATTCCGCATAAAGAACCAGCTGTTCCGTCCAACGCAAAGTCAAAGCCGACATTCAGACGATATCTCGACGAAATATATTGGTATATCACATTTCTCTCAGTTGCTGAGCGTATTCTAGCATGCAAATCAATATCTATGGACGACATTAAATGAGGGCAATGGTATCTACAACTATACTGTCAGGGTCTCCTTGCACTTGGTGTGCATCTAGTATTGAATGAACATCTCTCAATGCATTACCAACTCATGTTTCAAAAATTCGGACCAGCTTACAGTTGGTGGCTTTTTGCCTTTGAGCGACTTAATGGAGATCAAGAAAAAGTCAACTTGAATGGACATGCCTCAGGAGTAATGGAGACTACACTTATGCGAAACTGTATTGTGAAGCAATGCTTGTATGAGCTTGTAACTTTATGCAGCATTTTTCTTGTGCTAGGCTCAGATAATAATCTATGATTCAACAGTCTGTATCGCTGCCGGATAATGCCACAGCTCGTGAGCACAAGATTTTAAACAAGATCACTGCAAGTAAAGGTGTAGATCATGGTACCCTGCATGCACAATTTGCTGCATCATACACAGGTGATACTCCAGTCAGATATTCAATTCATACTAATGCACCTCTACAGATGGAGGAATATTACTGCCCAAGTGTTGGCCAAAGGACTTCATTGACATCAGAACTCTAGATCCCCACCTATATTGTCTTATTCTCTTATATTCCTGTAATACCTGGCCAGATATCTCAATTGTCAACGACTTCACAATCACTGCAGGAACTGTTCCACTAATCAGTAATCACTCAGTAAAGCCAATCCCTGTGATCTACTGTGGTGGTTCTCGCTGACACGAACTACTCACATGTTGTATAGTTTGAGGTGAGGGTTTGAAGGTGATTGCCTAGATTGTAGAGTGAGAGCTAGTGCACACAGGGGTAGAGGTGTTATACCAAGTTTAATGGTATACTTAGATGAATTGTTCTAAGGTTGTAATCCCCTTAGTGCGTACCTTATATACATTGTAAGGCAGACCCCTAATACCGTAAGTAAGACCTATGATACTAGTAGGGCAGAGGGTTAGACCGGTAATGGTACTAAACCAGAGCCATGTGAATATGCCTTATCCAATAGCCATAAAGGCATGTTGTATCAGTCAGTGTGAATCCCACCATGTGACTAATGATGTAACTATGACTTTGTAGATTTGGTGAAGTCCTATTGTCCTTGGGGTGTGCCATAGGCAAGCCCAGTACTATGATGTAACCATGATGTCATGATGACACTGTTATGTTGTCATGGTCTGGCCTTGTGGTGTAGTTAGAGACTCGTCTAGTCTTATGATGTAACCATAATGTCAGGTATGATGTGCTGGTCTAGATTATGATGTTGTTGATGATGTCATGTATTTGTAATTGACTATGATGTCATGATGATGTAGTTATGTTGTCATAGTCTAGATTGATTATGTAACCATGATGTCATGATGATGTCATGGTTGTCTTTTGAGATTGGTGATGAGAGATTGTAGATTAGATTGTCATCACGTGCTTGATGATGTAATCTGCTAGGGCTTTGTCTAGGGTTTGATATCTAAGTTCCCAAAGGGTTTGCTTAAATATGCATAGATTGTAGTTTGTATGCGCAGAGGTGTAGAACGTTGGGAAAAGCTTGGAAATATAGGGCGAAAATTGTATGTTGCAGATAATCTGTGACACTCACTATGGTTCAGTCTTTGACCATTGGACACAAAATGATTGCTATGCATGCATAGACTTTGACAATCCCAGCATATGACTCCCATGTAGGATCCTGTATCACTGTGAACTCCACATGAGTGGAAAGGAACCTGTCATATGCTCAGTAGTCAAGCGCATGATATCAGGTGGGTTGGTTCCCTCATTTCCTTGGTCCATGTAGTGCATTTATATTTTTCTTGCTAATTCCTATGAACATCCTGACACTTTGAAATAGCTCTACCGATCTTGGGACCTACACAGTTTATTGTGATCAATTCCAAGATGCTGAAGTTATTGCAAGTTCGCATTTTGCTGCACCAGTAGCACTGATTCCTATTCAATCACATTGCATTGGGCTTGATAAGCCACTCTGGGTTGTTCATTCCTTTGATCAGGTATAATGCTTTTTAAAATGTTGTGCCACATTTTATTTATTGACAGATCACCAGACTGGTACAGAACCTATAGAAGAATGGATAGATGAAGCAGTACAAGAACTAGGAAGTGACTAGCAAAGCCTAAGCGGATCCAGAAATGAACAGTCAATCTCTCTCCAAAATAGGACCGATGTATTCCCCTGCAAGTAGCTCCTCTAGCCGTGTTTTCGATTTCTCGACATCAGTGGAGCTGTGTACAGTACCACAAGGGCCCCACACAGTGCTAGGTCCTGCTGCCGCCACACCACTCTGTCACTTTCTCTTAGGAGCTGAGTTTTCCTCTGGGTCCTCTGTGTCACCCCAAAGTGTACTGCTGCGTGCCACCCTGCCCTTCATAAACCAATGCAGATTTGCTTCAAGAGCACTGGACTTGACCTGCCAGGCATGAATTCTATTTTCTAAGCACTTTGCTGCTGATGGCACTGCATTCTTGATTTCTGTACCACAAATATGCATGGTAGCAGCCTTCTCCTTGTCTGGATTGGGATCAGAAATAGTGTCAATTGCCTTGTACAACTCCATCACCTATCCACAAGCATGGTCAGTAGTTATAAATTATTATCGGGTATGTACTTGCAGTATCACCATGATAATCAGGTGCACGGCTGACCCACTGAGTCGCTGTCCTCCCAGGGATGGTATCAGGATCATCTTCATTTTCTGACATGGCATTTAAGATAAATGCAGAATTGTACTTAGGGTCTGTATATTCTGACAAGGCCCGTTTCCGAATTCTAGCAGCTAGGTTCTGTTTTATATGTCAGTCACTAAAATTTATATCACTACGGAGTTTCATACATACCAACTTCACTCGTGAGTTTATGGCTGACCTTTTGCTCTTGATGGCACCAATACACCCTCATCCTCAATGCCCTCACCAACATTCTGTGTTTGCTCCTGTCCTCCATTGCCAGTCTGCACAGTACTGCCTTCCTCTTCCTCTTCATCGTCATTATTTTGGTTGTCTTTCTCAGCACCAGATTTTCCTGAAATGTGGAGTCGCCACTGGTAGGCCAGATAATTGAACTTAGCTTTCACACGATCCGATAAATTGATATCATGCACTTTTTCGAGTGCAGTTGCAGCAAGAGGAAATAACTGGGCCCCATTTGCATGTGTATATTCCACAATATAGCGGATATTTGTGGAGTTCATGCAGAACGAGGCTGGTTTGTCCCAATGAAAGCGCAAGAGAGGCTGCCCTGTAGCAGAGTCCTTTGGCCAAAGTTCATGTTTGTGGGAGATCTGGTGAGGATATAAGGGTAGTGTCTTGGCCGTAAGTCCCTCGACACCGAACAGCTTCTGATAGACCTTGGGAACCAGTTTCTGTGCTTGGGTTTAGTGTGCTATCCCTTCTTACCACCATTTACTGCACCTTGAAAGTCTGATCATTTACTGCTTCACAACCTATCTGCATCTGTATCTTGCCCTTGTCTATGGCTTCTCCACCACCTGCTTCTTCATTTCCTGCCCCTTCTATTCTGTCCTCAGTTCCTTCGGCTACTCCCAGTACTTCCTCTTTAAAGGCAAGCCTCTCCTTTAAGACCACATTCTCATCTCTCAAAACCTGAATTTCTGCCTGTAGGACCTGTATGACCTGTTTGTAGCTCTGCTTATTTACTGTATTTTGCATCTGTGTTTCTATCTGCTCAATCTTTTCAATTGCTGCATATATACAAGCAATGTGAGTAGAGGTAGCCATTGTGGCCAGATGTAGGTAGGCAGCTAGTATGTATGTCTGTATGAATCCTTGATCATGAGGAGTTCGAAATCCTATTCCTGAAACTCAAACAGTGAACTCAATACCGATTGCCATTGGCCTAGATTAGGTATGGGATTGCAGTGTTTGCAATCAAATATATCCTCTTTAAGCTTCAGATTCCGATATGTGGTTGATCCTCTGTAACAACATCCCTCCACCTGGGTCAGACAGCATGTATCTATGGACTATATCCAGACTTAACGTGTAGCTGTGTAACTCACATTCATATGTGAGGGTGATTTTGCAGTTGGTAAAAGTAAAGAGTCCACGTAGTTACAACAAAGACAAGGACGAGGATACTAGATAGAGCCAGCCAATGGTGAAGTGGATGATGAATTTCTCAGTTGAGTTACAGCAAAGATAAGTGACACAAGCACGATCTCAAGCAACGACTCAGGGGAATAGTACTCACACAAAGGTGTATTCCTGATCTGAGGCTACTCAAGGTGTATAAGGCCAAGATGAGTCTGGGGTTCCTCCCTGACCATCGGCCAGTATATATGCTCTGGCTATGTTTGTACATGTTTGGCTACTGTACAGTATTATGTAAGCTGATAGTCTGTTATTATTGTAAGTAAACCCTAGTCTGGGTGTAGAGCCACAATCAGAGTGTCTGGGGTCTAGGTAGGCACGTGTGGGGTGTTTGGGGTCCTTGCACATGATGCATAGGTGGGCGCTTAGATAAGAGGCATCACTAGTAGATGTCTGACTTAAGAAAATCGGCTTGTGACAGTACCCCCTCTTCTAGCAGCGTGTCCCCATGCCCAGCAATCACTTTGTAGCGGTTTTGGTCAACATGGCAAGGGTGATCAACGTCATGCTTATTGCATCTGTGTGAGACGTCCATCTGCAGGGTATATTTCACTGGGTAGATCCACCCTGATGTCCCGGGTATGGTGGATTCTATAGGTTCCCCAGTTCTAATTGACACAGACTTACTGTCTGTGCGACCCCTGGGCTCAGGGGGAACCATACTCGACACCAGTCGAGCCTACAAGGCACCGCGCCAGCGCTGAACGCAGAGGCAACGTGGGATTGACAAGATCCCTTGTGTACGTCGAGATAGCGGCGGTGGCTCACAGACAAGGGCGCAGAGATGTGGGCCCCGGGCCAGCAAGTCACACAGCGTTAAGTAAGAACGGGTTATACACCATTGTCGAGAATCTGAGAGATGGGGTATTAACCCACATCTCGTCGTATTATATACATGCTTGTATCTACTACCGAGACCGCCCTAAAGACGTGGTCTGTGCACCGCTATCTAATGGGTCATGTGCTAGGTAACGAGACATGTAACAATGTGACCATAAGTGACGGTACCTGAGGCGCGCGCTACCCTACAGCGCTAACCAGGCGACCAGGTGACCTGCAATAACTGGGAGACGCTGGAGGTGGCTACAGCGCAGAGACGCGGCGTACGCCTAGCGCCGCGCGTGCGTCCTATAGCGAGGGAGTCCAAACCTGCATAGAGAAAGTCTGTGACATTACCCCCCCTCTCGAAAAACGTCGTCCCTGACGTTCTACCTATCTTCCTACGACCCTCGCATCCTTGGTTGCTTGTTTGACACACGGCCCATCCTTTGCAACGTAAGGTGGGGAGCGTCCGTGTGCACGGTCCGTCCGCCGGTGGAGGAGTGAAGAAAACGTCCCCCCATCCCGCAACGTGAGTGAACGAGGCCCTCCAGAGGTGAGCGGGCCCATCGGAGGTTGTGGTAATGCTTGTTCATTCCGCCTCCTAGGACTGACGCCGACATAGATGGACGTGGCGCACCGACCTCGGGGTATGTGGTTGGTTTTGTCGGAGAAGTAGTCGGTCGTCGAGGATTGCTTTCTGACCTTTGTGATCGTCGGTGTGGGGTTGGAGACCCTTGCGGGTTCCTTCGCATACCCACTGATCATCAGTTCTTGGTGATACCCTGCCGCCCAGGGGTAAGTGGCCGGACTGCCCTAGACCTCCACACGCGCGCGCATTCCCTTTGCAGGAGTGACGGCGGCGGGTCCTCAAACGGGGCTTACGTCGGTCGACCCCTTCTACCTTGCGTTCGAAAGGGGGCGGTCTTGCTTGCTCACTCCGTACGGGTACTTCGCCTGGTGTAACGCTTCGTGGGGGCTCGTAAGACTACGGACCTCTGGTGCTTCTACCAGAGGCTGCCCCGCCGCGTTGCCATGGCACCCTGTACGTGGAGAACCCTCGGCCCCAGCGCAGGTGGCGCCGGAGGGGAGGTAAGATATCTCTCAGATTATGACACAGACTTACTGTCTGTGCGACCCCTGGGCTCAGGGGGAACCATACTCGACACCAGTCGAGCCTACAAGGCACCGCGCCAGCGCTGAACGCAGAGGCAACGTGGGATTGACAAGATCCCTTGTGTACGTCGAGATAGCGGCGGTGGCTCACAGACAAGGGCGCAGAGATGTGGGCCCCGGGCCAGCAAGTCACACAGCGTTAAGTAAGAACGGGTTATACACCATTGTCGAGAATCTGAGAGATGGGGTATTAACCCACATCTCGTCGTATTATATACATGCTTGTATCTACTACCGAGACCGCCCTAAAGACGTGGTCTGTGCACCGCTATCTAATGGGTCATGTGCTAGGTAACGAGACATGTAACAATGTGACCATAAGTGACGGTACCTGAGGCGCGCGCTACCCTACAGCGCTAACCAGGCGACCAGGTGACCTGCAATAACTGGGAGACGCTGGAGGTGGCTACAGCGCAGAGACGCGGCGTACGCCTAGCGCCGCGCGTGCGTCCTATAGCGAGGGAGTCCAAACCTGCATAGAGAAAGTCTGTGACACTAATACCGTAGCGTATTTCCCTTGTATGCGGATTGCAGATCCAGAAGTTTCGTACGATGAGCTGCTTAAGATACACATAGAAGGGTATCTTTCCTTGTATGAGCAGCATGAGATCTACATCATCGTGGACTATGTATTCATCTGGAGCCTGCACTAGTTTCATCTGTTGGTACTTGGTTTCGAGGTCTTCCCACTCGGGGTCCCATTCGGTGTGTCTATTCCACCATTGGTGTCCCAGGGCATTTGGCTGTGCCTCGAAGTATTTCTTTACCAAGTCCTGCCAGGGTGTCATTCCGCATTTCCATTCCCATGTCTTGTTCCCATCAGACCACTCAACTTCTAGCTCAACCCACCCTTGGTCTTCTCTGGATGCGAGGATCCTGAGAGGCCTGCGAGTGTCATTGCTTTCTGTCCTGACATTGTGGTTTTAATTGGGGAAGGTGGGCTGGTGGTATGGGAGCAATAAGACTTCGTTGAATATGGGGTATATTCCACGCATGTCTGCAGGTAAGTCTAATTCATATGCTCTGTGCCTGACCTTCTTAGTGACCTTGTACGGTCTGTACCGCTTAGAGTCCAGCTTCTTGGTTGGGTTGCCCATGTTTATGTTATGGCTGTCAACCCATACCAAGTCTCCTTCTGAATATGACAGTGGCTCTGCCTGTTTCCTGTCATAGTATTCTTTCATTTGGAGTTTCGCTTTCTCTAGGTTCTGTGAAGCGGTTTTGGATATCTCGTGCATGTGTTCGACCCAGTCCCGTGCTACCCCCTCTTCTTGCTCTGGCACCTCTATACCTGTGAAAGGGTGGTATCCATGAGTAAGGTAAAAGGGGGAGTATCCTGTGCTACTGTGTACATGTGTCTTGTATGCGAAGCTTGCTAGCGGGAGTAAGTCCAGCCAGTTCGTATGTGTTTCGTTAATAAATAGTCATGGGTACACCTCAAGTTCCTGGTTCATTCGTTCCATCTGCCCGTCTGTCTGTGGGTGGAACACGGTACTCGGGTTTCCCTCGATGCCTAATCTACGGTATATGTCCTTTATAAACTCTGCTACAAACTGCGGTCCTCTGTCGCTAAATACTTTCTTTGGTAGTCCATGTTGTGTATATACTTTGTCTATAAATATGTTTGCCCATCCTTCTGCTGTGAGCCTGGTGGTTGTTGGTATAGCTATGTAGTCCTTTGATTTCACATCTACTACTACAATGATAGCATCCCGACCCTTGGAAGTTGGGAGTCCTGTGATCATGTTGATGGAAATGTTCTCCCAGTTGTGTGCTGGAGTTGGGTTCAGGTTGAGTGGGGCTGGACATTTGGTTCGATCCGGTTTGGCCTGTTGGCACTTGATACATGCCTTGACATATTGGTGGATGTCTGTGCACATCTTTGGCCACCAATAGTGTCGATGTATGGCTGTGTATGTGTTTTCTGTGCCCGGGTGTCCTGCCGAAACCATGTCATGGAAGGAAGAAATGATTTTTCCTATCAACTCTTCATCCTGAGGGATAATTAACCTCCCCCTCCTATATTGCAGACCGTCCTCAGTCGTATCCCCTACTTCTACTTCCTCCTTGTCATATAGAGTGGCTTCCGCTTTGACCCTCTCTTTCACTTCCTTGTGGGTGATCCCATGAGTGATCGTGTAGAATGAGGATCGCAGCCTTTCTGCGCTATCTTTGACGAAGAGATGCGGTTTCAAGACTACTTGTCCTTCGAGGTGATCCTTGTTGTTGCTGTGATCACTTCTTTGGGAGAGTCTATCTGCCCTTCCATTGGTCTTCCCAGGGATGTGCACGAGTTGTAGGTCATACTCGGTGAGTTCCGTCATCCACCGGGCTTGTCACAGATTAATTTTCTGTGGGGTCTTAAAGTATTCTAGGTTCTTATGGTCTGTTAGTACTTCTATGGGGTGTTTAGCCCCCATTACGAAATGTCACCATTCATCTAGTGCTCGCATGATGGCGAGGAGCTCTCTATCATAAATCTCGTAGTTCTGTTCTGCTGGTAGCATTGTCTTACTCTGGTATGCGATGGGTTTCTGGACATCGTCCTGTTTCTGCATGAGGCAGGCTCCGGTTGCGAAATCCGAAGAGTCTGCCTTGATGCGGAAAGGGTTGTCGTCATTTGGTATCCCTAACATGGGTGCTTCGATAAATATTTTCTTTAGTTTGTTGAAGCACTCCTGTTCTGCTGTACCCCACTGCCATTCCATGTCTTTGGTCAGGTTTATCAGTGGGCATGCTACCGTTGAGAACTTGGGTATAAATCTCCGGTAGAAGTTTGCGAATCCGATGAAGGATTGCACTTCTTTCTTGTTCCAAGGGGCCGGCCATTCGGCAACTGTGGCTACCTTCGTGGGGTCCATGCAGATCTGCCTGTGAGAGATTATATGCCTGAGGTATTCTACTTCCAATTTCTCGAACTCGCATTTCTCTGGTTTACAAGTCAACTTATTTTGACGGAGGACGAGAAGGACCTTGCGCAGTATCTCTCTATGTTCCTTCTGACTCTCCATGAAAATAAGTATGTCATCTAGGTATACAATGACCTTCCCGGTTAGGATTAGATCTCTAAATATATCGTTCATCAAGGTCTGGAATGTGCCTGGTGCATTGCACATTCCGAAGAACATCACTAGCAGCTCGTATAGCCCTCTATTAGTAATGAAGGCGGCTTTTTCTTCATCGCCTTCCTTGATGTGCATGTTCGTGTATCCCCAACAAATGTCCAGCTTAGAGAAGTACTTAGCTCATTTAAGCTTATTCAGCAGCTCCGTGATGAGCAGGAGTGGGTACTTGTTCTTTTTGGTCATCTGGTTCAACTTCCGATAGTCTTGTATGGGTCTCAGTTTCCCATCCTTCTTTTTTACGAAGAAGAATGGTGCCCCCCATGGAGACTTTGATGGTCTAATGCGTCTGGTTCATAGTTGTTCTTTGAGGAAGTCGTCCAGTGCTTCCTGCTCACGGGGTGAAAGAGCGTAGATTTTTCCGGTGTATGGTTCGGAGTTTGGTAGGAGTTCAATGGCATGATCTCACAGTCGCCGCTCCGGGAGATTGTCAAATTCCTTTTCCTCAAACATGTCTTTGAAGTCATGTAAGTACTCGGGTACGACCTCCTTGAAGGCTTTGGCTTCCATTGTCTTGCCAGCCGCAATTGTGATCTCAGTTGCTTTAGTGGCATGGACTCGCTTGGCGATGTCCACTCAGCATTCTTCCCTGTTTCGTAGCCATGCTGACACAGACTAGACTGTGGGACTCACACTATAACCTTGTAGGCGACTTGAAGGAGTTGCAGAAGGTTGGTGAGGAGACTAGTGGGCGCAAGCAGAGATGATATGTGACTGTGCGAATGCAGAGAACAAATCTAAGGCTTATCCGCAGTGATAGCCCTACTTATATACATGCTTTGTTTGGTTACCGGTAAGGGAACCAAACATGAAGGTGGTCTGTGCGCAGACATAACTAATATGGTTAAGTCGTAAACTACAATAGACCATGTGCGCCGGTAATGGCCGCACCAGTAAGATCGTTTGTTTGGACCGTAGGTCCATGTTGTGGAAGTGGCTGTAGCTACGTTAGTAAGCCATGCATGTGATTCTTATATACCGGCATCGGGATATGAATAATCATAAGGGCATTGGCATGTGATAACGAGCGGGCCGCTTATCCAATCGTACTGACATAGCCCGGTACCGGGATATGAGTAAAGCGCGTGACACCGAAGGTTAGTCCGCTGAGTCATTGACGCGTACAAGCGTGTTATGTACGTGTTGTTATGACAAGTGGACGTATACCGCGTTGTGTACGTGTTGTTTGGTTGCGTGTACGTGTAGACGGGCGCTTAGCAGCGTAAATGTCTACAAGGTCGTAGAAATACCAGATAAATAGGTAAAAATACGGGAAAAATAGTGGCATGTCCCAAATCTGTGACATTACCCCCTCTTCAGGTTTCATTGTCCCTAATGGAACGATTACTTCCCCGTGGAGCCGAATCCACCAGTACCGCGCTCGGATTTAATCTTTTCAAAGTAAGATTTTCCGTGTAGCGTAATATGCGGGTCCTTTGCAACTTCGCAGATTAGCTGGGCAATCTTATCGCCGGCCCGAATATCGATAGATATGTCGGAGTGATTCCGGAGAATGATGATTACTTCGCCTTGATAATCGTGGTCGATAACGCCACCCATTACGTCTATGCCTTTGCGTGCGAGACTAGAGCGGGGGGCGATACGTCCGTAAGTGCCGAAAGGTACCTGGATTTTCAGTTTGGTGTTGTATTCTGTCTGCCCGTGAGCTGGCAGAACGTCGCCTGTTGCAGTGTACAGGTCAAACCCAACCGAGTCCTTGGTTCCTTTTTCCGGCATTCGGCCGCCTTCACCGACTACGATTTTCAAATCCGCGTTTTGGTTAATGTCCGCTGACATCCATCCCCCGTCGGGGTGTCTAACCATGCGCTGCTTAGGATCCTTCGCAAATTCTTCGCGATACTGCGGCCAGTCGTCTGGCCACGTGCATTCATCGGCTTCCCAGTCGCCGCTGTCAGGGTCGAAGACATGAACTGCTTCTTTCCTTCTAGCTGATCGCCTGAGGGGGACATCCTGCATTGGAATAGGGTGTGAAGCCTTGTATTCCTGCAAAATGTCGTATGCCGAGTCGAGATCCGCTTCGCGTACCCAGGAGTCGTCATTGATACCGAATCCCTTCCATCGGATTCTGTATTCAACTCTTCCTGCGCGGAGACGATGATCTAAGATCTTCTCGACTTCCCATAATTCCTCGCCGTCGACCATTTCTGGTTGAGGCTCTGGTTTTTTCTGATGCACCGGGTCCTTGTACATGACCAACTTGGAAGCGTGGAATACTGGGTGGTAAGCCCTGTATTGCTCGTCCATGTGTACCCTAAAGGTGACCGGAGATAATTGTTCAATTATCCTAAATGGTCCCAAATAGCGTGGACTAAGACTTCTTTCGGAGTCTTGCCAGCTTCGGGCGTCAACGAGAACTTTGTCGCCGACTTTAAACGGTACCGAGCGCTTATGTTGATCGTAGTACCAAGACCAGCGTTCAGCAGCCAGTTTCATTGCTGCCTTAGCTTGTTCTTGTGCTGACCATCGTTCGTAAGCAATGACATTTAGGTCCACGTATTGTGTTGGACGTAAATTCGTAGGTCCTGCGTTGGGATGCCTTCCTAGTTCGACAAAGAATGGACTATTCTTTGTTGTCTCACTAGCCGCGTTGTTGTACGCGAATTCGGCCGTAGGGAGAAACCATGACCAGTTATCCTTCTGAATAACATCGATGTAACATCTAAGATATTGTTCCAGGATCTGGTTAACTCTCTCCGTCTGGCCATCCGCTTGCGGGTGATAGGCGGTTGTCATTGACCGTTGGATTCCCAATTGCTCACACCATCCCTTGAATAAGGCGGCTGCGAATTGCGGGCCTCTATCCGAAATGATTTGTTTCGGAAGTCCGTGGTTCGGATAAATCCGAAGGTACAGGAGGTTCGCTAATTCTTTCGCCGTTATCTTGTCTGATGTGGGAATGAAGTGCGCTCGCTTGGTAAGCCGGTCCACTATTACCATAATAGCATTGAATTGTTTCAATTCGCCGCTGGGCGGTAAGTGGACGATAAGGTCAATTGTGACGGTGTCCCAAGGTGCTTCCGGGACTGGGAGCGGTTGCAGGGGTCCGTACGGGGTCTGGTTGTGGTTCTTCATGCGTTGACATGTGTCACAACCTTCCACGTATTGCTTTACCATCGTGGTCATTCCAGGCCACCAGTAATTACGTGACAGAAGTTCATAGGTCTTCCATCGTCCGAAGTGTCCGGCCGTCACATGGTCATGATGTAACTCCAGAATCTTCGTGCGCAATTCCTTAGGCTCTTTTGGAACGTACACTTTTCCTCGTCTGAGGAGTAATCCGGCCTCCATGTTCCATTCCTGGAGATCTTTACCGAATTCCTTGGGACCACTTTTCAGTAGTTCCTGGTAATCCTTGGTAATTTGATCGTCCATGAGGGCTTGTCGGATTTGTCGGAGAAGGTCCTCGTCGCCTGATTGTATCTCCTGCTGTGACGCTTCTAGCGCCCTAACCGTAAAGTATTCCGGTTTCAGCAAAATTTGATCGCGATTGTCGAGTTCCACCCCCTCTTCATGGTCTGGCCTCCGTGACAGAGGATCAGCCGTGAGCATTGTTTTACCGGGTTTGTGACACATGGTGAAGTTGAACCTTGTCAGGTAAAGACTCCAACGTGCCTGTCTCCGGGTTAGCCGTTGTGCCGATTTGAAATATGTCAGATTGAGATGATCCGACCATACTTCAAATTTGTGTGGGTGTCCTTCGAGGTAATGTCTCCATTCCTCTAGAGCGCGGATGATTGCGAGCAACTCCTTATCGTAAATCTCATAGTTCCTTTCGGGTGCTGATAGAGATTTCGAGTAAAAGGCTACCGGGTGCCAGAGCTTATCCTCCGAAGAGTATTGTGATAGCACTGCACCAGTTGCGTAATCGGAAGAATCCGCTTCCACGCGGAACGGGGACTCCTGATCTGGGATCCGGAGTATTGGAGCCGATGTGAAAGCTTCCTTGAGAGTTTGGAAGGCTTCCGCTTGTTCGGGTCCCCAGTTCCATTGCGTGTTTTTCTTGGACAGTTCGGTTAACGGCTTAACCACTTTGGAGAAATCTTTAATGAACCGACGGTAGTAGTTGGCGAAGCCAACAAAGGCTTGGACGTCCTTCACCTTGGCAGGTGTAGGCCAGTCCATGACACCGGCTACCTTCTTAGGGTCCATTTCGACTTTTCCTTTGGAAATGATCATTCCCAGGTATTCAATACTGCTTTGTTCGAAGAAACACTTTTCAGGCTTCGCGAACAAGTCGTTGTCTTGCAAGATTTGTAATACTTGCTTGACAATACGACGGTGTTCCAACAGGTCGTTTCCGAACACAAGGATGTCGTCTAGGTAGACAATGACCTTTCCTTCTCTGATAAGGTCACCTAGAATATCGTTCATCATGTGTTGGAACGTGCTGGGTGCATTACAAAAACCGAAGTACATGACTACAGCTTCGTAAAGGCCGTTAGGCGTAATGAATGCGGTCTTCCATTCATCTCCCTCCTTGATTCTTACGTTGTTGTAACCCCAACGCAAGTCGAGCTTCGTAAATATCGAAGCCTGGCTAAGCTTATCGATAAGCTCGTCTATGCGTGGGAGAGGGTACCTGTTTTTAATGGTTAAGTCGTTCACCTTTCGGTAGTCGACTACCATTCGGGCTCCGCCGTCTTTTTTAGGGACGAAGAAGACCGGGCTCGCGATCGGAGATTTCGAGTGTCGGATGTAGCCCTTCCGTAACTCTTCCTGAATCCACTGATCTAGCGAGTTCGCTTCCTGAGGAGACATCTTGTATGCCTTACTCGGGGGCGGTAGTACCGCGTCATCGGGGAAGTCGATGGCGTGATCGTATGGTTTCCGTTCGGGCATCCTTTCGGATGCGCGTTGAGAAAATACCGTGGGACCAAACTCCTGGTATTCCTCCGGAACCAAGGATTTCCATTTCTGGAGATCCGCATCTGTCAGGAATTCATCATCCGACTTCTCCGTTATTGACTGAATGGCGTCGATAAGGAGTTCCGTTCCTTCGTCAAGGGTGTTCACCCAAGCGACAAAGGGATTCTCAGGCTCCTCTAAGCCGAGAAAATCTATTGGAAAGTCGTTGATAATCTGATAGATGTTGCGAGGTTCGATTTCGTCTTCTTCCTCAGAAATCGAGACCCGTTTGCCATGTTTGCATTTTTCCGTACACCGATATGTGAAGGTTCCTTCCGGCCAATTGAAGTCCGGGTTGTGTTTCAGGAACCAGTCATATCCGAGGATCACATCCGCATTCTGTACGTCCATTACGTACAAGAATTCGGTGGACTTGTGTTCCTCGTGCACCATATAAGCTTTTACTGCCATGTTGATATTTCCGGCGGTATTAGAGGTACCGTCGGCGTTGCGAATCTCTAGAGGCGAAGGTAGTTTTTGAGTGACTAACTTTTCCTCATGTACGAGTTTCTTATCAATGACGCTTATTGATGCACCGGTGTCGATTAATGCCATGGCGTTGACTTTCTTTCCATATACCCACAGTTCCACTTCGATAGAGAACGATTTATTGTCGTCTCGAGAATCGTTTCCATGTACATTATACAAAGTGAAAAACTTCAGCGTGAGCGGGTCAGGATAAAAGTATTGTACAGGAGGGGCACGTGTAGCTAGTGTCCTTGTCCTCCGGGCAAAGTCCATTGCCGTGTTACCGAATATGCCGAGATGGGATACCGGGTGACGTACGACCGCCTTATCTTCCCACAAGATAAGGGGTCTCTGTGAAGCCTCTTCGTAGAGGTGCGCTTCTTCGGGGCGCTGTACACTCCCAGCCGCTGCGGGGCTGGTGTGTTCTTCACAGAACGTCTTCGAGACGTGTGGTTGGGGCGAGGGGAACCGAGATGGTCCCGACATTGGCGACGGTGGTGGCGGGGGCCGAGGGTCCTGCTGAGCTTGAGTCAGCCGTCACTTCTTCCCAGATTGTTCGGGCACGATACGTCTTGCCATCCGCGGGGGGCGCCGAGTACGGCTTCTTGCCAGAAGCCTGTCCCTTTCCACTACCCGAAGGAGCAGCCGTGGTCTTTCCAGACGCGGCAGCTGCATCCTTCGCCCTTTGTTGTTCGGCCCGCTGAGCAGCAGGCACGAACGTTCCCGCAGCCTTGTCCGCGGCAAGCTTAGGACACTTGTTGAAATAGTGTCCTGTCTGCTTGCAGTAAGTGCAGACGGCGTTGGTGGTGTCGGCGGGGGCTTTGGCGGGCGCCTTTCCCTTGTCCTTTTTCTTCTCCGACTTCTTTGCAGAAGCGGAGGACGTCTCCTTCTTTTCGGCAGGTGCCGAGTCCTTCTTGCTGGCCTTCTCGAAGATCGAGCCCTTGATCTTGTCCGGATATGACGTTTGGTACATTTCCAGGGCGAAGTCGATCAGAGGTTCGATGTCGGTCGGGGCCCTGAAGAACGGAGTCTTGCCGAGGACGTTTAAGGTGTCCTTAACCTTTTCGGGGAGAGTCTCGGTGAATTCCCACACCAGAGTCTCGTTGGCGGTTTCGGAGAGTCGGCCGAGGGTGCGGAACCGTTCGCAGTAATTGAAATAGTTCGATTCTGCCAGTTCCTTGCCCTTCGTGCCGTAGTAGCCGCGAATTTCCTTTTTGGCTATCTCCTTATCCGTCATTTTCCCATATTGCACCATTACGGATTTGGTGAAGTCCTCCCAGGTGCCGAGAGGTTCACCATTTCCTGCCTTCTTGATGAGAGGCGAGAAAAATTTGTATGCGTCCCCTGTGACGCGGAAGAGGGCCGTGGTGATACGGTCATGGTCGTCGTAGACCCTGAGCGTACCGAAGTACAGGCCCATCTTCTCCACCCATTCCTGAGCAGTCACCTTTCCAGATGACCCGGAGAATTCGGGGGGAGGGGGGATTTTCAGGTTTTGGGGCAGACCTGGAATCTGCGGGGCGACGGCTGCTGCAGCAGCAGCTGCAGCTTGAGCGGCGGCAGCGGCCTCGGCTGCTCTGGCTTGAGCATGACCGGGGGCCGGTACCGGGTCTTCCGGAGGCGTGCGGACGCCGGGAGGGTTGGGAACGGAGGGATTCTTGCGGATCCTCCGGAGTTCGTCGTCAACCTTCTCCATGCGTTCTGCGAACGCATCCTCGAGGTCGTCCAGCCGGGACCGGTAGTCCTTTCGGAGCTGCTTCTCCATTTCGGAGAGCTTGGCGGTGTACTCCTGTCGGAGTTCCTTGCCGAGGTCCACCATGGTGGACAATACCTCGTTCCGGACCGAATTGACCGCTTCGTGTAGTTCGTCTTGGGCCTTCTGTTCGATTGCCCTGGATTGCCCAACCAGGGAGTCGATTCTGCCGTGGATTCGCTCCAGGCGAGCGTGCACCATTCGACCGAGGGTGTCGGTGGTGTCGTGGGAGATGGCCGCACTTCGTTGTACGGCGGCGTCGATGATCGGCCCATGTAGGGACCCATCCACCTTGTGGTGTTCCTCCTCAGGGAGGTACGCCTTGAGGTTGTTCTCGACAGCGACATTGGTCTGTCGTGTCGGACCCGAAAATTCCATTTCCAGGGTGGTGGCGGGCCCGATAGGGCGAGTTCGACGAGCCGGTGGATATCCGGCAATGGGGGAGCCTGGGCGTGTTCCCATGGGGTTGGTCGGAGGTTCCCTTTGCGGGGGAGCGAACTCCGGCATTTCCTCTTCTCCTTCCTCTTCTTCTTCTTCCTCTCCCTCGCTTAGGTGCTCCAGCGTCACCAGTTGCTGGGTTCCCGAGGGACCAGCTACCGGGGTCACCGGACCTTCTGAGCGGAGGCGCATCTTGCGGGGGGCGAGAGGAGTGCTGACGGAGGAGGTGGAGGACATTGTGAATCTGTTTGTGACGAATGTTAGTTTCCGGTTACTCATTGTCTTAGATTCTTTAAGAAGGGATTGGTTTTGAAAGCTGCGACTTTCGTTATAGATCACACTCGCACTCTATTTCAGAGTTAAAGATGATAGTATTTCTACTATACAATCGCGAGTATATCCTCTTCTACCGAAGTAGTTGAGGGCCCTGCCACCTTGTCAGGTGGTGTTACACCGAAGGCAAAAGTAATTTGTAGCGCTACGCATTCTGCTACGATACGAGCTAAGTCTGTACGCCAATCCAAAAAGGAAATATTGCCGAGCTGTTTGCAATACTTTTTCATAATTCTCCAGTCTCTATTGGTGATCCTCCCCCGTCTCGCTCTATCCTTTACGTTATCCACCAGATCCTCCAATTCTACTACCATAGTATGGAAACGCATGTCGTTTTCCATATGGAAGCCTGGGTAATTAGGGGGGTGGTTGGCGAGAGGAGTGAGGCGAGTGAGAGTGCCTTCTAGCATGGGAATAACTTGATCGCATGCTTGGAGAGGCTTCTTCTTCCCGAAGACGAGGGAAGGGTCGAGAATCTTGTGGTTGGCCGGAACAGAAGGTCCGGCCGCCGGGCTGGAGAGACGGAGGGCCAGTGAAGAAGCTGCTTGTTTGGCTTCCTTAGCGGCTTGTTTGGCGGCGATTCGCTTGTTCAGCTTATCGCGGGCGAGCTTGAGCTTGTTGAGTTCGCGGAGTTCGATTAGGTTCTCCATGGCGGTAATGGATTGCGCTAGCTTCTCTTCCTCTGTCCAGATACGCTTAGCGAGCGGAACTGGTTTGGGAGGTTGAGGAGTGGGTTTCCCAGCCTCAGCAATGTGCTTTGGCATGTGGACGGGAATCTCCCAAAGATGGAGTTTCCCAGTGTAATCTTCCTTTACAGGAAGGGTGTAGGTGACGTCCTCTGCCCGAGGAATGTCGGTGGTGTCGATGCGGCTGAGAAGGGACCGCTTCGCCGGTTTGACGTAAGGGGCAGTGGAGGAGCCACGGGTGCGACGGGTAACGCGGGGCATGATTCTAGAAAGTGCAGCCTTCATGAGAAACGAAGTTTCCCAGTGATACGTTCAAGAACAGGAATGAAAGGGATTATGTAAGGTAGGGTAGTGGACTCCTTTTCAGGAGCAAAGAAGGTGTACTACGGGGCATAATTACTCTTATGTTGCGCGCAAACCCTGTGCCGAGACGGCGCGGATATTCGCATGACCCTAACGGTCAGAGGCGCCGACTCCAGGGGTAGAGTTGCTGACTGCCAGGCCGGTTCCTGGGTCAGATGATTGGGATTCGGATACACGACACCGTCCCGGAGGGACGATGCCGGAAAGTGGCTGGGATTTTACATCCCTTAGCCTGTCCATGCTTCAACAATGAGGTTGCCGTCTGTAGCCACATGGGTGTCACATCAGGGCTAAAAAACCATTGTCGATCTAAGATCGCGAGACAGCAGCGCTCCACATCCCGAAGGAGTGGGCCACGCGCTTCTCTTCCAATGGGGCCCCAAATCCGTTTGACCCATGCTCGCACGCCGAGCTGCCCGGAGGACTTATGCTATTGGCTACCGCGAGTGACCTATGGCAGGGTGATTTTTTACGTCACCCCCCTCACTGCTTTTCCCATAACGGGTTCAAAGCAGGTCCCTTACGCCTGGGAGGCGGCTTTGGAAAATTCCCATGCCATCATAATGATGACCCTATGGATAGTGATGGGGCGCTGAACAACGCTTGCCATGACAGGGGGTTGGGCGCACACAGGCAGACCGTCCCCTTTTCTCCACAGGCGGGTCTTAACCGCGCATAGTCCAAGCTTGTCAGCGAGGACCATGTCTCCTTGACCCTGGAGTCCGGGTTAGGTAGGCCTCCTGCCTAAAAAAGGCGGTGTGGCTTCCCTGTTTGCCAATCCTCTGCCGAGAATGGTGATGTATCCCCCAGATCTCAACTATCACCCCAATCGCCTTGTCAGGCAGAAAGGGATGTGCGCAGCAACAAGTAATAGCCCCTGTAGGATAGAAACCCAGACCCAAGCGCAAGCGCAAGGGTGGGGGTATGGGGGAGATTTGTTCTTATGACACAGACTAGACTGTGGGACTCACACTATAACCTTGTAGGCGACTTGAAGGAGTTGCAGAAGGTTGGTGAGGAGACTAGTGGGCGCAAGCAGAGATGATATGTGACTGTGCGAATGCAGAGAACAAATCTAAGGCTTATCCGCAGTGATAGCCCTACTTATATACATGCTTTGTTTGGTTACCGGTAAGGGAACCAAACATGAAGGTGGTCTGTGCGCAGACATAACTAATATGGTTAAGTCGTAAACTACAATAGACCATGTGCGCCGGTAATGGCCGCACCAGTAAGATCGTTTGTTTGGACCGTAGGTCCATGTTGTGGAAGTGGCTGTAGCTACGTTAGTAAGCCATGCATGTGATTCTTATATACCGGCATCGGGATATGAATAATCATAAGGGCATTGGCATGTGATAACGAGCGGGCCGCTTATCCAATCGTACTGACATAGCCCGGTACCGGGATATGAGTAAAGCGCGTGACACCGAAGGTTAGTCCGCTGAGTCATTGACGCGTACAAGCGTGTTATGTACGTGTTGTTATGACAAGTGGACGTATACCGCGTTGTGTACGTGTTGTTTGGTTGCGTGTACGTGTAGACGGGCGCTTAGCAGCGTAAATGTCTACAAGGTCGTAGAAATACCAGATAAATAGGTAAAAATACGGGAAAAATAGTGGCATGTCCCAAATCTGTGACACATGCGTCAGCAAAGATGTAATATATATGATCACTGTCTTTGATCTGCTCATGCTTGCAGTCACACACCTTTCAGTGACAGTAGGTGACGGTTCAGGTCAACCGGCTTGTACCAACCCCTAACGGTTCAGGT
Source organism: Wolfiporia cocos (assembly GCA_029448655.1). Lineage (NCBI taxonomy): Eukaryota > Fungi > Basidiomycota > Agaricomycetes > Polyporales > Phaeolaceae > Wolfiporia > Wolfiporia cocos. The sequence goes on from JACCLO010000027.1 coordinate 21,943, forward strand.
CAGCCGGTCGTCGGCCCATGCCCTAACCGTCCGGCCTACCGTCGGGTGGGCCGACGTCTTCTGTGACCAGACGGTTGCAACAGTTGTGGGTGGGCCCAAGACTGCTGCGACTAGATGGTTGTGACGGTTGCGGGTCGGCCCACAACCACCGTGACCGGATGGTTATGACGGTCGTGGGTCGGCCCACGACTTCCGCGACCAGACGGTTGTGACAGTTGTGGGTCGGCCCACGACCATCATGACTTGACGGTCGTGATGCTTGCGGGTCGGCCCACCAATGCTGTGACCAAATGATTGTGACAGTTGTGGGTCGCCCCACCAATGCCGCAATTTCCCCTTCATAGTTGATGACAATGTCAACTACAGGAAGGGACATGATGATGGTTTGTTGATGGGAGCTGGCAAAAGAGTGATGACCTGCATTGTTCTTGCATTATTTGATGCATCAGTCACAAATTCCACAGCTTCCAAAGTTCCATCCCAAACAGCCTCAAGACTTGGGATTGCCACAATCATGCTTCATGTGGAGTGTACAGATACATTTATCCATGGTGAGTTCTTAATTTATGTGTATCAGGTATCCCAACACATCTACCAGATGCCAGGGATATCATCAAGGAAGCCATAGAAGACAATTCCCTCATGGTATTGGGCAAGACCATTAGTGGCCAGGGACACCAAAGGAGATGGTGCAGATGATATGCCCATTAGGACACTGTCCAATTTCTCCATCCATGAATGGTACAGCCAGCAACTCATAGACATTGCTTGTCTCATGACTGTCAACATGAATTCCAAAATCCATACATGTACACCTGACTGCTGTGCCTGCAGCAGCTGAAATGTCATTGAGTTTACCTGTTCCAAGATGAAGCAAAAACTGTTGCCTTACATTCCAGTTTATTTCTTTGTCTGGTTCAAATTGATTTTCTCCTCACAATGAAGCAATGAAAAAATCATATATTATACATTTATACAATGAACAAAAGGTAATACAGTTGTATGCTGACTGGAACTGCTCAGTCAGACCCACCCATATCCATATCTGTGTCCTCATCACCTGTAAAGATATTGGTGGTGAGCATTCCCCTTTTTAAGCCTCCTCAGAGTACCAATGCTCACCTTGCCCACTGGCAACAGGAGAATCCAGTTGCGATGACAAGTGGGTGTCATCATCTTCCATTGAAATGTCCTGACCAGTCGTAGATCGACTTTAGAATGTGCGGGCAGAGTGAGAGGGGAATGGTGGTACTTACAGTGGGGCCGACGTCTTCATTGTGCACAGTGTCGTCAGTTGCATCGTTCATGGGTGCATGTTCAGAGGCTGGAGGGACCACAGAAGCTGGTGTGGACGATGTCATGGAGCTACCAGTCACAGAAAGCACGGGGGTCGCGGTCGCGGAGTTCACGAGAGGCGCAGGTGCCACGGTCGCGGTGGTCACGAGAGCCACATTGGGCGCGTCAGGTGCATCAGGTGGCGTTGCGGAATGCATGGGTGGCGGTGTCACGAGATGTGCGGGGGGCAGTGTCGCGAGACGTGCGGGGAGCAAAGGGACCGTGGTCGCGGAGGTCGCGAGAGGTGCAGGGGCCGCAGTCGCGGAGGTCGTGAGAGTCACATCGGGCACGTGAGAGGCATCAAGTGGCGTCACGAGATGCACGGGGGGTGGCGTCGCGAGAGACACGGGGGGCGGCATCGCGAGAGGTGCGGGGAGCGAAGGGACCGCGGTCGCGGAGGTTGCGAGAGGTGCAGGGGCCGCGGTCGCGGAGGTCGCGAGAGGTGCAGGGGCCGCGGTCGCGGAGATCGCGAGAGGTGCAGGGGCCGCGGTCGCGGAGGTCGCGAGAGTCACATCGGGCACGTGAGAAGCATCAAGTGGAGTCACGAGATGCACGGGTGGCGGCGTTGCGAGAGACACGAGGGGCGGCGTCGCGAGAGGTGCCGGGAGTGAAGGGACCGCGGTCGCGGAGGTCGCGAGAGTCATATCGGGCATGTGAGGAGCATCAGGTGGCGTCACGAGATGCACGGGTGGTGGCGTCGCGAGAGACACGGGGGGCGGCGTCGCGAGAGGTGCGGGGAGCGAAGGGACCGCGGTCGCGGAGGTCGCGAGAGGTGCAGGGGCCACGGTCGTGGAGGTCGCGAGAGGCACCCCCATTGCCACCTGTCGCAGGGCCTCAAGCTGCGCCTGCAGACCTACGTGACCCACCTGCATCTCATGGACAGTCTCTTGGAGGACGTCCACTTTACGGACAAGCTGGTGAAGCATGCCACTCATTTGAGTGACCGCCTTCAACAGCTCGTCCCGGTCGTCCCCCACCTGGCTGCGGTAGCGACTGTACCCGCCCTCGTTGTCCGCTATATATAGATATGTGAAGGCTATTTATTAGAATAGAGTAATTAAGTTTTTTTTTGCTCACCTGATGGCTGCTCTGCCTGAACATAGACACTTGCTTGAGGAGCTTGTGAGGCCTCACGACGCTCACGCTCGGCCACCCTCGTCGACCGTCGGGGCACCTGTTTGCCCTTGTCGGCCAGTCGTGTGGTTGAAGGGCCAGCAGAAGGACCAGCCGAAGGGCCAGCCGAAGGGCCCGCTTCCCCCTCCCCATCCATCTCCGTGTCGTCGCCGTGCCGGAGTCTCTGGAATGCGGCTGCAACTGAACCGTCAGTTTCAGCCCCCCCTGATTTCGCCTCCTCCTCCCTGCCCATCTGATCCTCCTCGTTCTCTTCGTCCTCCTCCGATTCGCTGGCATCTTTCTCCATTGGCTTTTCTCGGGTTGACCGCTTCTTGTGTCCAGCCTTGGTAGCAGCATTTTTTTCCGCCACTATAATATAATCAGTACCAAATGAGAAATAATGGCATGCTGACTCACCAATTTTTGCGATCTGCTTCTTCTCCTTCTGAGAAAGAAGAGTCCTCTTATCAAAAATGAAATCATTTTTCTCTGCGTTGTAGCAGACCACCTTGAGGTCATTAAAGTTGTCTGGTCGGCTGGCTTCATCCTCATACGTCTTCTGAAACTTGCGGGAAATCACGTAGACTTCTTGCCCCGTGATAGCGGCGAATTCTCCATCTTCGATCTCCTTGGGGACAAGACTACACTTAAGACTTTTAGTAGTGCAGCGCTCACATCTTGCTCGTATATTGGTGTCGATAGTGCATACGGTTGGTGCTGTCCTGCATGTTATACATTGTAAGACCTGAAAATCAGGTTAGCAAAAAATCTGCAAGCCGACGAAGATCTTACTGAGCGCTTTGCCTCATCTGAGAACTTAGGCCTGGGCTTAGGAGTTTTGAGCACAGAGGGTTTTGATGCCTTCTTCCCCTTGTTGGAGCCTTTTGAACGGCTATGGCGAGCTGGGGGGGGGCTGTCCGACTCCGAGTCCGACGACTGTCGGGCAGTTGATGGCGACTGGTGGATGGATCGCTGGCGCTTTGGTGGCCTTGTTCCCGACTTGGACCGTGTCTGGCTCACGACAGTTGTCGAAGTCGCGGTGTCGCGAGACTTGCGACCTGGCTCGCGACGGTCGCGAGTGTCACGACTTTTCTCGCAACTGCCGCGAGTGTCGCGACTTTTCTCGCAACTGCCGCGAGGCCCGCGACTCCGCTCGCGACGATCACGAGGCTCCCGACTCGGCTCGCGACTGTCGCGAGGCTCGCGACTGGTCTCGCGACCTTGCTGGTCATCTTCACTCCCTCCGCGACCATGATCCTCCTCCTCATCTCCTCCCAACCCATCGTCCTTTCCACCCTCCTTCTCCGTGCTCTCCTCGTCCGAGTCCTCCCGACCTCTCTTTTTGGTTGCATGCTGGGCGGTCGAGCTGCCCTCTGCCTCAGTCAATGTATTGTCTTTTTTGCGAACATTCTCAATTATTGTAAATAAGAAAATTTTTGAGTTACTACATACCTGCTGTCCACCACTGGTTAGGCCCCAAGTCCTCCACAACTGGGAGGGGTCTGGTGGGGTCTACTGTTGGCGCAAAATTCTTGATACTCGCAATCCTCGTGTCGCCTTCGTGGACACGAATCTTGTTGAATTCCTCCCCATCATTTCTCACCTGTGTATACTCCGCCACCATGCTGCCGTATAGCTCGGGTAGCCTGTACCCGAGCTCGAATACCTTATAGGGAAAGTTTCCCATGTTGAATGCCTGAAGGGTCATGCCTCAGCTTCCTTGAATGGTTTCAGAGAATGATATCACTTACAAGCTCTTCCATGAACTTGGTCTGCCACTGGGTATAGTCCTCCCCCTCCATGCTCTCGGGAGCCGCCCTGAGCGCCGCAACTGCACGGGCGATCATTCTGTTGGCGGTGTTCATCAACTGGTTGTCTGACATAGTGATTTGTGAGGTTTCAAAGCTAGTGGATATGGGAGGAGCGGAGCGAGTGCGAGCGCGAGACGAAAAGTGGGGTGATGGTTCGAAGTTGAGCCGTCGGAGTCGCGAGTCGCGAGCTGTTGATATATATCTCGCGGCCTCATGGCACATCCGGGAGCCGGCCCGAGAAGCGCTTAATCTCCGTTTCGGGACATTTCATTAGTGCGCCGGCGTCTACGTAGCACATGATCACTTCTGTTCTCACGCTGCCCTTCTGTGCTTCTGTTCTTCTATGGAACTACCCGTATCAATTATATCTTGTTGCCGCGACTATATTCTTTCCCGCCCACCCTCACCCCAACATGAACCCATCAAAACAGCTCAGTCCCTCTCCAGTTCCCCAGTACCCGATGCCCTTCAAGTTCTTACACTTCCGCACCAGTGCAGTGCGGGACTCCCTACTGGAAGAAGGGGCATCACCCACACAAAACAGTCAAGAACCTCAAGAAAATGAAGACATTGAGATGCAGGAAGGTACATATTTTTTTTGCTCAAAACTTTCTATTTCAAACTTCTATATTCACAGAAAACCCACACTATCCAGCTTGGGGTTTCAACACAGCGGTGCTGCTGCCCGCGACCTCAACTGCGACCTCCGCGACCGCGACCTCCGCGACCGCGACCTCCGCGACCGCGACCTCCGCGACCGCGACCTCCGCGACCGCGACCTCCGCGACCGCGACCTCCGCGGTCGCAATATTCGCGACCTCCGCGACCCTCGCCACCGCGGCATCCGCAACAACTACAGCACCCGCTTCACGTGCAGAATATCCAGAGTGGAACTTTGATCCATCAGTTCTCCTCCGCAATACCTCAACCGCGACTGCCGAGACCGCCACCTCAAAGCCGGACTATCCAGAATGGAGCTTCGACCCGGCTGTTCTGCTGCCATCAACCTCAGCCGAGACCGCCGCGGCCGCGGCTCCGTCAAGAACAGTAAAATCTGCAATGCGCCAGACACAAAAAGTGAATAAGCGGAAGACACGGGCCATTGATAAGTCTGCGGACCTGGGTGATGAATCTGCTCCAGGGCCCTCAAGTTCAGGCAGAAAACGGGTCCGCTTTGTGGCTGAGGATGGTGAGCTATTTCTGCAAATCTCCTTGGCTTATTCTCATCCATCATCTACATAAAGAAGTTGCTAGATACAAGATACTGGACAGAGTGCAGGAAAACATGGATTCTCTTTATGACATGAGTGATGGTACTCCCCCTTCCTATTACAGCTCGGTCCGCCACAGGCTGTGGAAGAGTCAGTAGAATACAAGGTCTTTGGATGTATCATACAGTTTTGTAGTTGTGTACCACAATCTCAATGGATTTTTCATGTATTATATGGTTTTGCATTTGGGTACCACAAACTAAATGGAATGGTTTCATCTGGCTCTGTGAGCACAATAAGTGGGGAATCTCAAATGAAATGCCATCCCAGCAGATGAAGCAATTGCAATGGCCCTCAGGAAGAGGTTACAGAACTCATGGTTGCAGGAGTCTAAGGCTCTGGCCATATGATATACATGTAGGAAAAATCAGTCAACATATGGTATATGAGCATGGCCACTGTTTTACAAGATGGACATAGAGATCATCTCCATTTTCAGTGAACCATAGGTATCAGCACATAGCTGGCATGAGGAGTTGACATGCAGTCAGCATTCAACATTCCATGGCCATACTACAGTCCCGGACAAGCAAACTCCGCAATTTTTGTACAGCATCTCTGAGAGTATTTTACTACATTCTGAGTGCATATCTGAACTCTGGAGGCCTGAAAACATCCAAATCCGCCCCATTCATATTTTTCCCACAACTTTTGGGTCACCGCCAAATTTTCGCCCCAAAAAACATATAGGTGCCCAATGGCTCCCAACAAAAAAACATATGTAGACTACTCCATACTCAATTCTATAGCTTGAATTGCCTGTTCAGAAACCTGGGGTGCCATTTTTTGCTCCCACACAGCCCATGCTGCTGCCTTCTCCATCAGCCCAAGTTGATAAGAACTTAGCCAGGAACAACTTATAAAATGTCTGATCATTTCTATTGGGTTAAGCTCACAATGGAACTTGGGCAAGAAAACACAATAGCCTGGCTTCTTGAATCATTGTCTCAAGCACTGATGGCTAATTCATGAAGTTGTCTTGCTGACTTAGCAGCTGTGCCATGCAACAGTTCTTGCTCTCAAAAGAACAGACTGTGGAGCATTTTGCACAGAGCTTGCTGACATCTATCCTTCAAGTACTGGTTTTAGGCCTTTTGGCTCACCTGCCAGTGTTGTCATCTTCTGAGGAAGTCCCCTAAGGGTAGTGACAGGGTTAGACATGGGAATAAATGTGTCTCACTGTGAGCGCTGCTTGCCTCCATCCAAACCATTCATGTTGGATGCCCAGAGAGCATTTGGGGAAGAGCAGCATGATTTATCATCCATTGGATCATCTTCAACCCATTGTGCAAGATAAGTTCTGAAATCTTCATTGTCAAGCTCTTCCCAATCACTACATTCACCCACTCCAGTGCCACTCGTTGTATCTTCCTCTTTGACATCACTCTGAGCTTCAGTACCTTAGTTGCCTTTAGGGCTCAGAACACAGGATCACACAAGCATATCTCCAGCAGAATGATTGCATTGTATTGGGTTCAAATGAGCAGTAGATGCCTGACAAGTATGATTTCAAAGGCCAGATGTATTTTTGGGCTGTTTAGGATGTCGCCCTAAGCTGTGTTTGATGCACAGTAGTAGTGCTTATCACACCATAATTGATTTATGGAGGATGACATAGGAGTATTAATCCATTTCTGATTATGCAATCAGATTGCGACAATGAAAAGGAGTCGATTGGTATATTTTCCGAGATTTTAGCGCTTATTTTGAGGTCACTGCCAATTTTTTGGACTCAAAAAACTAAGAATGGTTTTTTTTTGAGAATCAGCTCGTACAACTTGCAACTCTTTATCAAGTAATGCATGATTATACATGATTATACTATTTTTAAGACCCTAGGGAGCATAGAAAATTCATTACTCAAGTTGGCGGAGTTTGCTTGTCTGGGACTGTAGCAGCAGGAACGTCCAGGAAATTGCACTAAATGCACAAGATGATGGGGACCTCATCTGCATGAGACTAATGTTGCGGTCACTATGTGGCAACGTATAGCGTTGATTAGATCTTACTTTCTACTGAACAAGGGGGTAAATTGGAGTTTGTAAATTATATCCCAACATCCATGTGGTCGTGTAGCTATAATCATATCCAAGTCTTATATATTGTCGCACCATACAATCTGTAGAACACATATTTCAGTCAGATACACTATCTGTCACTAGCTTATTTATCTGTGGCTTCACCACAGATGTCAGTTGTCACTTAAACATGAGATCTCAAATGGAAGCTCATTGAAGCTCTACACAAAGTAAGGCATTATTGATACAGCATTCAATAGCAAAGATCAATCGATTGCCAATAGATTGTCACACTACCTTTTGGGAGTTCTTGAAGAAACATGCAAGAACAACATGGCTTTCTCATCCGCATCCCATTAGTATTATATGTCTACTGAAGGTCTACTCATAGACATATTGAATGCACTCACAGTAACTGTATACCATTTTATATACCATGTATATACCATGTACTCAGCCACCTATAAATACATGTATATAGTGTTCATAAAGAACAACATATACTTGGTATGTGCATTATATGGCTTGAGCCTTACAGGAGTCAAGAGTGTTGCGGTCACAAAGGTCGCGAGAGTTGCGGTCGCGGAGGTCACGAGAGCCGCGGAGGTCATGATCGCGGAGGTCGTGGTCGTGGTGGTCGCGACCCTCAGGACCCTCACAAAGAGGTCGCAACGGTCACAGCGGTCACGATAGTTCTTGCAAGCAAAGTCCGTGGCCCAGATCTTAGGTTGGCCATTACCGCTGAGCTATTCATTCAGCCTTCCTTCAATGCTAGCCATTGTCGGCAATGGCAATGAGGGTGGAGGAAACCAGGCAAATGCTGAAGTCTTATGGATTTGCTTTTGTTTCATGATGAGAAGGGCCCGGCTTGATATCTCTCACATGGATGCTTGGAGCAGTTTGGTATAGCATGGCAGTGTCATACCACCAGTGGGTCTATATATCCACAGATCTCACATTGCCACACTGTTCTAACAGCAAAACCCCCAACCTGTCTCCATTCTTGCTGATATGAAACCAGTCTGCATATAATTGTAAGGATAAAGTGTATTCTCTATGATCAGTACAGCAATTAGGCACATCAAATATTTAAGTAGCAAGGCGATCTAATCACCAACTACCAAGCAAACAACATGCCACATCTATGTATGGTGTCCTTCCTTCCTTTTAGATCTAAGTCGGCGAGGTGATGGAGACCTTGCAGTGTCCGATCTGGAAGCATGCTTGACACGCCTGTGGGTTGCCTGCCGTTTCGGTGCTGGCTCGACTGCGCCTTTCATCCGCACCATATCCCTCCGACGTTTGGCTCCCAGTTGTGCTGTGGATGCACTGCTTCCTTCCCCTCCACCCGAGCCTTCTTTCTGAGCATCAGCATCTCCAGATCCATCTCCAACCCTACCTGCCCCCTCAACAACCTCTGCCCTAGCATCTGTGACATCCCCTTCAACTTCTACAATACCCTCAACATCTGTGTGAGCCCTAGTGTCAGTGGTCACCAAGGCCTCTACCACTCCATTTGCATCCGAATTCTGCTCGAGGACCTGACCTCCACCCTCATCATCAGATGAGAAATCCCACAGGGATTGGAACTCTGGATTCTGCCACAATGGGGCCAGAACAGACTTCCCATCAAGCAATCTGATCATGACAGACACCAGCATGTCCAAAGCTCCAATGGAAATGCCTTCGGGGTTAGAATCCATCGTAATCTGGCTGTCGATGAGGTATTGAGGCGCCCCTTCCCTAGGGACATCTGGCTCGACCCAAACAAATTGAGCATCCTCCATCTCCCGGTAGAGGATGCCGATCGTCAATACGATGCGCTGGATCAATGCCTTGTCAGAAGTCAACTTGCATTCATCGTCCTTCATGGGCTGATCATGTCGAAGCCAGTAGGCAACTTCGTCAAGTCCAGAGGGACCATGAATGTCAGCCCTTCTGTGATGCTCCCAGGTCCAGGATGCCCAATGAGGACCATCTTCATCTTTGCTGAAAAGTACCTGGCTTCCCTGAACACCAAGGGTCAGTGGTGGGAGACAATCAAGGAGGACATTCATACGATGTATCACAAGACGCGCAGCGGACCCAATGCAACGCGCTTATGAGTGGTGTTATAGACCACTCCCCCAAAAGGGCTACGATAACAGCTTGGCTGTTATCAAGGGTCCGGCTATATCTGCAGTTCAGATTCCCACGCTTAGCGTCTATGGGTAGCCTTGTTCAGGTTATACCCACGTATTCCCTCCGTATACCCTAGTTAATTACTCCGTAACGTCCAGATGCCTTTACAGGTATAATCTGTGACATTACCCCCACTTCAAGGATTAACCGTCTCTGGTTAAGGAGGTAACTAGGCTGCATCAAGCCGCCCCCGGTACTAAGTATCACTTCTACTATGCATGTGTCACGCGGTTATTTATATGTTACCCACCAGGTGACTAGTCCGGTGGTAGGGAGCCCGTCTCCCCCTTAGTTATTTTGTGACATGTGTGCCAACCTCTTGAAGGCCCGACTTAATCCCTGGATTTTGGGAGCGGGTTAAGGCTATTTAATAGTAGTTTTTACCACGCAACTTTTGACCAATCTTATCCCCGACAAGCGGGGCCCCGTGATACATGGGGGTCACGTGGTGGGTACTTTTCCCTCAGCCGCCAGTGGTTCGGAAGCGCCCCAGGCATGTGACTTATTAACGCCCCCAATTAGCGTTTGCCACTGCCCAGGTTCGAACCGGCGACCGGGTAAGCTGTTATTATATCACAAGACGCGCAGCGGACCCAATGCAACGCGCTTATGAGTGGTGTTATAGACCACTCCCCCAAAAGGGCTACGATAACAGCTTGGCTGTTATCAAGGGTCCGGCTATATCTGCAGTTCAGATTCCCACGCTTAGCGTCTATGGGTAGCCTTGTTCAGGTTATACCCACGTATTCCCTCCGTATACCCTAGTTAATTACTCCGTAACGTCCAGATGCCTTTACAGGTATAATCTGTGACAGCTTGGTTCTAAGGGCGCTGTAGCCTTAGATTTGATCTCTTCTATATTCAGCATCATTATCCAATAACTGCCTGACTCTCTTACTTGCTTTACTCGTTATTACCTCGCCTCAATAACACTTCAACATAACAAGTGAGTTTCTGTGTCACAACTCCCCTGGCCACTTGTGACTCTACTGGGTGCAACCCCAGTTGTACTAGTGTATAGGGATCGTTTCAGCATGGGCAGATCCAACTCTGCCCTCATTTCATATTTATCATTCTCTGATTGATGGATGGTGTTCAACTGCCATATCATTGCTATCTATCGTTGCAGATATATCACTACATACCTATCAAATGTTTCACTCTAGGATGTAGATAGCATCAGTGACATCTGGGACAGTGTCACAGTATATTTGCCCTTCTCAGTATTCAAACTAGAGTAACCAATCCCCCTACATCTCATGACCAGAGCACAGTAGTGTAGTGGTATACACACATACCTATAGTCACAGCCACAGTCTCTAGTAGCTAGCACTTTACTAATGTAACGGTCTCCATGGATCATGCGCAGTTGCGCATGGGCCACTTCAGGGTAGTCACACCTGAGATTGTTGCAACGCATGTACTTAAGCTACTACGTCTGGGGCCTTACACCTCAGACTGTTTCTCTTATCTATGGGGCGAGTCCCATCAGACAACTACTTCCTCTGCGCACTAGTCTGAGTGCCTCAAGAGTCTGTTATCCTCTTAGGCATTATCTTACCCAGCCGCCCTTATCTTGGGCAGTAGTGCGTACATCGTAAAATCTGTGACAGATGGATAGGACCTCAGAAACCTAGTGTAGTATATAAACTCATGTAACTTAGCCAAGGCTCTTCAGCTCGACCTTGTTGTAAATAACAAGAGTCTTATACATCAGTCCTCAAATGTAGGAAACTACACTCAGTATATTCTGAGTCCAGAGAGCCCATAAGACTAAGTCCTCGAAGTGCACACTGACTTCTCAGACTTAGGCAAGTACTCTTCAAGATACTTGCTTGTGAAACTACTGGTATATTCTCTAATGTGTATTGAATATCAAATGACCCCTCAGTCTCTGACTTAGGGAATAGCATGAATGACAAGTCTATATGACTTGGTGCTAAAGACTTATACTTGTGACTTGAGTATAGTGAACAGGTATACGACCCATAACAACTGCTACTATTAAGTCTGTTGAGCTAACATTCTAAGTAATAAAGGAGAAGCATTGTGGTTGAGTGCAACAAGGGATGAAACACAAGAACTCTGTGGTTGGACACAGGATATCAGCTAGAACATGATTCGATGGGGGACTATGGGCATAGGGCTGTTGTACATGAAAAAAGGGCCTATGGTTGAGTGGAGGCCCCTAGAATAAAGCACATGATAGAGCAGTTGAACACTAAGTCCCTCCACACAGTGAGGCATCAAAAGGAAATTATATGTGGTTACCTGCAAGATTGTAACATTGTGCACTATTTGTTCTTTGTCACAAATTCTATTAAGAGGTACCCCCCCTGTCTCAAACCAAGGGCCCATGGTGTACAGGTGGTCACATGTCTTATAGCATAGAATGGTCGCATAGCGTAATGGTACAGGTAGCCTACCCCGTGACAGGTCACATGGTCAGTAGCTTAGTTACAGCACATGATCTAGGTAGTGCGTGCAGTATGCACAGACCCTGCCTTTAGGGTGGGTCTCTAGTAGATAGCAATAGCATTCCTCATGTATATAAGCTGCGACGTTCTGGGGCTTACTCCCCAGAACTGTTATCCTTGATGTAAGGGCTAGTCCCTCTCTACTCTGAAGTGACATGCATGCTAGTCTGGGGGCCTCTCTGCTATATGTGACGTTAGGTCTCAGATGACAGTACGCCCTTCAGCGTTTTGTGTCACTCTTAGCATGGCCTTCAGGGACATACCTATACCCCAGTATTGATCAGTATATAGTTTTAATGTGTATTACTCATAGCATAAGTCTCTGGGGACTTATCCACGCCTGTAAGGCATTTTAGTAGTGTTAGGGGTACTATCTAACATGTATATAAGCTTTAGTTGCTGAGCACTATTGCTTCAGTTCTATTCATTACATTCATACGGGTTAACAACCCATCTCATATCTCAATTATCTACTCGCTCTTACCAAGCTCATACTTCAAGCAATACAAGTGAGTACTTATCTTGTGTTAGGATTCACCATCTGAAAATATATGTACAGGATCAGTGACTGGTAAGAAGGGTGCCTCAACTCCCAAACTTGCAGGCAAAAAATGAGCTCAGGAGGAAGACAGCAATTATGGAAGTGGAGGGGATGTCACTATGGACAAGGTGGGCAGCACCAAGAAGGAGAGCGATGATGAGAACAGTAACAGTAGCATGAGTCATGGCCATAGCAAGGGTCACAACCACAAGGGTAGCAAGGGTCATGCCAGTTGCGGCAGTTGAGATGGTTGTGATGGTCAAGGTTGCAAGGGGAGCAAAGGTCATGGTAGTCACGGAACTGGTGCAGGTTGCAGAACTGCCAGCAGCCACACCTCAAGCACCTCATGTGTGCCCTTGACAGGCCCCCAGTCACAGTCAGCTGACCTGAGGCCATCAAAGCTCAGGAAGACTGACAGCAAGTCATCATCAACATGGTCATTGTGCACCTCCAAGTTGCCAGCCATGTTGTCACAGATTTGGGACATGCCACTATTTTTCCCGTATTTTTACCTATTTATCTGGTATTTCTACGACCTTGTAGACATTTACGCTGCTAAGCGCCCGTCTACACGTACACGCAACCAAACAACACGTACACAACGCGGTATACGTCCACTTGTCATAACAACACGTACATAACACGTTTGTACGCGTCCATGACTCAGCGGACTAACCTCCGGTGTCACGCGCCTTACTCATATCCCGATACCGGAAAATAAGAATCACATGCATGGCTTACTAACGTAGCTACAGCCACTTCCACAACATGGACCTACGGTCCAAACAAACGATCTTACTGGTGCGGCCATTACCGGCGCACATGGTCTATTGTAGTTTATGACTTAACCATATTAGTTATGTCTGCGCACAGACCACCTTCATGTTTGGCTCCCTTACCGGTAACCAAACAAAGCATGTATATAAGTAGGGCTATCACTGCGGATAAGCCTTAGATTTGTTCTCTGCATTCGCACAGTTACATATCATCTCTGCTTGCGCCCACTAGCCTCCTCACCAACCTCCAGCAACTCCTTCAAGTCGCTTATTAGGTTACAGTGTGAGTCCCACAGTCTAGTCTGTGTCATAAGAACAAATCTCCCCCTACCCCCGCCCTTGCGCTTGCGCTTGGGTCTGGGTTTTCATCCTACAGGGGTATATTACTTGTTGCTGCGCACATCCCTTTCTGCCTGACAAGGCGATTGGGGTGATAGTTGAGATCTGGGGGATACATCGCCATCCTCGGCAGAGGATTGGCAACCAGGGAAGCCACACCGCCTTTTTTAGGCAGGAGGCCTACCTAACCCGGACTCCAGGGTCAAGGAGACATGGTCCTCGCTGACAAGCTTGGACTATGCGCGGTTAAGACCCGCCTGTGGAGAAAAGGGGACGGTCTGCCTGTGTGCGCCCAACCCCCTGTCATGGCAAGCGTTGTTCAGCGCCCCATCACTATCCATAGGGTCATCATTATGATGGCATGGGAATTTTCCAAAGCCGCCTCCCAGGCGTAAGGGACCTGCTTTGAACCCGTTATGGGAAAAGCAGTGAGGGGGGTGACGTAAAAAATCACCCTGCCATAGGTCACTCGCGGTAGCCAATAGCATAAGTCCTCCGGGCAGCTCGGCGTGCGAGCATGGGTCAAACGGATTTGGGGCCCCATTGGAAGAGAAGCGCGTGGCCCACTCCTTCGGGATGTGGAGCGCTGCTGTCTCGCGATCTTAGATCGACAATGGTTTTTTAGCCCTGATGTGACACCCATGTGGCTACAGACGGCAACCTCATTGTTGAAGCATGGACAGGCTAAGGGATGTAAAATCCCAGCCACTTTCCGGCAGCGTCCCTCCGGGGCGGTGTCGTGTATCCGATTCCCAATCATCTGACCCAGGAACCGGCCTGGCAGTCAGCAACTCTACCCCTGGAGTCGGCGCCTCTGACCGTTAGGGTCATGCGAATATCCGCGCCGTCTCGGCACAGGGTTTGCGCGCAACATAAGAGTAATTATGCCCCGTAGTACACCTTCTTTGCTCCTGAAAAGGAGTCCACTACCCTACCTTACATAATCCCTTTTATTCCTGTTCTTGGACGTATCACTGGGAAACTCCGTTTCTCATGAAAGCTGCACTTTCTAGAATCATGCCCCGCGTTACCCGTCGCACCCGTGGCTCCTCTACTGCCCCCTACGTTAAACCGGCGAAGCGGTCCCTTCTCAGCCGCATCGACACCGCCGACATTCCTCGGGCAGAGGACGTCACCTACACGCTTCCTGTAAAGGAAGACTACACCGGGAAGCTCCATCTTTGGGAGATTCCCGTCCACATGCCAAAACACATCGCTGAGGCTGGGAAACCCGCTCCTCGACCTCCCAAACCAGCTCCACTCGCCAAACGAATCTGGACAGAGGAAGAGAAGCTAGCGCAATCCATTACCGCCATGGAGAACCTAATCGAACTCCGCGAACTCAACAAGCTCAAGCTCGCCCGCGATAAGCTGAATAAGCGAATCGCCGCCAAACAAGCCGCCAAGGAAGCCAAGCAAGCAGCTTCTTCACTGGCCCTCCGTCTCTCCAGCCCGGCGGCCGGACCTTCTGTTCCGGCCAACCACAAGATTCTCGACCCTTCCCTCGTCTTCGGGAAGAAGAAGCCTCTCCAAGCATGCGATCAAGTTATTCCCATGCTAGAAGGCACTCTCACTCGTCTCACTCCTCTCGCCAACCACCCCCCTAATTACCCAGGCTTCCACATGGAAAACGACATGCGTTTCCATACTATGGTAGTAGAATTGGAGGACTTGGTGGATAACGTAAAGGATAGAGCGAGACGGGGGAGGATCACCAATAGAGACTGGAGAATTATGAAAAAGTATTGCAAACAGCTCGGCAATATTTCCTTTTTGGATTGGCGTACGGACTTGGCTCGTATCGTAGCAGAATGCGTAGCGCTAAAAATTACTTTTGCCTTCGGTGTAACACCACCTGACAAGGTGGCAGGGCCCTCAACTACTTCGGTAGAAGAGGATATACTCGCGATTGTATAGTAGAAATACTATCATCTTTTAACTCTGAAATAGAGTGCGAGTGTGATCTATAACGAAAGTTGCAGCTCTCAAACCCAATCCCTTCTTAAGAATCTAAGACAATGAGTACCCGGAAACTAACATTCGTCACAAACAGATTCACAAATGTCTTCCACCTCCTCCGTTAGCACCCCCCTCGCCCCCCGCAAGATGCGCCTCCGCTCAGAAGGCCCGGTGACCCCGGAAGCTGGTCCCTCGGGAACCCAGCAGCTGGTGACACTAGAACACCTCAGCGAGGAAGAGGAAGAGGAAGAGGAAGAAGAAATGCCGGAGTTCGCTCCCCCGCAAAGGGAATCTCCGACCAACCCCATGGGTACACGCCCAGGCTCCCCCATTGCCGGATACCCACCGGCTCGTCGAACTCGCCCTATCGGGCCCGCCACCACCCTGGAAATGGAATTTTCGGGTCCGACACGACAGACCAATGTCGCTGTCGAGAACAACCTCAAGGCGTACCTTCCTGAGGAGGAACACCACAAGGTGGATGGGTCCATACATGGGCCAATCATCGATGCCGCCGTACAACGAAGTGCGGCCATAAGCCATGACACCACCGACACCCTAGGTCGAATGGTGCACGCCCGCCTGGAGCGTATCCATGAACGAATCGATTCCCTGGCTGGGCAATCCAGGGCAATCGAACAGAAGGCCCAAGACGAGCTACACGAAGCGGTCAATTCGGTCCGGAACGAGGTATTGTCCACCATGGTGGACCTCGGCAAGGAACTCCGACAGGAGTACACCGCCAAGCTCTCCGAAATGGAGAAGCAGCTCCGAAAGGACTACCGGTCCCGGCTGGACGACCTCGAGGATGCGTTCGCAGAGCGCATGGAGAAGGTTGACGAGGAACTTCGGAGAATTCGCAAGAATCCCTCCGTTCCCAACCCTCCCGGCATCCGCACGCCCCCGGAAGAACCCGCACCGGCCCCCGGCACTGCTCAAGCCCGTGCAGCCGAGGCTGCTGCCGCCGCACAAGCTGCAGCCGCTGCTGCAGCAGCCGTCGCCCCGCAGATTCCAGGTCTGCCTCAAAACCTGAAAATCCCCCCTCCCCCCGAATTCTCTGGGTCATCTGGAAAGGTGACTGCGCAGGAATGGGTGGAGAAGATGGGCCTGTACTTCGGTACGCTCAGGGTCTACGATGACCATGACCGTATCACCACGGCCCTCTTCCGCGTCACAGGGGACGCATACAAATTTTTCTCGCCTCTCATCAAGAAGGCAGGAAACGGTGAACCTCTCGGCACCTGGGAGGACTTCACCAAGTCAGTCATGGTGCAATATGGGAAGATGACGGATAAGGAGATAGCCAAGAAGGAAATTCGCGGCTATTACGGCACGAAGGGCAAGGAACTGGCAGAATCGAACTACTTCAATTACTGCGAACGGTTCCGCACCCTCGGCCGTCTCTCTGAAACCGCCAATGAGACTCTGGTATGGGAATTCACCGAGACTCTCCCAGAAAAGGTTAAGGACACCTTAAACGTCCTCGGCAAGACCCCGTTCTTCAAGGCCCCAACCGACATCGAACCCCTCATCGACTTCGCCCTGGAAATGTACCAAACGTCATATCCAGACAAGATCAAGGGTTCTATCTTCGAGAAGGCCGGCAAGAAGGACTCGGCACCTGCCGAAAAGAAGGAGACGTCCTCCGCTTCTGCGAAGAAGTCGGAGAAAAAGAAGGACAAGGGAAAGGCGCCCGCCAAAGCCCCCGCCGACACCACCAACGCCGTCTGCACCTACTGCAAGCAGACGGGACACTATTTCAACAAGTGTCCTAAGCTTGCCGCGGACAAGGCTGCGGGAACGTTCGTGCCTGCCGCTCAGCGGGCCGAACAACAAAGGGCGAAGGATGCAGCTGCCGCGTCTGGAAAGACCACGGCTGCCCCTTCGGGTAGTGGAAAGGGACAGGCTTCTGGCAAGAAGCCGTACTCGGCGCCCCCCGCGGATGGCAAGACGTATCGTGCCCGAACGATCTGGGAAGAAGTGACGGCTGACTCAAGCTCAGCAGGACCCTCGGCCCCCGCCACCACCGTCGCCAATGTCGGGACCATCTCGGTTCCCCTCGCCCCAACCACACGTCTCGAAGACGTTCTGTGAAGAACACACCAGCCCCGCAGCGGCTGGGAGTGTACAGCGCCCTGAAGAAGCGCACCTCTACGAAGAGGCTTCACAGAGACCCCTTATCTTGTGGGAAGATAGGGCGGTCGTACGTCACCCGGTATCCCATCTCGGTATATTCGGTAACTCGGCAATGGACTTTGCCCGGAGGACAAGGACACTAGCTACACGTGCCCCTCCTGTACAATACTTTTATCCTGACCCGCTCGCGCTGAAGTTTTTCACTTTGTATAATGTACATGGAAACGATTCTCGAGACGACAATAAATCGTTCTCTATCGAAGTGGAATTGTGGGTATATGGAAAGAAAGTCAACGCCATGGCATTAATCGACACCGGTGCATCAATAAGCGTCATAGATAAGAAACTCGTACATGAGGAGAAATTAGTCACTCAGAAACTACCTTCACCTCTCGAGATTCGTAACGCCGACGGTACCTCTAATACCGCCGGTAATATCAATATGGCAGTAAAAGCTTATATGGTGCACGAGGAACACAAGTCCACCGAATTCTTGTACGTAATGGACGTACAGAATGCGGATGTGATCCTCGGATATGACTGGTTCCTGAAACACAACCCGGACTTCAATTGGCCGGAAGGAACCTTCACATATCGGTGTACGGAAAAATGCAAACATGGCAAACGGGTTTCAATTTCTGAGGAAGAAGACGAAATTGAACCCCGCAACATCTATCAGATCATCAACGATTTTCCAATAGATTTTCTCGGCTTAGAGGAGCCTGAGAATCCCTTTGTCGCTTGGGTGAACACCCTTGACGAAGGAACGGAACTCCTAGTCGATGCCATTCAGTCGATAACGGAGAAGTCGGATGATGAATTCCTGACAGATGCGGATCTCCAGAAATGGAAATCCTTGGTTCCGGAGGAATACCAGGAGTTTGGTCCCACGGTATTTTCTCAGCGCGCATCCGAAAGGATGCCCGAGCGGAAACCATACGACCATGCCATCGACTTCCCCGATGACGCGGTACTACCGCCCCCGAGTAAGGCATACAAGATGTCTCCTCAGGAAGCGAACTCGCTAGATCAGTGGATTCAGGAAGAGTTACGGAAGGGCTACATCCGACACTCAAAATCTCCGATCGCGAGCCCGGTCTTCTTCGTCCCTAAAAAAGACGGCGGAGCCCGAATGGTAGTCGACTACCGAAAGGTGAACGACTTAACCATTAAAAACAGGTACCCTCTCCCACGCATAGACGAGCTTATCGATAAGCTTAGCCAGGCTTCGATATTTACGAAGCTCGACTTGCGTTGGGGTTACAACAACGTAAGAATCAAGGAGGGAGATGAATGGAAGACCGCATTCATTACGCCTAACGGCCTTTATGAAGCTGTAGTCATGTACTTCGGTTTTTGTAATGCACCCAGCACGTTCCAACACATGATGAACGATATTCTAGGTGACCTTATCAGAGAAGGAAAGGTCATTGTCTACCTAGACGACATCCTTGTGTTCGGAAACGACCTGTTGGAACACCGTCGTATTGTCAAGCAAGTATTACAAATCTTGCAAGACAACGACTTGTTCGCGAAGCCTGAAAAGTGCTTCTTCGAACAAAGCAGTATTGAATACCTGGGAATGATCATTTCCAAAGGAAAAGTCGAAATGGACCCTAAGAAGGTAGCCGGTGTCATGGACTGGCCTACACCTGCCAAGGTGAAGGACGTCCAAGCCTTTGTTGGCTTCGCCAACTACTACCGTCGGTTCATTAAAGATTTCTCCAAAGTGGTTAAGCCGTTAACCGAACTGTCCAAGAAAAACACGCAATGGAACTGGGGACCCGAACAAGCGGAAGCCTTCCAAACTCTCAAGGAAGCTTTCACATCGGCTCCAATACTCCGGATCCCAGATCAGGAGTCCCCGTTCCGCGTGGAAGCGGATTCTTCCGATTACGCAACTGGTGCAGTGCTATCGCAATACTCTTCGGAGGATAAGCTCTGGCACCCGGTAGCCTTTTACTCGAAATCTCTATCAGCACCCGAAAGGAACTATGAGATTTACGATAAGGAGTTGCTCGCAATCATCCGCGCTCTAGAGGAATGGAGACATTACCTCGAGGGACATCCACATAAATTCGAAGTATGGTCGGATCATCTCAATCTGACATATTTCAAATCGGCACAACGGCTAACCCGGAGACAGGCACGTTGGAGTCTTTACCTGACAAGGTTCAACTTCACCATGTGTCACAAACCCGGTAAAACAATGCTTACGGCTGATCCTCTGTCACGGAGGCCAGACCATGAAGAGGGGGTGGAACTCGACAATCGCGATCAAATTTTGCTGAAACCGGAATACTTTACGGTTAGGGCGCTAGAAGCGTCACAGCAGGAGATACAATCAGGCGACGAGGACCTTCTCCGACAAATCCGACAAGCCCTCATGGACGATCAAATTACCAAAGATTACCAGGAACTACTGAAAAGTGGTCCCAAGGAATTCGGTAAAGATCTCCAGGAATGGAACATGGAGGCCGGATTACTCCTCAGACGAGGAAAAGTGTACGTTCCAAAAGAGCCTAAGGAATTGCGCACGAAGATCCTGGAGTTACATCATGACCATGTGACTGCCGGACACTTCGGACGATGGAAGACCTATGAACTTCTATCACGTAATTACTGGTGGCCTGGAATGACCACGATGGTGAAGCAATACGTGGAAGGTTGCGACACATGTCAACGCATGAAGAACCACAACCAGACCCCGTACGGACCCCTGCAACCGCTCCCAGTTCCGGAAGCACCTTGGGACACCGTCACAATTGACCTTATCGTCCACCTACCACCCAGCGGCGAATTGAAACAATTCAATGCTATTATGGTAATAGTGGACCGGCTTACCAAACGAGCACATTTCATTCCCACGTCCGACAAAATAACGGCAAAAGAATTAGCGAACCTCCTGTACCTTCGGATTTATCCGAACCACGGACTTCCGAAACAAATCATTTCGGATAGAGGCCCGCAATTCGCAGCCGCCTTATTCAAGGGATGGTGTGAGCAATTGGGAATCCAACGGTCAATGACAACCGCCTATCACCCGCAAGCGGATGGCCAGACGGAGAGAGTTAACCAGATCCTGGAACAATATCTTAGATGTTACATCGATGTTATTCAGAAGGATAACTGGTCATGGTTTCTCCCAACGGCTGAATTCGCGTACAACAACGCGGCTAGTGAGACAACAAAGAATAGCCCATTCTTTGTCGAACTAGGAAGGCACCCTAATGCAGGACCTACGAATTTACGTCCAACACCATACACGGACCTAAATGTCATTGCTTACGAACGATGGTCAGCACAAGAACAAGCTAAGGCAGCAATGAAACTGGCTGCTGAACGCTGGTCTTGGTACTACGATCAACATAAGCGCTCGGTACCGTTTAAAGTCGGCGACAAAGTTCTCGTTGACGCCCGTAGCTGGCAAGACTCCGAAAGAAGTCTTAGTCCACGCTATTTGGGACCATTTAGGATAATTGAACAATTATCTCCGGTCACCTTTAGGGTACACATGGACGAGCAATACAGGGCTTACCACCCAGTATTCCACGCTTCCAAGTTGGTCATGTACAAGGACCCGGTGCATCAGAAAAAACCAGAGCCTCAACCAGAAATGGTCGATGGCGAAGAATTATGGGAAGTCAAGAAGATCTTAGATCATCGTCTCCGCGCAGGAAGAGTTGAATACAGAATCCGATGGAAAGGGTTCGGTATCAACGACGACTCCTGGGTACGCGAAGCCGATCTCGACACGGCATACGACATCCTGCAGGAATACAAGGCTTCACACGCCATTCCAATGCAGGATGTCCCCCTCAGGCGATCAGCTAGAAGGAAAGAAGCAGTTCACGTCTTCGACCCTGATAGCGACGACTGGGAAGCCGACGAATGCACGTGGCCAGACGACTGGCCGCAGTATCGCGAAGAATTTGCGAAAGACCCTAAGCAGCGCATGGTTAGACACCCCGACGGGGGATGGATGTCAGCTGACATTAACCAAAACGCGGACTTGAAAATCGTAGTCGGCGAAGGCGGCCGAATGCCGGAAAAAGGAACCAAGGACTCGGTTGGGTTTGACCTGTACACTGCAACAGGCGACGTTCTGCCAGCTCACGGGCAGACAGAATACAACACCAAACTGAAGATCCAGGTACCTTTCGGCACTTACGGACGTATCGCCCCCCGCTCTAGTCTCGCTCGCAAAGGCATAGACGTAATGGGTGGCGTCATCGACCACGATTACCAAGGCGAAGTAATCATCATTCTCCGGAATCACTCCGACATATCTATCGATATTCGGGCCGGCGATAAGATTGCTCAGCTCATCTGCGAAGTTGCTAAGGACCCGCATATTACGCTACACGGAAAATCTTACTTTGAAAAGATTAAATCCGAGCGCGGTACTGGTGGTTTCGGCTCCACGGGGAAGTAATCGTTCCATTAGGGACAATGAAACCTGAAGAGGGGGTAATGTCACAGATTTGGGACATGCCACTATTTTTCCCGTATTTTTACCTATTTATCTGGTATTTCTACGACCTTGTAGACATTTACGCTGCTAAGCGCCCGTCTACACGTACACGCAACCAAACAACACGTACACAACGCGGTATACGTCCACTTGTCATAACAACACGTACATAACACGTTTGTACGCGTCCATGACTCAGCGGACTAACCTCCGGTGTCACGCGCCTTACTCATATCCCGATACCGGAAAATAAGAATCACATGCATGGCTTACTAACGTAGCTACAGCCACTTCCACAACATGGACCTACGGTCCAAACAAACGATCTTACTGGTGCGGCCATTACCGGCGCACATGGTCTATTGTAGTTTATGACTTAACCATATTAGTTATGTCTGCGCACAGACCACCTTCATGTTTGGCTCCCTTACCGGTAACCAAACAAAGCATGTATATAAGTAGGGCTATCACTGCGGATAAGCCTTAGATTTGTTCTCTGCATTCGCACAGTTACATATCATCTCTGCTTGCGCCCACTAGCCTCCTCACCAACCTCCAGCAACTCCTTCAAGTCGCTTATTAGGTTACAGTGTGAGTCCCACAGTCTAGTCTGTGTCACATGTCAGGCTCAAGGAACCCCAGGAGGCCACCATCAGAGGATGGTGAGGACAGTGATGCCCCATCATCCCCTCAGGGCAAGCTGACCAAGCTGAGGGCCACCATGTCTGACAATGCATCCATATCAGTAGGTGATGAGGGGGAGTTTTCCTTAACAGAGAAAGCTGACACTTTGCCAGGTCCTGTCATGTGTCGGCTGCCTGCAGACCACAATACCTGCACCATCAATGTCAGCCAATGGGCAAGGTGCAAGTGTTGCACCCTGATCAACTCAAAGTGAAACCTGGTCCCAAAGGCCCTCAATGAGAGGGGGCAATTCATGCCTCTGAGAGGCAAACTGGCATGAGGGATAGTGGTGCAATTTCAAAAGCAGTTCAAGGACCTGGAATGACAGCCAGAGTGGTTCAACAGACTGAGGGTAATATACTTTTATGGCCTAGAATTTATATTCTACAGGACAACACTACAGAGTAAGGCAGAACAGTCAAGGCTCCCCCAGTGAGGTGAGCAGTTTCCATTTTAATTTTGACTTGTGCTGATGAGTGGTTTATCTCGACCCAATTGGGATGAAGAGGGTGACCATGATGGTGATGACGAGCAGGGAGATCAGTGTCACAGATTTGGGACATGCCAATATTTTTCCCGTATTTTTACCTATTTATCTGGTATTTCTACGACCTTGTAGACATTTACGCTGCTAAGCGCCCGTCTACACGTACACGCAACCAAACAACACGTACACAACGCGGTATACGTCCACCTGTCATAACAACACGTACATAATACGCCCGTACGCGTCAATGACTCAGCGGACTAACCTCCGGTGTCACGCGCCTTACTCATATCCCGATACCGGGCTATGTCAGTACAATTGGATAAGCGGCCCGCTCGTTATCACATGCCAATGCCCTTACAATTACTCATATCCCGATACCGGTATATAAGAATCACATGCATGGCTTACTAACGTAGCAACGCCACTTCCATAACATGGACCCACGGTCCAAACATTGTTTCTTATTGGTGCGGCCATTACCGGCGCACATGGTCTATTGTAGTTTACGACTTAGCTGTATTAGTTATGTCTGCGCACAGACCGTCCCCATGTTTGGCTCCCTTACTGGTAACCAAACAATGCATGTATATAAGTAGGGCTATCACTGCGGATAAGCCTTAGATTTGTTCTCTGCATTCGCACAGTTACATACCATCTCTGCTTGCGCCCACTAGCCTCCTCACCAACCTTCTGCAACATCTTC
Organism: Wolfiporia cocos; assembly: GCA_029448655.1. Lineage (NCBI taxonomy): Eukaryota > Fungi > Basidiomycota > Agaricomycetes > Polyporales > Phaeolaceae > Wolfiporia > Wolfiporia cocos. The sequence goes on from JACCLO010000027.1 coordinate 46,251, forward strand.
AAGTCGCCTATAAGGTTATAGTGTGAGTCCCACAGTCTAGTCTGTGTCATAAGAACAAATCTCCCCCTACCCCCGCCCTTGCGCTTGCGCTTGGGTCTGGGCTTCTATCCTACAGGGGCTATTACTTGTTGCTGCGCACATCCCTTTCTGCCTGACAAGGCGATTGGGATGATAGTTGAGATCTGGGGGATACATCGCCATCCTCGGCAGAGGATAGGCAACCAGGGAAGCCACACCGCCTTTTTAGGCAGGAGGCCTACCTAACCCGGACTCCAGGGTCAAGGAGACATGATCCTCGCTGACAAGCTTGGACCATGCGCGGTTAAGACCCGCCTGTGGAGAAAAGGGGACGGTCTGCCTGTGTGCGCCCAACCCCCTGTCATGGCAAGCGTTGTTCAGCGCCCCATCACTATCCATAGGGTCATCATTATGATGGCATGGGAATTTTCCAAAGCCGCCTCCCAGGCGTAAGGGACCTGCTTTGAACCCGTTATGGGAAAAGCAGTGAGGGGGGTGACGTAAAAAACCACCCTGCCATAGGTCACTCGCGGTAGCCAATAGCATAAGTCCTCCGGGCAGCTCGGCGTGCGAGCATGGGTCAAACGGATTTGGGGCCCCATTGGAAGAGAAGCGCGTAGCCCACTCCCTCGGGATGTGGAGCGCTGCTGTCTCGCGATCTTAGATCGACAATGGTTTTCTAGCCCTGATGTGACACCCATGTGGCTACAGACGGCAACCTCATTGTTGAAGCATGGACAGGCTAAGGGATGTAAAATCCCAGCCACTTTCCGGCATCGTCCCTCCGGGGCGGTGTCGTGTATCCGATTCCCAATCATCTGACCCAGGAACCGGCCTGGCAGTCAGCAACTCTACCCCTGGAGTCGGCGCCTCTGACCGTTAGGGTCATGCGAATATCCGCGCCGTCTCGGCACAGGGTTTGCGCGCAACATAAGAGTAATTATGCCCCGTAGTACACCTTCTTTGCTCCTGAAAAGGAGTCCACTACCCTACCTTACATAATCCCTTTTATTCCTGTTCTTGGACGTATCACTGGGAAACTTCGTTTCTCATGAAAGCTGCACTTTCTAGAATCATGCCCCGCGTTACCCGTCGCACCCGTGGCTCCTCCACTGCCCCTTACGTCAAACCGGCGAAGCGGTCCCTTCTCAGCCGCATCGACACCGCCGACATTCCTCGGGCAGAGGACGTCACATACACCCTTCCTGTAAAGGAAGATTACACCGGGAAGCTCCATCTTTGGGAGATTCCCGTCCACATGCCAAAGCACATTGCTGAGGCTGGGAAACCCGCTCCTCGACCTCCCAAACCAGTTCCGCTCGCCAAGCGTATCTGGACAGAGGAAGAGAAGCTAGCCGCTTCCATTACCGCCATGGAGAACTTAATTGAACTCCGCGAACTCAACAAGCTTAAGCTCGCCCGCGATAAGCTGAATAAGCGAATCGCCGCCAAACAAGCCGCCAAGGAAGCCAAGCAGGCAGCTTCTTCACTGGCCCTCCGTCTCTCCAGCCCGGCGGCCGGACCTTCCGTTCCGGCCAACCACAAGATTCTCGACCCTTCCCTCGTCTTCGGGAAGAAGAAGCCTCTCCAAGCATGCGACCAAGTTATTCCCATGCTAGAAGGCACTCTCACTCGTCTCACTCCTCTCGCCAACCATCCCCCTAATTACCCAGGCTTCCATATGGAAAACGACATGCGTTTCCATACTATGGTAGTAGAATTGGAGGACTTGGTGGATAACGTAAAGCATAGAGCGAGACGGGGGAGGATCACCAATAGAGACTGGAGAATTATGAAAAAGTACTGTAAACAGCTCGGCAGTATTTCCTTTTTGGATTGGCGTACGGACTTAGCTCGTATCATAGCAGAATGCGTAGCGCTACAAATTTCTTTTGCCTTCGGTGTAACACCACCTGACAAGGTGGCAGGGCCCTCAACTACTTCGGTAGAAGAGGATATACTCGCGATTGTATAGTAGAAATACTATCATCTTTTAACTCTGAAATAGAGTGCGAGTGTGATCTATAACGAAAGTCGCAGCTTTCAAAACCCAATCCCTTCTGAAGAATCTAAGACAATGAGTAACCGGAAACTAACATTCGTCACAAACAGTATTCACAAAAATGTCTTCCACCTCCTCCGTTAGCACCCCCCTCGTTCCCCGCAAGATGCGCCTCCGCTCAGAAGGCCCGGTGACCCCGGAAGCTGGTCCCTCGGGAACCCAGCAGCTGGTGACACTAGAACACCTCAGCGAGGAAGAGGAAGAGGAAGAGGAAGAAGAAATGCCGGAGTTCGTTCCCCCGCAAAGGGAATCTCCGACCAACCCCATGGGTACACGCCCAGGCTCCCCCATTGCCGGATACCCACCGGCTCGTCGAACTCGCCCTATCGGGCCCGCCACCACCCTGGAAATGGAATTTTCGGGTCCGACACGACAGACCAATGTCGCTGTCGAGAACAACCTCAAGGCGTACCTTCCTGAGGAGGAACACCACAAGGTGGATGGGTCCATACATGGGCCAATCATCGATGCCGCCGTACAACGAAGTGCGGCCATAAGCCATGACACCACCGACACCCTAGGTCGAATGGTGCACGCCCGTCTGGAGCGTATCCATGAACGAATCGATTCCCTGGCTGGGCAATCCAGGGCAATCGAACAGAAGGCCCAAGACGAGCTACACGAAGCGGTCAATTCGGTCCGGAACGAGGTATTGTCCACCATGGTGGACCTCGGCAAGGAACTCCGACAGGAGTACACCGCCAAGCTCTCCGAAATGGAGAAGCAGCTCCGAAAGGACTACCGGTCCCGGCTGGACGACCTCGAGGATGCGTTCGCAGAGCGCATGGAGAAGGTTGACGAGGAACTTCGGAGAATTCGCAAGAATCCCTCCGTTCCCAACCCTCCCGGCATCCGCACGCCCCCGGAAGACCCGGCACCGGCCCCCGGTCATGCTCAAGCCAGAGCAGCCGAGGCCGCTGCCGCCGCACAAGCTGCAGCCGCTGCTGCAGCAGCCGTCGCCCCGCAGATTCCAGGTCTGCCTCAAAACCTGAAAATCCCCCCTCCCCCCGAATTCTCTGGGTCATCTGGAAAGGTGACTGCGCAGGAATGGGTGGAGAAGATGGGCCTGTACTTCGGTACGCTCAGGGTCTACGATGACCATGACCGTATCACCACGGCCCTCTTCCGCGTCACAGGGGACGCATACAAGTTTTTCTCGCCTCTCATCAAGAAGGCAGGAAACGGTGAACCTCTCGGCACCTGGGAGGACTTCACCAAATCCGTAATGGTGCAATATGGGAAGATGACGGATAAGGAGATCGCGAAGAAGGAAATTCGCGGCTACTACGGCACGAAGGGCAAGGAACTGGCAGAATCAAACTATTTCAATTACTGCGAACGGTTCCGAACCCTCGGCCGACTCTCCGAAACCGCCAACGAGACTCTGGTGTGGGAATTCACCGAGACTCTCCCCGAAAAGGTTAAGGACACCTTAAACGTCCTCGGCAAGACTCCGTTCTTCAAGGCCCCGACCGACATCGAACCTCTGATCGACTTCGCCTCTGGAAATGTACCAAACGTCATATCCAGACAAGATCAAGGGCTCGATCTTCGAGAAGGCCGGCAAGAAGGACTCGGCCCCTGCCGAAAAGAAGGAGACGTCCTCCGCTTCTGCGAAGAAGTCGGAGAAAAAGAAGGACAAGGGAAAGGCGCCCGCCAAAGCCCCCGCCGACACCGCCAATGCCGTCTGCACCTATTGCAAGCAGACGGGACACTATTTCAACAAGTGTCCTAAGCTTGCCGCGGACAAGGCTGCGGGAACGTTCGTGCCTGCCGCTCAGCGGGCCGAACAACAAAGGGCGAAGGATGCAGCTGCCGCGTCTGGAAAGACCACGGCTGCTCCTTCGGGTAGTGGAAAGGGACAGGCTTCTGGCAAGAAGCCGTACTCGGCGCCCCCCGCGGATGGCAAGACGTATCGTGCCCGAACGATCTGGGAAGAAGTGACGGCTGACTCAAGCTCAGCAGGACCCTCGGCCCCCGCCACCACCGTCGCCAATGTCGGGACCATCTCGGTTCCCCTCGCCCCCACCACGCGTCTCGAAGACGTCTTGTGAAGAATGCACCAGCCCCGCAGCGGCTGGGAGCATTGTCACAGATTTATCTGGGGCTTACAGCATTTTTCCTACGATTATAGCAATTTACCTGGGATTTATACGTCTACCTACAAGTTATCTACGGGTTAACTCCCATTGCCACCACGACAAGCTCTTAACTGGGCTTATCAACCACATGACCAGCTTACGTAACGCTACGGCACCTTCCGGTCCAATAGCAACACCACAGCATACGTCATACAGGTCTCGCCCGTCAGAGCAAGACCAGCCACGTCATAGATCGTAGATCATAATGATAGGCCGAGCGCGGCACGCTCGCATAATAATGTCCACATGTACAAACAGTGCCTCGCGGCCTTGTACTATTGGGTCGGCCTTCACGGCTTCCCACCGCCATAAGATCCTTGATCACAATGGCACCTCAGGCGCGCCACGCCTTCGCATAATAATGGCAACACGACCATACAGCACTATAATAGCACCAAGGCTATATCGCTATAGGTCACGGCCTCCTCGGCCTCCCACGGACTCGGTGTTCTCCAAGTCCCGGGCTTCTGCCATCACGGCGTCGCCCAAACACCGGACCTCGCCTCACGGCTAAGTCCAATACATGCCCCGGTAACTATCCGGACCGGGCTGTAACACATGCCACGGTACTTCCCGTCCAATGGCATAACGACCTCGGCGCCTCGCAGTGTACAGCGCCCTGAAGAAGCGCACCTCTACGAAGAGGCTTCGCAGAGACCCCTTATCTTGTGGGAAGATAAGGCGGTCGTACGTCACCCGGTATCCCATATCGGTATATTCGGTAACTCGGCAATGGACTTTGCCCGGAGGACTAGGACACTAGCTACACGTGCCCCTCCTGTACAATACTTTTATCCCTGACCCGCTCGCGCTGAAGTTTTTCACTTTATATAATGTACATGGAAACGATTCTCGAGACGACAATAAATCGTTCTCTATCGAAGTGGAACTGTGGGTATATGGAAAGAAAGTCAACGCCATGGCATTAATCGACACCGGTGCATCAATAAGCGTCATTGATAAGAAACTCGTACATGAGGAAAAGTTAGTCACTCAAAAACTACCTTCACCTCTCGAGATTCGTAACGCCGACGGTACCTCTAATACCGCCGGTAATATCAATATGGCAGTAAAAGCTTATATGGTGCACGAGGAACACAAGTCCACCGAATTCTTGTACGTAATGGACGTACAGAATGCGGATGTGATCCTCGGATATGACTGGTTCCTGAAACACAACCCGGACTTCAATTGGCCGGAAGGAACCTTCACATATCGGTGTACGGAAAAATGCAAACATGGTAAACGGGTTTCGATTTCTGAGGAAGAAGACGAAATCGAACCCCGCAACATCTATCAGATCATCAACGACTTTCCAATAGATTTCCTCGGCTTAGAGGAGCCTGAGAATCCCTTTGTCGCTTGGGTGAACACCCTTGACGAAGGAACGGAACTCCTTATCGATGCCATTCAGTCGATAACGGAGAAGTCGGACGATGAATTCCTGACAGATGCGGATCTCCAGAAATGGAAATCCTTGGTTCCAGAGGAATACCAGGAGTTTGGTCCCACGGTATTTTCTCAGCGCGCATCCGAAAGGATGCCCGAACGGAAACCATACGACCACGCCATCGACTTCCCCGATGACGCGGTACTACCGCCCCCGAGTAAGGCATACAAGATGTCTCCTCAGGAAGCGAACTCGCTAGATCAGTGGATTCAGGAAGAGTTACGGAAGGGCTACATCCGACACTCAAAATCCCCGATCGCGAGCCCGGTCTTCTTCGTCCCTAAAAAAGACGGCGGAGCCCGAATGGTAGTCGATTACCGAAAAGTAAACGACTTGACCATTAAAAACAGGTACCCTCTCCCACGCATAGACGAGCTTATCGATAAGCTTAGCCAGGCTTCGATATTTACGAAGCTCGACTTGCGTTGGGGTTACAACAACGTAAGAATCAAGGAGGGAGATGAATGGAAGACCGCATTCATTACGCCTAACGGCCTTTACGAAGCTGTAGTCATGTACTTCGGTTTTTGTAATGCACCCAGCACGTTCCAACACATGATGAACGATATTCCTAGGTGACCTTATCAGAGAAGGAAAGGTCATTGTCTACCTAGACGACATCCTTGTGTTCGGAAACGACCTGTTGGAACACCGTCGTATTGTCAAGCAAGTATTACAAATCTTGCAAGACAACGACTTGTTCGCGAAGCCTGAAAAGTGCTTCTTCGAACAAAGCAGTATTGAATACCTGGGAATGATCATTTCCAAAGGAAAAGTCGAAATGGACCCTAAGAAGGTAGCCGGTGTCATGGACTGGCCTACACCTGCCAAGGTGAAGGACGTCCAAGCCTTTGTTGGCTTCGCCAACTACTACCGTCGGTTCATTAAAGACTTCTCCAAAGTGGTTAAGCCGTTAACCGAACTGTCCAAGAAAAACACGCAATGGAACTGGGGACCCGAACAAGCGGAAGCCTTCCAAACTCTCAAGGAAGCTTTCACATCAGGCTCCAATACTCCGGATCCCAGATCAGGAGTCCCCGTTCCGCGTGGAAGCGGATTCTTCCGATTACGCAACTGGTGCAGTGCTATCACAATACTCTTCGGAGGATAAGCTCTGGCACCCGGTAGCCTTTTACTCGAAATCTCTATCAGCACCCGAAAGGAACTATGAGATTTACGATAAGGAGTTGCTCGCAATCATCCGCGCTCTAGAGGAATGGAGACATTACCTCGAAGGACACCCACACAAATTCGAAGTATGGTCGGATCATCTCAATCTGACATATTTCAAATCGGCACAACGGCTAACCCGGAGACAGGCACGTTGGAGTCTTTACCTGACAAGGTTCAACTTCACCATGTGCCACAAACCCGGTAAAACAATGCTTACGGCTGATCCTCTGTCACGGAGGCCAGACCATGAAGAGGGGGTGGAACTCGACAATCGCGATCAAATTTTGCTGAAACCGGAATACTTTACGGTTAGGGCGCTAGAAGCGTCACAGCAGGAGATACAATCAGGCGACGAGGACCTTCTCCGACAAATCCGACAAGCCCTCATGGACGATCAAATTACCAAGGATTACCAGGAACTACTGAAAAGTGGTCCCAAGGAATTCGGTAAAGATCTCCAGGAATGGAACATGGAGGCCGGATTACTCCTCAGACGAGGAAAAGTGTACGTTCCAAAAGAGCCTAAGGAATTGCGCACGAAGATTCTGGAGTTACATCATGACCATGTGACTGCCGGACACTTCGGACGATGGAAGACCTATGAACTTCTATCACGTAATTACTGGTGGCCTGGAATGACCACGATGGTGAAGCAATACGTGGAAGGTTGTGACACATGTCAACGCATGAAGAACCACAACCAGACCCCGTACGGACCCCTGCAACCGCTCCCAGTTCCGGAAGCACCTTGGGACACCGTCACAATTGACCTTATCGTCCACCTACCACCCAGCGGCGAATTGAAACAATTCAATGCTATTATGGTAATAGTGGACCGGCTTACCAAACGAGCACATTTCATTCCCACGTCCGACAAAATAACGGCAAAAGAATTAGCGAACCTCCTGTACCTTCGGATTTATCCGAACCACGGACTTCCGAAACAAATCATTTCGGATAGAGGCCCGCAATTCGCAGCCGCCTTATTCAAGGGATGGTGTGAGCAATTGGGAATCCAACGGTCAATGACAACCGCCTATCACCCGCAAGCGGATGGCCAGACGGAGAGAGTTAACCAGATCCTGGAACAATATCTTAGATGTTACATCGATGTTATTCAGAAGGATAACTGGTCATGGTTTCTCCCAACGGCTGAATTCGCGTACAACAACGCGGCTAGTGAGACAACAAAGAATAGCCCATTCTTTGTCGAACTAGGAAGGCACCCTAATGCAGGACCTACGAATTTACGTCCAACACCATACACGGACCTAAATGTCATTGCTTACGAACGATGGTCAGCACAAGAACAAGCTAAGGCAGCAATGAAACTGGCTGCTGAACGCTGGTCTTGGTATTACGATCAACATAAGCGCTCGGTACCGTTTAAAGTCGGCGACAAAGTTCTCGTTGACGCCCGAAGCTGGCAAGACTCCGAAAGAAGTCTTAGTCCACGCTATTTGGGACCATTTAGGATAATTGAACAATTATCTCCGGTCACCTTTAGGGTACACATGGACGAGCAATACAGGGCTTACCACCCAGTATTCCACGCTTCCAAGTTGGTCATGTACAAGGACCCGGTGCATCAGAAAAAACCAGAGCCTCAACCAGAAACGGTCGACGGCGAGGAGTTATGGGAAGTCGAGAAGATCTTAGATCATCGTCTCCGCGCAGGAAGAGTTGAATACAGAATCCGTTGGAAGGGATTCGGTATCAATGACGACTCCTGGGTACGCGAAGCGGATCTCGACTCGGCATACGACATTTTGCAGGAATACAAGGCTTCACACCCTATTCCAATGCAGGATGTCCCCCTCAGGCGATCAGCTAGAAGGAAAGAAGCAGTTCATGTCTTCGACCCTGACAGCGACGACTGGGAAGCCGACGAATGCACGTGGCCAGACGACTGGCCGCAGTATCGCGAAGAATTTGCGAAAGATCCTAAGCAGCGCATGGTTAGACACCCCGACGGGGGATGGATGTCAGCTGACATTAACCAAAACGCGGACTTGAAAATCGTAGTCGGTGAAGGCGGCCGAATGCCGGAAAAGGGAACCAAGGACTCGGTTGGGTTTGACCTGTACACTGCGACAGGCGACGTTCTGCCAGCTCACGGGCAGACAGAATACAACACCAAACTGAAGATCCAGGTACCTTTCGGCACTTACGGACGTATCGCCCCCCGCTCTAGTCTTGCCCGAAAAGGCATAGACGTAATGGGTGGCGTTATCGACCACGATTATCAAGGCGAAGTAATCATCATTCTCCGGAATCACTCCGATATATCTATCGATATTCGGGCCGGTGATAAGATTGCCCAGCTCATCTGCGAAGTTGCTAAGGACCCGCACATTACGCTACACGGAAAATCTTACTTTGAAAAGATTAAATCTGAGCGCGGTACTGGTGGATTCGGCTCCACAGGAAAGTAATCGTTCCATTAGGGACAATGAAACCTGAAGAGGGGGTAATGTCACAGATTTGGGACATGCCAATATTTTTCCCGTATTTTTACCTATTTATCTGGTATTTCTACGACCTTGTAGACATTTACGCTGCTAAGCGCCCGTCTACACGTACACGCAACCAAACAACACGTACACAACGCGGTATACGTCCACCTGTCATAACAACACGTACATAATACGCCCTGTACGCGTCAATGACTCAGCGGACTAACCTCCGGTGTCACGCGCCTTACTCATATCCCGATACCGGGCTATGTCAGTACAATTGGATAAGCGGCCCGCTCGTTATCACATGCCAATGCCCTTACAATTACTCATATCCCGATACCGGTATATAAGAATCACATGCATGGCTTACTAACGTAGCAACGCCACTTCCATAACATGGACCCACGGTCCAAACATTGTTTCTTATTGGTGCGGCCATTACCGGCGCACATGGTCTATTGTAGTTTACGACTTAGCTGTATTAGTTATGTCTGCGCACAGACCGTCCCCATGTTTGGCTCCCTTACTGGTAACCAAACAATGCATGTATATAAGTAGGGCTATCACTGCGGATAAGCCTTAGATTTGTTCTCTGCATTCGCACAGTTACATACCATCTCTGCTTGCGCCCACTAGCCTCCTCACCAACCTTCTGCAACATCTTCAAGTCGCCTATAAGGTTATAGTGTGAGTCCCACAGTCTAGTCTGTGTCAATCAGCTCTATGACAAGGAAGATGCTAGTATGTGGGAGCAAGAAGGCAAGCAGGAGGAGCAAGATTCAGGAAATGAGGGCCATGATGAGGACATTCCAATTGTAGATGAGCCAAGTGGTGCCAAATTGTCAACAGGGCTGCAAGCTGACAAGGGGAAGTTGGTGGCATGGTGGCTGATGGGGGTCATGGAATGCAGGACACAGGGTGACAAAGTGGTGGCCTTGTCACAAGAAATTGTGGTATAGGATCAAGGTATTTTACCCTATTTTACCTTCATTTTAGGTTGTCATGTTACTCTGACTGGCCTGTCCTTGGGGTTGGGCACCCCTTGGGTCACTAAGCATGCTGTTACGGTCTCGCCAGGTACAGTCAGATATCCCTGTTGATGCCTCACTGTGTATGAGGACTTCGTGTTCAACCGCTGCACCACACGTTTATTTTCTAGGGGCCTCCGCTCAGCCGTAGGCCCCGTTTCATGTATAACAACCCTATGACCACGATCCACTGCTATATCAGATTCTAGCTGATATTCTGTGTCCAACCACAGTTGTTCCACGTTTCACCTCTTGTTGCGCTCAACCGCAACGCTTCTCCTTTATTACTTATCGCGTTAGCTCAACAGACCTAATGGTAGCAGTACCTAGGACACTATGACCCCGATTAGCGAATTGTAGTATATAACCTGTTGTAAATACCGGTCGAGTTCCTCAGCTCGACCTTGTTGAATTACAAGGATCTTATACTCGTTCTCAAAGGCTTGAGCAATTAAGCCTGCAGCTTGTATAATGACGCTCTGACTCTGGGGAGTCCGACAAGTAGTGCGCTACTTGATACACTGAGTAACTTGACTTAGTTATTTTGCATTGAACAGATATTCGATCCATAACACTGTGTGTGACAGTGTGCGCACACTTTCCTACAGCTGTCGGCAACATGCTGAATCTGGGTTGATGATTAGTGACTCACCCATTGGCATGTCACACTCCAAGAAGACCAATGTTGTGGTTGCAGGCACACTGACAATACAGTGAGTTGCAGCCAAAAGCAAGCATAAGGGGCATGAAACATATTTTTCTCTAGATGGGATGATGACAGTCTCACCTGGGCTTTGATCTTGGCCATCCAGGGCAACAAGGGGATCAAACAGGGTCTATACCTGCCACCCAGTCAAAATGCACCCATGGCACTGGGGGGCGGAAAGGTCAAAACGGAGCATCACTGGGTACTCTGCAAGATCATGTTTGGTGAGCATGAGCAGTACCAGGAGGCGATAGCTGCTGCAGAGCAGGACAAGCAGCCAAAGCAGTGTGTACTGGGAAAATAAAAAAAACCGGCTTCATAAGTGAGTGACTCACACCACATTCTGCAGCCTGTAGGAACTTGAGCACCCTACGGATTGGAGAAGATGATGTGAGGCTACCTGGAGGAGATGGGGGAGACCGGTGCAGACATTACATGGGAGGACAAGATAGACATGAGCTTAGACAATTCTTTCATGAATAAATGGGGTGTGTACCTTCTCATTACAGCCAACAGCTAAATGAATTTGCTGTCGGCTTTTGTATGCAGCACAGATCAAGGGAGACTTCCCATGGCTGTGGGAGATGAAGGAGCTTATTGGGCAGCATCCAAACAAGATTCTGATGAGTCTAGGTAGCAGCGCAAGTGACATTGACCTAACAGTGCTCACTTGCAATTGGAATCATATTCTCTGAATCCCAACTAGCAACAAACCAGCCTTTAAACCCTCCAAGAATCGGAATCAAGCACTCTGAAAGTCCCTAATTTGTCATGGCGTGGGGTATTGAGCACTTACTGTCTTCAACAGCAACCACCCTTTGCACTCTCTATCATGTCTGGGATTTGTCTAGCTACAGCCATGCCACCATTTTGTCTTTGGTTCTGACTGCCAATTGGTCTGCTCTCCTCCACTGCAACAAGAAGCCTGTCACAGATTATTCTGTGACATTAAATCTATTACCCCCTTTCTGGCTCAAACTCAGGGACTCATGGTTAGTCTGTCGCATGATCTGTTTGCAGTACTTAGTGGAACAGTAGTCATATACATCCATAGGGCATTAGCCATGTAGCTTAGTCATCATACTGCGGTTGCTAGTAGTTATGCTAGGGCCCCTTCAGGGCAGGCATATTCCTAGTGTTGCAGTGCATGTATATTAGGCTACATCTGAGGTCTTACAACCTCAGACTTGACAATCTCGATGATGTGCATGTCCCCTTAACTTGTATCATCTGCATGCTAGTCTGGGGCCTCTATTTGTAAGGCACTTAGGGTCTTAGTTCAGCCCTACCCAGTGGTCCTCTATGGACATTAGTATGTACATTATAGTTTTGTGTCAGAGCCTGATGGCACACCCACTTCTCTGGCCAGGTATCGACCCACACAAGATGGGTGTGTGCGTGCAATGCAAGACTCCAAAGGACCTGGAAGGACCTGGAGGAGGAGGAGGAGGAGAAGGCCATGGATAAGCAGGATACGTCAGAGAGGCAGCCAAAGCACAGGGCAGAGGTGACAGGCTTTGGCTACATGGACATCATTGAGGCAATGCAGGATGTAGAGGGGCTTACGTACCACCCTTGCACAGCAGAGATGCACCAGGTATATGAGCTTATCCTGTCTAGTGTTCACCAGTCCCTTGGGGACCAGGCACACGATGTCATCCGCAGCACAGCTGATACCATTCTGTAGATGCTGAAGAACGAGAACATGAAGGACTTTGACAAGAAGGAGGTTGAGAAGGTCATAGGCCCCATCTCAAGTGAGACATTTTCACAATTCCTCAACCTGTCGAAGAAGATCACGGATCACAGTGCAGAGGACAAAATGCAAGTGGACCCGCACCTGGAGCAGAAGGATGCTGAGATTGACGAGGAAATGGGTGTCACAGTTGTCTTTGATGAAGAAGAGGAAGGCTTCGAGATATGGGACGAGTCAGATGAGGAGAATGAAGAGGCAGAGGAAATGGAAGAAGCATCCTTGAGTCACTCAAAAGAGATGAGGAACTTGTTATTGGGGGTACATCATCTGCACAGCAGGGCAAGGCTTGTCACAGATCATTCTGGGACCCCCTATTCTCATCCAATGCTCATCACTGTAGATAACATAGGTACTTCATTATCTTATCTGTAGATCAGGTGGTACGTCACAGCAGTAGTACATCATAGTCACTGTCCTGTAACGTCACATTACCCTCAACACTACGCACAGGCCCATTCTTTAGGGTAGACTTAGCACCACTACCATGTACATACTTATACTGCGAACTGGGATCTTCGGATCCTCAGTTCTAGTATTCTCGACGTTGGGCATCGTCCCTTGCTCTCAACCTCTGCATGAACCCCCACCTGCACCACTCTCTACTTCATGCCTCACTAGTCTGGGCTTGGGACTCCACGGCGACAACCTATAGCCGGATAGGATGGTGTTTAGGGCTTCCCCGCTGTGCAGTCACATGTACGTTCAGTCCATGTCAAGGCTCAGGCTGACAAAGGCATTGCTTCCCCATACTCCATCGATGGTTTGTGGATCCAGTGTCAGATCTCCAATGTCTACCCTGACCCTGTCATGGCTACAGAGGAGGCCACTGCCATCCCTTCCATCCTCGGTTCGGAGTCAAACCTATGAGACTGCAAGAATGAGCTCATGGAGCTGTTCAAGTACCAGAGCTTTCACATCATCACCAAAGTTCTTGAAGAACTGAGATGTCATTGTCTGGTGTACCAAGCTCATTCAGAGCGATGCTGATGAGGACGTCAACATTAAGGCTATGATGCGGAAGAAGGGGCTTGGTTGGATTCTAGAGAACTTGCTGGGGATAGGAAAGTGAAGGTGTGGATGGATGCAATGGGTGTGGATGAGAAGGTGAAGGTGGAGATTTCGAAGACTGCTACAGTTCTCTGTGCACCGATGGGGGCTGGAAAGGTATGTTTTCTGTTATATTGACTGATGTGGCCTAGACTGACTCCTATGCTCATAGACGAATGTAGCCATTGAAGCTTCTCAAGCATCCCAAAAGATGCAATGAGGCTGAGGATGGTCTCAGAATACCTATCGCTGTTGGTGCCGTGCAGATCTCCACCCTCACCACTGTCTACGATACCACTGACCATATGGGCCAGATGCACAGTGTCATTTTTTGGCAGGCTATTGACGCTGCACTCCCAACCTCTGCATGCTCCTGTCACAGACTTACCTGTCTGTGCGACCCTGGACTCAGGGGAACCCTCACAAGCCTGTATAGACGTGAGCCAGCGGCCACGACGAACTCATACGGCCAACCCTAGGTGAACTCATAAGTCCATCCCGAGGGTGCTCAGCCACCTAAGGCCCCGCAGCCGTCGCAGTCGCCGACCTTCAGACTAGGCAGACAAGATGAGGCCCTGGGCCAACAGCAACACAAACAGTGTGGTAAGAAAGGAGCTTGCGCTCTATGACGAGAATCCTAAAGATGGGGCTGTAAGGCCACCATCTTGTCGTATATATACATGTGTGAGCGTAGTACCTACGAGCCCAGCCCTAAAGTAATGGTCCGTTCGCATTATCTACAGGGCACATGACAAGTAACGCTACATGTAACAATGTGACCATGAGTGACCGTATGAGGAGGCGCGCGCTACCCTACAGCGCTAACCGATGCAGTCAGGTGATCTATATACTCGAGAGCTAACGTGAGACAAAGCGTTAGTGTAGCGGAGCGGCGTACGCCTAGCGCCGCCCATACAGCTAACGTGAGTGGAGTCAGGTACCCCCCCAGGGATATCCGTGACATTACCCCCCCTCTCGAAAAACGTCGTCTCTGACGTTCTATCTGGAAGACTACGACACTCACTTCCTTGGTTTCATGTTTAACCCACGGCCCATTCCTTCTTCGCGGAAGATGGGGAGCCCCCGAGGGCGCGGTCCGTCCGCCGGTGGTGGAGTGAAGGGGTCGCTTTCGGTATCGGTTCGGTATTCGTCGCTAAGGTTACTGGGTTTTTTTTTAAATGGGGTCCCCTGTCCCCGTGTACCTCCGCTTGCCTACTCGCGTACCCGTCGTATTCAATAGTCGGTCGTATCTTGATATAATCTGTCCTTCGTGACCGTCGGTGTGGGGTTGGAGACCCTTGCGGGTTCCTTCGCATACCCACTGGTCAAGACTTCTTGTCGCTTGCTCCTGCCGCCCAGGGATGATGGCCGTCGATGCGCTAGCCTCCGTGCTCATACTACAACCCCGCGGGGTCAGCAGACGGAAGGCGTCGAACGCGGCTTACACCGGTCGATCCCTACTACCTAAGTTCAAGGGAGCGGACTTGCTTACTCATTCCATACGGCGGCTTTGCCTGGTGTATCACTTCGTGGGGGCTCGTAAAAGTACGGACCTCTGGTGCTTCTACCAGAGGCTGCCCCGCCGTGATGCCATGGCCACCTGTATGTAGAGAACCCTCGGCCCCAACGCAGTTGGCGTCGGAGGGGAGGTAAGATATCTTTAGGATTATGTCACAGACTTACCTGTCTGTGCGACCCTGGACTCAGGGGAACCCTCACAAGCCTGTATAGACGTGAGCCAGCGGCCACGACGAACTCATACGGCCAACCCTAGGTGAACTCATAAGTCCATCCCGAGGGTGCTCAGCCACCTAAGGCCCCGCAGCCGTCGCAGTCGCCGACCTTCAGACTAGGCAGACAAGATGAGGCCCCGGGCCAACAGCAACACAAACAGTGTGGTAAGAAAGGAGCTTGCGCTCTATGACGAGAATCCTAAAGATGGGGCTGTAAGGCCACCATCTTGTCGTATATATACATGTGTGAGCGTAGTACCTACGAGCCCAGCCCTAAAGTAATGGTCCGTTCGCATTATCTACAGGGCACATGACAAGTAACGCTACATGTAACAATGTGACCATGAGTGACCGTATGAGGAGGCGCGCGCTACCCTACAGCGCTAACCGATGCAGTCAGGTGATCTATATACTCGAGAGCTAACGTGAGACAAAGCGTTAGTGTAGCGGAGCGGCGTACGCCTAGCGCCGCCCATACAGCTAACGTGAGTGGAGTCAGGTACCCCCCCAGGGATATCCGTGACAGCTCCATTGGTGCCCTGGTCACTCAAATATCACTGGCAACACCTGTGCTGACAGCCTTGCTCAGTTAGCAGTCACCCTTCCCACGTCCATCATGCCAACTCTTATGTGACTATGTGAACGTGCTCACATCGGCAATGGCATGCAGAATGGAAAACTCAGCTGCATCACAACCATGCTGGCACTGTGCTTCCCAGCACCCCAAACTGCACCCCTTCCACTGCCATTACACCGGCACTCGTGACATTCATGCTCGCCTAATGCAAACCCTACTCAGACACAGACATTTTGGCGAGTGCTACCAACACTTTGTACCCTCTGAGACCCCCTAACCCCTGCGATAGCACTACCATCCAGATCTAGACCAGCCCACACATCTTGTGCGACTGCACTCACAGTGCTCTCCCACTTCCTGGCCGGCTCTACTGCTTTCATGAAACCCATGGCCCCCCTACCCATTGCTATAGACCCAGGGTAAGTTCCTGGGCCATGATGGCCCACCCTCCTCCAAATAACTACTTTTATCTTTCACCTACGACTTCTCCCCTGATGCACCCAAGACCTCTACATATCTGCCCTCCATAGTCACTGCACCCAGCATGACCACTTTTGTACTTCATTTACTGTGGTGGGGTATGAATGTATTCGAAAAAGATGTGACACGTGAGACTCTCTGCCGGATGGCGGTCCGACCCTCCATTTTAACAATACTTGGGCAGAAAATACTTGAGAAATACTTTAAGTGCATCCACAGGATTTCCTGCTGCAAAAATGTGTGAATATTTAATATGATCCACACTCACGATATTTTATGTCAGACAAGCAGCCTTTTTCTGCAGGAAAGATGCTGTATATATTCTAAACAAGCTCACAGTTTGTCCCAGGTTTTCAAGGACAATTTACTTTATTTGTTTCTATCAATTTGTTCAGGGTGTTTCCACGGTAAAGATTGTGCTATGCACATAGTGTGATGCCCAGTTCGCATCGATGCTAGCTGCGGTGCGTGTGCAGTAGCGTCATGCAAACACAGATGTCCTTGCGAGTCCCTCACGCCATGTCGAACGCAGAGCTCTGCCAGCCCTCGCGCCCGCGCTCCTCCTCAACCTTGGCGCCCACCGCGTCTTCACCTTGCGCACGCCCTCCTTCGCGCCCTCCCTCGCCTGCTCCGCAGCGTCCTTTGCGCCCCCAACTTGCGCGTCCATGTCCATCCGGTCCGCGGTCGCCGCGGACAGCGTGCCCTTCGGCCCGTGCTTCTCCCCCGAGAGCACCTGCGGCTTCGCGCCCATTGCGAACTGCACGCCTGCGCGCGCCATGCTCACCGCTCGCGTCGAGTCACCGCACTCCGAGCCACGCCGTCGACGCAGCGCCCGTCACGCTTGCCCTTCTCGGGCTTCCTCCATCGCCGCCGAGAACGCCCCTCTGTGCTCGTCCGTCAGCGTGCCGTTGCACGCGCAATCACGGCGCAGGAAAAGTACCACCTACCTCTGCTCGTGCCCGTGCAGGGTCGGAGTCGGCGCGCACGACGAACAAAGGTGCGTGCCACCTCCTTCCGTCCTGACCTGCCAGATGCCGCGACGGAGGGCTAGAGAGGGACAAGAGAGCCAGCGAGGAGGGATGGGAGGCGTCGCGTGCATGGGGATAGAGCGGACCGGGACGCAGCGCGACGCTGAGCAGGGCGAAGGCAGGTCGACGACGGACGCAGCGGGCGCACACGCCCGGCACTCGAGCGCACCATCGCGTCCGCACCCGCACGCGGACACGCGGACACGCCAGACGAGCACACGCGCCCCATGCCCGCGAGCGAGCGCACACGCCCTGTCCACGCGCGGGGCATCTCCCCGTCGCCTGTGGCTTCTCCCCGTCGCATTGCCTCTGGATATCGAGGAGCGCCAGGCGCTACATGCCGCACGGGTGGCAGGCGACGTGGGAACGCGACGGAAGGACAGCCGTGCTCGCATGCGACTTGCGGGCGCGGCGCGGTGCCCGTTGTATACAGACGGGCACAGCGCCACGCCCGTTGTGCGCAGCGCAGAGCCCGTCGTACCTAGCGCATTGCCTGGTATACGCAGACGGACGTGACGCGGTGCCCCTTGCACGCAGACGGGCGCAGCGCAACGCTCGTTGGATGCTGCACGCTGCACGGGTGCCAGCCAATGCGGCGAATGAACCGCCGCGCTCACATACGACATGCGGGCGCGGCGCGGCGCCCGTGGTACGCAGACGGACGTAGCGCGACGCCCGTTGGACACAGCGTGACACCCGTTGTACGCTGGGCGAGCGCGGGTCGCTGGGCGAGTTAATGCACGGAACGAACGGTCCATCATTCAAATATTGTCCAAGATCATTACCCAACGGGCTGCGTGTATTATCGAGGTGATACATCCTAGCTGCAATACGTGTACAGTAGCCTACTCTTGCGCCATACAAATACAGATGTCCTTGCGAGTCCCTCACGCCATGTCGAACGCGGGGCTCTGCCAGCCCTCGCGCCCGTGCTCCTCCTCGGCCTTGGCGCCCACCGCGTCCTTGAACGACTTCACCTTGCGCACGCCCTCCTTCACGCCCTCCCTCGCCTGCTCTGCAGCGTCCTTCACGCCCTCAACCTGCGCGTCCACGTCCATGCGGTCCGCGACCGCCGCGGACAGCGTGCCCTTCGGCCCGTGCTTCTCCCCAGAGAGCACCTGCGGCTCCGCACCCATCGCAAACTGCACATCCCTGTCGCGCCTGACGACGCCCGTGCCCGTGGCCGCCCACCCGCAGAGCAAGCTGCCCTCGCCATTCTGCAGGTGCCCGAGCTCGCTCCATAGGCCCGCAATGAGGCTCGCCCCGCGCCCGAGGCCCGCGTCCCCAAACACCTCCGCGCGCCGCCCGACGTCCCACGCGAGACCGTCCACCCAGTCGAGGCTGGCGCGGATCTGCTCTTCGAGCACCGTTCGCAGAGCGTCCCGGAAGCGCGACAGCATCACCGGCTTGAAGATCGACACCAGGATCGGGTGGTTCGACTCCTTGATCGACAGCTCGACCTCCTCGGATACCCGCACCTCCACGCGCTGGATGTCTAGGTACCGGTTGCGCCGCTGGCGCTCCTTGAGTCCTTCCGCGGAGTTGGGGATCGAGCGCAAGACGATGTCGACGTCGATGCCCTGCGGAGGGAGAGTGAACTCCAGTAGACCGGTAAACTCGGCGGGCCCAATGGACGCCGTCTTGTCCTTGTAATAGAAGGAGACCTCGCGGAGCGACAGCTGCAGTGCTTGAATGTATACGCGAGTGAGGGCACCAACGGCAGCGTCAGCTTGCCCGGCGGAGGTCGCTTTGATGTCAATGTCGGTGATGTTGCGGATGTATGCGTGTCCGGGGAGCAGACCGAACGACGAGATGTCCAGGTCCTCGAGGACCAGCTCGACGTCCTTGTCCTTGTATTCCGTTCTACGGACACGTGAGCACGGCGTGAGATCCGGACGCGGAGCGAACGCACCTCGGGACGGGAATGTCCTTGAGCATACCGGCAAGCTTTGGCAGGTAGACGTTGAAGAGGTCCTGCCAGAACCACGGCGCCTTGTCCATCGTCGCCTGCAGTCCCGCACTGCCAGCGGCGAGCAGGCTGTCCTCGAGATCATCGCCCAGCTTGGCGTGCGTCCTCCGCACACGCCGCAGGTCCTCGTCGCGGTCGATCGCACGCTGAAACTCGCGTGCCTCCTCCTTCAGCTTGGCAACGTCCGTCTTCCACTTCTGGCCCTTCTCCGAGTCAGCGTCGAGCAGCTCCTTCCACTCCTTCCGCAGGCTGTCGCCCTTCTCCTTCGCCTCCTCGGAGTGCACATACCCACGCTCGTCGACGCACTTGCGGAGGTGCGCGAGGAACGAGTCGAACCACCTGCGCAGGTCGTCGTCCTGCTGAATGTCGACGCCACAGACGCGCAACGAGCCGAACACGTCGTCGAGCGACTTTCCACCCGCAAGGCGCTCTAGCACGGTGCGGAGGCCGCGGATGCCGGTGATGAGGTGCTTCTCGGGCGTCGGGTCGTTGACGAACGCGTCGAGAGAGGTGGCGCAGTTTACGTCGCCCGCAGAGTCGAGCGAGCGGTGCACCCACTTGTGCACGAGGCCGAAGAGCATGTCGATCGCCTTGTGGTAGTCCGCGTCGTCCTGCGCGCGGTCACACACCTAGCATACAGTGAGCACGCCAGCGCATACAGTCGGCGTTCGCGGCGTACCTTGTAAAAGGCGTCCTGAAGACGCGTGCCGGCGCGGCTCGCGGTCTCTTCGGTCGTGGCAACTGCAGCCTGGCCGACACCGATGGCCTGGGAGCCCACCTCCTTGGTCGAGTCCATCGTCTTCTCGAACTTGACGCGTGCGTCGTCGCCCTCCGGGTCCTCCTCTGCCTTGCGCTTCCGCACGCCGAGCTCGTTGCGTTCGCCCTCCTGGACGTCCTGGTCGATGTCCCGGAGGGACTGCGCGGTCGCGCCGGCACCCTCTGCGACATAGTCGGCGGCATCCGCGAGGGCGAGGCGCATGAAGGACGCAAAGTCGTGGAACACGGAGCGGCCCTCCTGCGAGAGGTTCTCCCATGCGACCGATACGAGCGTGCGGATGGCCCGCGCGACGGCGCGCGAGTCCTGGAGCGCCTGCTCAGAGTCGATGTCGATCGAGACGCTCGTCGACGCGGACGAGATGTCGGCCTCGGAGAGGTGCCAGAGCGCCTCTTGGACGACGTTGTCACCTGGGAATGGTTCTGAGGACGACGGAGTGCTGTGGTGAGGACACACGTACCGTTCTTGCTCTCGCCGAGCTGCTTGTACGCCTCGAGCACGTCACGGACGTCCTTCTGCAGCATCTTTCCCTGCTGGCTAAGCTCGCCGCCGTCGGCGGGGGGCGCGACGCTGAGCACGGTGGAGTTGAGGAGGACGTCGATGGTGTGTGAGATCTGCTGGTGGGTGGGAAGCTTGCCCGCGTCGAGGGCAGCGATGATGGAGGCGGCCTTGTCCATGATGGTCAATTGTTCGTGGGTCGTGAAGAAAGGAGACGGCGAAGATATATAAAATGACTCCAACGCCAGGCATGACGCAAGGACGTCAATGACGAGCGGAGGCGGGGCGCGCACGCGTGACGTCACGCGTCTGGCTGAGCAAGCGCTGGTGCGCCACCTCTTCATATCGTCACTGGCGAGGACATTTGCAGCTGGAAGCTCGGAGACAGCGGTCGAATTACCCCGCGGTGCGATCTATTGGGATCGCCCAGCAGCTGCCTGTGTGACGCTGCGAACAGACGAGTGAGATGGGTGAGACCGGCTCAGAACCTGGCAATCCGCGCCAGTGCAAAGTCTAATACGGCTGAGGACGCCCTGTTGTCGGATGTCTATCGTGCGTGACACTGCATAAGAAAACATCAAGTGGCTAGCGGAGCCAGTAGGCATACAAGAGACGACGAACACAAGGCATCACATCACCCTCTTAATCTCATTCACAGTGCACTTCAGGCCGGATAGCCCAAGGTGATAAACCTCGTCTAGCTTGTCTTTATGGGAGTTGGCAACCCAGATATCGACATCTTCCACAACGTCGTCGTCCAAGGAAGGCGTAACGACAACAAGACGAAGAGACTTCGCGCCGCGTCTGCTTAGCCAGCCCAGACCCTCCGCGGAGATCGGGTGCCGGTCGCTGACAGTCACCTGGAAGATGGTCGCACGTTGAGGGCCAGCTTCGTAAACAAACGCGTCGAATGAAGGCTGGGACCGAGAATGAGGGATGTAGAATCCATCCTCCAATGTCAGGTCCTCTCCGCGTGAAAAGCGTTGGCAATCCAGACGGTCGAACGCCTCGACTGGTGTCTCGATCCGATCGTTTGCTATAGCCACGATGTGACCTTGATAGCCCAAGCGGAGATACTGGGGGAGTTTGGTGACATTTGGCCGCCAATGGGTGCTTGTCTTTCCCGATCGCGGGCTCTTGCTCATGACGGTCATGGGCCACTCGCCGCCCTTGGGAAACTCGACAAGGAATGCTCGTTCCAAGAGGTAGCCGGCGCTAGCCCTGGTGTGAGAATCGCGAACGAATAGCCGATATAGCATATCGGCAGCGTGCTTTTCGGTATGGCTGAGATGGTCCAACGCTGTCTTCCACAGGTGGTCGGTGGCTATCTGCAGATCAAAGTCCGTTCGGTTGCGGAGGGGAGCAGCCACAAGGATGTCATGAGATATTTCGTCGTCCATGACCCCGGCACTAACATTATTAACCAATTCAGCCACCTTCGTCCCATTCAGTGATTTAATCATGCTGTAGAGTTGCTTTTTGTAGTTGTCTGGATTCACCGCATAAGCGTATGCTTTTCGAGCAGACGTGCCATAGAGGTCAGCGAAGGTCGCGAGCTGTGCCTCGGAGGGCCTCCGCTGAGGATGTTTTGAGTACCGAAATTGGAGATCCCGGCTATCAAAACGCTCGTTTGTTGCTCGCGTAGCAGAAAGTGAGGACGACATACCCAACGATGAGCTCCCCAAGGGACCAACGCGCCATCCAGTACCTCGGCACTTGCCCTCCTTCTTTCTTCGTCCAATCAACGCGGTCGGCGCGCGGAGACGCCGCCTGCAGTATGAAGCCATCACACGACCAAGACAGTTCAACAACATCCACAGGCACGCCCGTCAACTGTCGATTGGAGTCAATCAAGCACCATGTTCCATCGGGGATGTGGAGGTGCAGATGGCTCCTTGTAGGAATAGGGATAGTAACTGTGAAGACTCCTTCGTCGCTAAAGACATAGAGTTCCTTGCTGTTTAGCTGGAAGACGGTGGTTAGGCCAGCGAGTAGACGGAGGACAAGTACATAGATCAGGAATACGCTTTTCCCTGAAGGTATAGTGAGCAAGACGACGGAAAGATTTGAACCATAGGTGTTCTAACCGATACCGGGACTGCCAATCACAATTGCACCAGTCGCAAGTGATCCATCCTGCGGCAAGTTATCGAAAGGATTATGGAATGGCTGAGCATCTGCATCAACGTCCATAGCTCCGTTGCTCTTGCCGGTATTGCTGTCGTCATCGTCATTGCTGTCGCCCGCTCCCATCTTTTTGCCCAGCACGGCATCGTCGATGATGTCCTGTAGCATTTTCGGATATTCATCCCTGATGAGGATCGACGACAGTCGGCAATAGGCCTTAAGCAACTCCACAGCAGAAGCTGAATCTCTGTCCCAGTGAAGAACAACGGGATTTTCTGGAAGTTCAGCTGTCGCAGGCTCAGCGTCGCGTACGATGGGGAGAGAATGGAAGAGGTTGTTGGGGTTTCCATGCCAGGCGATGACATGGAGTCTGGCTAAAGAACCCTCGATAGTACTATTGTCGGGTTCAGCGCGTACTGCATGCTTGTATGCTGACAGGGATGGCATGTTGACGAAGAAGATATGGACTGAATGAATCACTGATCATGAATGCGACTTGCAACTCACGTGTATTTCCCACGCTCTCAACATTTTGTGATGTAATCGACTGTACATCATGGATGCGCGTATCTCGTCGACGCTCTACATGCCTATCGTCTCGCCCCGAGTCCTGCCATCTTCGTGTCTACCTCATGCCTAGCTGCCGACCGGATGCATGGCGGCAAGCTTCTGCGCGTACATCGTATTCCTCTATCGTCGAATGCCCACCAGGCAGCCGTCCGATAGCCATCACAGGCTCGCGCGATAGGACACTGCGGGTATGGGACATACAGCGCAGTAGACCTCTCAGCGTCCTAGAAGGGCACGAGGAGAGCGTTTGCTGCCTGGACGTTTACGGCTCGCACGCCGTTAGCGGGAGTTACGACCACACTTGCAGGTTGTGGGATGTCGACACCGGCGAGTGTCTGCACGTTCTGCGCGGCCATTTTGACCAGGTGTATTGCGTGGCGTACGACGGCGTACGAGTCGTCAGCGGTGGACTTGACATCACGGTCAGGATATGAGAGCCACATACTGGGTGAGCTGCATGACATACTCCTCGACTCTGGTTGTTGTGGCGCAAAGCCGTGCAGTTCAGCCGACGCGCTGAGCGCATACAGTGCGTACAAGAGTGAGCCCGTAGGGTCCTCGCGTACTCGCTCTCACCCGGAGGATACTGTCGTCATGTCTGAGCGAGTACCCCAGAGAGAGAGAGAGAAGCATTTATTACACGAGTGCCCCAGAGAGAGAGAGAGAGAGAGAAGCATCTATTACGCGAGCGAGTACCCCAGACTACTGACTGATCCCTCTCTGCCTGACAAACGTTCAAGTACGCCGCATAACTCCCTAGCTTACTCTTCTGCTTTCTCTGACGAATCCTCGCCCTCCTCATCTATATAATCCTGCATTCACCGCCGCACTCAGCTACCAGCATAATCCATCCGCGACACGCCGATCCCCACTACCACCCGCGAGTACCGTCTTCCCAAGTGCATATCTGTTGTGTTCCACCGTCCGCACTTCTTAGCTTGCCCCTTCGCATAGGTCGATGGTTTCCACAACCTCACTCTGCAGGAAGCGCCCCTCCGCGCCCCCAAGTCCTCCGAGGTTCTCGTCAAAATCCACGCCGTTTCGCCCCAGGTGCGCACATACACCCCTTCATCCTAACCGTGCACACTGACAACGGCATCAGTACCGCGACCTCATCGTCGCCAAGGGCCAGTTCCCACTCAGCCAGAAGGAGAACCCCGTCCCGGTCTCCGACATAGCGGGCGAGATCATTGCCGTCGGCGACGACGTCAAGGGCTGGAAGGTCGGCGACCGTGTCTGCGCCAACTTCGCACTCGACCACATTTTCGGTGATGCCATGGATGAGTCCATGGCCACGTGCCTCGGCGCACCCATTGATGGCGTGCTGACCGAGTATAGGCTCTTCCCTGCGCACGTACGCCCTGTGCCCCGGTGAATGGTAAAGGATGCTCACTGGTTCTGTGCTGCAACAGTCCCTCGTGCACATCCCGCCTCATCTCTCCTACGAGGAGGCCTCTACCCTCCCGTAAGTTGTGTATATGCACCTTCCGACGCTTGCTTGACGTCTCCTCGCACAGCTGCTGCGCCCTCACCGCATACAACGCACTCATGGGCCTCCGCCCTCTCAAAGGTGGCGACTGCGTGCTCGTGCAGGGCACCGGCGGTGTCTCTATCTTCGGCCTCCAGTTCGCCGTCGCCTCCGGCGCGACGGTCATCGCGACCTCTTCTTCTGACAAGAAGCTCGAGATCGCCAAGAAGCTCGGTGCGAAGCACCTCATCAACTACAAGAAGACGCCCGACTGGGAGAAGGAGGTTCTGAAGATCGTGTGTACTTTCTCCTGGTAAACAGCTGGCGTAGCGGTGACTGAGCTGTGCGCAGACGAACGGCAGAGGCGTCGACCATGTCATCGAGATTGGCGGGCCGGGCACAATCATGAAGTCTCTCGCGTCCGTGCGCTACGCGGGCATCGTTAACGTCATCGGCTTCATCGCAAAGGTACGTTGAACGCCTTTCCTGGCGCTCCATCTCTCATATATCGCGATCTGCAGGGTGGTGATGTGAGCGGCTTGCCGATCTCCGTCCTAGCCAAGAGTTCCATCGTCCGCGGCATTCTCATTGGATCGCGCACGCAGTACGTCTCCTATGTCGCGCCACTGATCCCGTGCTAACCATGGCTGATCAGATTCGAGGACATGAACCGCTTCATTGTCGCGCAGAACCTCAAGCCCGTGATTGACCGCGTCTTCAGCTTCGAGGACGTGCGGGCGGCGTATGAGTACCAGGAGAGCCAGCAGCACGTCGGGAAGGTGGTCATCAAGGTCTCGAAGGACTGAGGCATGGCCTGTGAAGTAAAAAAAAAGTATACTACTTGAACCCAGCTATATGGCTGCGAGTTTCCTGCCGGTGTACTCGATTGCTGATGCCAGACCTATTCCCGGCATATGGTGACTACAAGCACTCGCATTCCCTCCGACTCAGTACTGCTCACACATACAGACCTCGCATGTTAGATCGATAAGGGGGCAGTAGTTGCGTGGGCGGGTCAATGAGCAAGGTCATTATGTTATGTAACTGCGAGAATTGAAAAAGCTGTTGGCATCTGCTGCACAATCAGGCTCCCACAGTCCTGGACAAGCAAACTCCGCCAATTTGAGTAATGAATTTTCTATGCTCCATAGACTCACTGGGGGCATTATATGATGACCTTGTCAGAAACATGTTGGTATCATTTGAATAAATGATCAGATGCAAACATAATGCATTGGTTGATAGCATCATGAGAAACACATGACCTCAGCTAACTATTGGCTGCATAAAGATCTAGACACTGGTGGCATTATCTAATGAAGAAATTATATAAGCAATCAATGCATTATGTTCACATTTGATCACTTATTCAAATGATACTAGCATGTTTCCAACAAAGTCATTAGATAATGCCCCCAGTGACTCTTGAGAATAGTAGATTTATGTACAATCATGCATCACTTAATAAATAATTGCAAGTTGTATGAGCCAACCTTCAAAAAACCCATTTTTAGTTTTTTGAGACCAAAAAATTGGTGGTGACCTCAAAATTGGCACTAGAATTTCAAGGAATGCACCAATCGACTCCTTTTCATTGTCACAATCAGATTCCATGGTTATAAATTAATTTCATATATTACCCCCCATAAATCAATTATGGTGTAATCAGCACTACTACTCTGCACCAAACATGGCTCAAGGGTAACATCCTGAACAGCTCAAAAATACATCTTGTTACGGATCAAATATCCGTTCAATGCAAAATAACCAAGTTGGGTTACTCAGCGTGTCAAGTAGCACACTACTTGTTGGACTCCTCAGAGTCAGAGCATTGATATACAAGCTGCAGGCTTAATTGCTCAAGCCTTTGAGAATGAGTATAAGATCCTTGTAATTCAACAAGGTTGAGCTGAGGAACTCGACCAGTATATACATCAGGTTATATACTACAATTCATTAATCGGGGTCATAGTGTCCTTGGTACTGCTACTATCAAGTCTGTTGAGCTAACGACATAAGTAATAAAGGAGAAGTGCTGCGGTTGAGCACAACAAGGGGTGAAACGTGAAACTACTGTGGTTAGACACAAAATATCAGCTAGAATGCAATGCGGACACGGATTGTGGTCATAGGGTTGTTGTACATGAAACAGGGCCTACGGTTGCACGGAGGCCCCTAGAAATAAAGCACACGATACAGCAGTTGAATGCTAAGTCCTTATACACAGTGAGGCATCAAAAGATATTCAAGTGTACCTGATAAATCGTAACATCACCCCCCCCTCAAGCCTTCATTGCCCTCGATGAAATCCAAGCTTCACAGCCACTCAGAGGGCCTCCGAGTCAGGGTCGTTGTATCCCGCATCTGTATCGGGGAGCGGAGGCATTGGAGGGGGGATCCATACCTGATAAGGGGCGTATTCACCGACTTGGTGTCCGGGCTGTGTGACCCTGCAAGTAGGGCATCGGTAGTCAGGACAGTTGAGGACCCAGTGCCAGGGGCTGCTGCAATGGCGACAGGGTTCTTTGGCTGAGGGTCAAGGGGGTGATCGTGCTGAGGGGACATTGTGAAGATATTCTCCTGATTCATACCATTGTTGATGGTGGTGGGCCCAGAGGCGTTCCCTGAGCCAGCTGGGTAAGTGGTAGAGGGGCTCGGCCCATCTGTCCTGCCCTTGCTCCCATTCCTCCTGGGTGATGATCTCAACTGATGGAGATCGGTCACTAACTCTATCACTAGCAGCTGCAGAGGTCAGCGTGGGGGGAGTGTCACAAGCCGATTTTCTCCAACTTGCTTGTGACTAGGAACAACCCTTATCTTATCTTAGTGCCTGCCTATGCAGGACCCCAAACACCCCACACGTGCCTACACAAGACCCCAGACACTCTTGTTGTGGCTCTACATCTAGGATAGGGTTTACTTACAATACAACAGACTCTCAGCTTACATAATACTGTATAGTAGCCAAACATGTACAAACACTAGTATAGCTTATATACTGGCTGGTGAGCTGGATAGCACCCCAGACTCATCTTGGCCTTATATGCCTTGAGTAGCCTCAGATCAGGAATATGCCCTTGTGCAAGTACTATTCCCCTGAGTTGTTGCTTGAGATCGTGCTTGTGTCAGGGAGACCTATCATCACTCAGTCCCTCTTGAACTGGGCATTGTTCATCATCTCATGGATGTGGAGGAGGGCATGCTGATTCTCAAGATCGAGATCCTATGGGGGCGGTCTGTACAGCAGCATTGCGAGATACCACATGACTGTGTTCCATGAAATCGAGTGGTTCTGCGATTCGATCCAACTCGCCATCGTTGAGTAGCCAGGAGGGCATGGCTGGGATAGGGCTTTGTGTTCGTGGGAGGCAGGGCAGGCCCGCTTCAATCTCTGCAAACGCCTGTCAGATGCATGCCAGTGTCGATGCTCTGAGGTGGTCGATCCACTGGGTAATGCACCTCCTGAGTCTCTGTCGCTGGTAGAGGACGGTGTGTTCGAGTTGGACAATCCTTTCTGTGATGTCCTGGTACTGGCTGAATATGTTGATGAGTTTCTGTATGAGTTCAAATCGATCAGTCCAGGGGGTCACCTGCCCTCTGGGAGGGATGTCAGACCTGTGCCAGGTGAGCACATGTCTGGTGCATATGTGGGCATCCTTCGAACAGCCGTAAGACCTGCCTGTCTGGTACCCCATGCAGATTGCAAGAGACCGCCGCATTGTTGGGGCAGTGGGTCGCTCGGACTGGCTGGGCATAGGGAGAGGCATTGACATACTGTTTCTTTGACTTGTCAGACTCTGGTCTTTGTTCTCTTGCTTTTAAACTCTCTGAGAATGTCCGGGGAGTTCTTCAAGCTGGCTTCGCTTTCCCAAGAGTCATCTGCAGAAGGGTAACCTTTCCAATGGACAAGGTATTGTTTCTTCCCTTGGTATTGTTGCTGGTTTAGGATAGATTCGACTTCATACTCTGTCTGCCCTTCTACTAAATCTGGGGGCGGCTTCATGTGATTGGGCCTGTGCACCCTAGTTTCATTGAATGGCTTCAATAGCGTTGCATGGAAGACTGGATGTATTTTTCACCGAGGGGGCAAGGCCAGCCGGTAAGTCACATTCCCAAGCTTTTCAGAGATGGTGAATGGTCCCTCCCTCCAGGGAGCGAGCTTTCGAGATTCATACAGGGGATGGAGGTTCTTGGCATCGAGCCAGACCTTGTCCCCTTTGCTGAATTTGGGTAAGTCTTGCAGAGTTCTTCCCACCATTCACTTCTGTGCTAATTCATGGGCGGTGTCACAGATCGTTTTCTTTCTATCTCGTGACGTCTTATCGTTAATGTAAGGTATTTAGTTGGTAGTTACAGATCCCCATACCTTAACGATCATATGCTCATACATCATGTAGTCACGACCCCCTTTAGTTAGCGCACGGGCCTGATGTTTAGGGTAGTCATGGTGTTCCCACATGTATGTACTTATAGCGCGAGTTGGCAGCCTTACAGCCCCAACTCTGTTATTCTTGATGTTGGGGCTAGTCCCCCTCTCTCTATCTGTGTGCGTCTGCACTTGAGCAGCAACCTCTATTTTAGTGACCTGCTAGTCTGGGTGCAACGACTTAGCAACCATGCCTTCAAGACCTCTTTAAGGTGGTATTTAGGCTTTCCCCACTGTGTGGTCCCACGGTACAAGTCCGTGTCAGGCGGTGATTGCCTTTTCCCTCGCTTCTTGTGTGGCTTTTATTTGGTCAGCTGCTGCTGGTACCTGGGTGGCTTTGACTTCATCTGGTAACCCCCTCAGGATGTACCCCATGATTACCTCGGTGGGAGCAGGCTGCCCTTCAGTTCTTCGTGTGTTGTGGGCGAATTCTACATCTGCCAATCACGTCGCCCAAAGTCTGGGGTCGTTCATACAGTATATGTGCAGGTATACTTCGATTTGTTGGTTCATTCTTTCAGTCTGTCCATTGGTTTGTCAGTGGTAGGCCGTGCTGAGGGCGGATTCGATTCCAAGACTTTGCAGAGCTCCTGGAAGAGCTTCGATGCAAATTGTGGTCCTCGATCAGATATAATCTTTCAGGGGAGTCCATACTTCGAATAGATTTGCTGATGGAAGATGTCAGCTGCCCCTTTGCTGGTGATGGCTTTGGTGCATGGAGTCAGCAATATTGCTTTGGACAGCCCGTGGTTGACAATGACCATGATTCAGTCATACTTCCCCACCAGGGGAAGGTCCATGATGAAGTCAACGGAACATTGGGAAAAGGGGAGGGTGTCCCTTTTCGTCAGGATTGGTTGTAGTGGTGGCTTCATCAGGTTTCTGTCGGGCTTCATTTGCTGGCATATGGCGCATCCTTTGATGTATTCTGCCACTGTCTTTTGGAGGTCAGGCCACCAGAAGTGTTCCTGCACTTTCAGTGTCATCTCCCAGATTCCAGGGTGGCCTGCTGCAATTGGGTCGTGATATCTAGAGACCACATCCCTTCTCAGGGTAGGGTCTTTGGGAACATACATCTGCCCTTTGTACAAGAGGATTCCTTCACTGTACTGCCAGTCTTCCATTACTGTCCTTGAAGGGGCAGTCTCTCCTTGTCTGATGGTGTGGAGGGCCTGTTCCATGATCGGATTGAAGGGCTTCATGATCTTGATCCAATCAATGATCGGAATCTCGATGGCATGGACAAACAGTTCGTCGGATAGCATGAGGATGTCTTCATTGTCGTGTTCTGAGCCATCTAGGTTTAGGAGATGTGAAAGGGTATCCACCATTATCAATTTCTTCCCTGGTATGTGTTGCAATCAGACGTCGAACTGGGATAGCAAGAGGTGCCATCTCGCTTGTCTCCAATTCAATCTCTGGGCACTTTGCCAATATGTAGAGTTCTGGTGATCACTTCTGATCAGAATCTGGTGTGGTGCTCCTTCCAGAAGATGGTGCCATTCTTTGAGGGCACGGACTATCCCAAGAAGCTCCCAATTGTAGATTTCATAGTTTTGTTCAGCTGCAGTAAGGGATTGAGAGAGGTAGCCTACTGGCCATTCATTCCCTTCATCATCCTTCTGTTTGAGTACCGCACCAAGGGCATACTGGGATGCATCTGTTTCAAGGATGAATGGTTTCACTTTGTCAGGGAGTGACAGAGCAGGAGCTTTTATGAATTGGCACTTCAGGAACTCAAAGGCCTTCTCTTCCCAATCAGTCCATTTGAAAATGCTCCCTGTTGCAGTCTTTGTGAGGTCAATGAGTGGTTGGGCATGTGTGGAGTAATGATCAATGAATTTTTGATAGAAGTTTGCGAATCCCAGGAAGAAGCGGACCCCCTTGACATTCCGTGGGGTGGGCCAATTCCCAATTCCTTGGAGTTTAGCTGGGTCCATCTGGATGTGTCCCAGGGTGATGACCAGCCCCAGGAACTCTACCTTGTCGACTCTGAAAGCACATTTTTCTGGTTTTACAAACAATTTGTTGTCCACGAGCTTTCGCAGGATTCGTCGCTCCCACTCTTGGTGTGTGTCTCGATTGGGGGAGAAGATGAGGATATCATCCATGTACACCACTACCCATCCTTCAGCTATTTCTTCTTTGAGTATTTTGTTCATCATCGACTGGAATGTTGCGGGTGAATTGCACATTCCAAAGAACATTACCGTGGGTTTGTAGAGGCCTGCATTCATCTTGAATGCACCTTTCCATTGGTTGCCTTCTTTGATCCACACATTATTATATCCTGCTCACAGGCCCATCTTGGTGAAAATCTTTGCCCCCTTCAGCTTTTCGATAAGTTTGGATATCAAGGGTAGGGGATACGTGTTCTTAACCGTTCCTTCGTTCAGATATCTGTAGTCTTGGCAAGGCCTCAGGCCTCCATCCTTTTTAGGAACAAAGAAAGCAGGGGAGGCCATCAGAGACTTCGAGGGTCGAATGAAACCTTTTGTGAGGTTTTCCTCTAAGAATTCATCCATGGCTTTCTGTTCTCTGGGGGACAGAGTGTAGACCTTGCAGTCTCAGGGTATGAAGTCAGGTTTCTGTCACAGATTGTTCCTGGGGCTAGGGGATGTCTACTAATGCCTACCCCCTTGGTTGCAGCGCGGTACGGTGCCCACTCACCACGTCTATCCGCGCACCTCCAGTAAGCACATGATCCAGTAGATTAGCGCTCTGGGGTAGCACGTGTACAAGCCACCCACATCACGGTCACATAGCTACAGGATGTTACGGTAGTCATTAGTTACATAGCTGCCTAGTAGTTACTGCGCACAGGCCAGCACTTTAGGGCCGTGCTATTAAGTACTACCACCTGTATTTATACGGCGAGATGAGGACTTACATCCTCATCTCTACGATTCTTGGCAACTGGGCTAGTGCCCCTTTCCTCACTGTTTGTGCATGCTAGTCTGGGGATTCACCCTCTCTCTCCATGTCTTGCTAGTCTGCAGCACCTGGCAATCCTTAAGCAGCGCCTTGCGCTATGTTGACTGCACCTGTACATAGGGACTGTAGGGTTCCCAGCGAGGCCGGTTGCACAGACGGTACAGTCTGTGTCAGTTTCAGTTTGATGGCATGGTCCCAGGGTCTTGATGGTGGGAAGGAGGCAGCTGCTGATTTGCTGAAGACTTTCGCAAAGTCTTTCAGGTGTTCAGGAATGATCATTTCATCAGTGCCTTTCCCTGCTGCTCCTGCAAACTCTTGAGATTTGGTCATTGCCTTTCGAATGTGAGAGAGTCATGCGATCCTCTTTCTGAATCTGTGTTTGGTCTCAGTTCATGGGGCAGCCAGCTTCCTTTCCATTTTGATGAACCTTCGTAGGAGCTGGTGCTCTTCTTCAGAAGGTAGTTCTTTTGAGGAGTCTCCTGTATCAGGGCTAGGATTCTTTGGTATCTCCTTATTGTTGGTGGAGCCAAAACCTTTCTCTCCTCATTTGGTCTTGTCGAGTTCTTCGACCTGGATTATATCAGGGGTTATGGCTTGTTCAAATATAATTTGTGCGATTCGCATTCTGGGAATGATGCTGTCACAATCCTTGTGACGTCCAATGTGGAAGGGTGCAGTACTGCAATGGTGACCTAGTGACTAGTGTCTATGAAGCCAAGGTGATGCCAGTCTAGGATGCTGGCTTGAAGTGCAAAGTCTCATGCCGCAGAGGAAGTAGGAATGAGGGAACACGCTCCCATGCTCCAGTAACAGGTTGAACTGAAGATGAACATTCTAAGTCTAGTGACCTAAGCCCTAGTCTCTGGTTTATATACATGTTGGTAGCGCATAAACTACTTGTAAGTAAGACCACCCTAAACTAAGGTGGTCTGTGCATGGTTGGCTCTGTAAGTCAGATTGTGTCATAATGCCTGTAATGGCAACATAATGGTGTGCTACCCTAAATATAGCACAGATGGTGTGATAATGGCCTCACTATGTAAGAATAGACCCATGAGGTCATAATAATGTCAGTAATGACCAGGCCCAGGCAGGGCCAGACTAATGATGTCACTAATGATGTAGTTATGGTGCCTAACAATGTCTAGGCTTGTAAGTAGAAGATAATGTCACCTGACAAGGCACCTATGACGGTATCTGATGCCGCTATCTAATCTGAGAGTTTAGTTGATCATGTGACTTACTGAATTGAGGTCACATGATCTGATAACTTTTGAGAGGCAGTAGCACCTGCTATTGTACGCCTAATATGTGAGTTTGAAGGTGAATCATCCAAGGGGAAGGGCTGCACGACTTTTTATAGAAAATCTGTGACAGTATATAACGACTTCACCTGGGGCTTAGAGTCCCCAGAATGAAGATTCTCGTTGTGGGGCTTACACCCCCTTGACTTGACTTCCTTCTGGTTGCTGCCTCCCCCTCTGCCTCATCTCACCCTGCTTGACTGGGTGTCACAGATTATAATGGGCTTGGAAACCTGGGTGGCATATAATACCATAAAGGCATAACCGTGCAAAGGGTATAAAGCCAAATACCCTTAGGCACTATAGCAAGTGCCTAGCATGGGAATATGAACTACACATATAGTGTGTCCCACCTATAACAGCTGAGTTGTTATAGTGGCCCTTTTGGCTAAGTGGTGTTGGATGCCTGTCCCCATGGAGCTACTGGTCTGGGACTGCTGGTGGAGCTGTGACACTGGGACTTGCCTCTGCAACATAGCAAGCTACTGAGGGATTGCTGGATATAGTGACACAGACTAGCTGTGGGACTCACCACCTGTGTGTTGAGGGGATATAGGCGATGAGGGAGCCAGTCAAGTGCAGCGCAGGAGTGAGAGTATTCTGTGGCGCTAGCCAAGAATAATAGAACTAAGGTTCTAAAGCATCTAGTGCCTACTTATATACATGTTTTTGGGGGTCATGTGCTACTGTATAGTGCATACCCTTATGTGGTTATGTGGCTGCTTACCAAGGGGAGGCAGCCATTATTCGTACTTACTTGGATCGCTGTGCTACAATGGCCATGTGGGCTGGTAATGGCCACACCAATAGTATAGCGAGGGTTATTCTTAGTTATCTCATGAAAGTGGGCTCTGCCTGGATATGAGGTAGGTGGTTTGCCGATCCTTAGAGGGATTACGGCGATTGGCTGCACTGGTTGTATTACCAGGCTGTGAAGCTGAGGTAGTTGCGCTATTGGCATACCTGGTCTTGTTACTAAGGTGTGTCGCTGTAAGCATGTGTTATGGACCAGACCAAGGGGTTACTGGTAACATGAGGTGGTCTAGGACTGGGGGTTGGACTTTGCCGGGAGGCTAGAAGGCCGGGGCTTGGTATGTACTGAGCCATGGGGTTGGTCCACTCAGTGCCGGACCAATAGCTATAATGCCGTAAGGCTATTATTATGCTATGGCGCCATTATGTTGTAATAAGGGCATGCTTGTGATGTCATTGTGACCGAGGGCCTTATGACATAGTGGCCTAGCCAGTAGGGCTGGACCAGGTGATGTAGCGATGACAATGCTTAAGTCTGGACTATGATGCAATACTGGGCCGGATGGCTTGACAGTGATATGTGATGACATGTTGTCTGTGACTAGTGTGTCATGCTGATGTCAGGGTGCTTAGTAGTGCGTAAGCGCCTTTTGTAAGTGGTTTAATCCAATTAAGGATTATGGTGTTGGCAAGTATGGGATAACCCATGGATAATGTGTAGTTTAGATGTGATAATCTCAGATAAATTGCTAGAATTATAGGAAAAACTAGGTTAATTACCCGTGGCTTCGCCACGGCACACAGTTTCAGTACTTAGTCACTTAGATATCATGATATCTCAATCCATGTCCTTATATGAGATCAATTTCAGAAGCTCATTCAAGTCCTCTTAAGCCTGCCCTAAAGTCAAGGCAACCACATTTCAAGTTCTCTCAAGCCTGCCCTAAAGTCACACCATTCACGCAAAAAGTAGGGCATTTTTTATAACATTCATAGCAAACACCAATCAATTACAAACACATCATCTACACTAATTTTTCACAGTTCTTGAGGAATCCTAAGTCAAACACATAAGCATATAACAAACAGAATAAATGAAGAGCATACCAGACAGAGACATTCTAAGTCCAATCATACTTTCTTGTCAACCCAATCCCAAGTCCTATCATCTCAAGTCAGCTATGTGTGCACCTATGAGATCAAACATGTACCATTTTTGCTGAACTCAATAGCCATGGCCTCATTTGACCACAGATCTTCCTTCTCCACAGCACACAAATCCTGTATTCAAGAGTCAGCAATGGATTGGATGTGGTAGATCATGCATACCATCACAGCCAGTATGGTAACCATCCCTCCATTGATCCACACACCCCAAAGCATCCTCTAAGGAATAAGTCAGACCATTGAAGGCATCCCAAATGCTGCATGTATGCATACCAATTGTTCAACAGGCCTGAAAGCACCTTGTGGTAGACAATGTTCACTGTGCTGGTACTCTGTGAATCTGGTGGGAACAGGACTTTGATACGCTCTGCCGACGTGCACCGTGATAGAGCAACATAGAGCTGGCCATGAGAGAACACAGAAACACGTTGATCCAATCCCACATGCATGACCGGCTGTCCCTGGGACTTGTTGATGGTCATGGCAAATGCAAGGTAGACAGGAAATTGCCAATTGGAAATGGAAATGGGGAGATCTTGGGCAGATGGCTCCAGAGTGATACGGGGGATGTAGACCACCTTTCCAGCATAGCTCCCTCCTAATATCCGGCACTGAAGCACATGGGGTCGTATTGACATCAGAATCATCCGTGTTCCATTATAGAGGCCATTGGCTGGGTCGATGTTCCGGAGAAGCATCAGGGGACAACCTGGCTTGAGAGCTAAATGAGCCAAGGGTAGGCTGGAGACCGTGATCGAGTTGAGGTATTCAACAGGATAGTGCTCGTCCTCTATGCCCACAACCTTGTCAGACCCTGTCAACACAACCTCCTCTCCTGGGAACCTGTCCAATATGAAGGCATTGAGTTCTGCCACCACATCGTTCTTGGCACACAGAATTGTCCGTTCGAGGAAGTATTGATCGGACTTGTTTCCTTCAGCAATGCCAGGATAAACAGCGTCCACCAATCCTTGAACTGTATTGTTGGCCAGCCTCATGCTCTCTGGAAGAGAGACATTGTTCTGGGAAGACCTAGGGTCTCCTGCTCCGACATTCAGCAACCACTGTGCAAAAGCGTCACTTGCAGGTGTGCGGTCAAGCCGCATGTTCTGTGTAAGATGAAGGACCTGAATGTGCCTCCACAGATCTGACCTCCTCAGGGAAGCAGATACAATCTGCTCCCTTGTACCTCTGGGAACCACAGGTAGCGTCTGTCAGAAGTTGCCTCCAAAAAGCATGGTAATTCCACCAAAAGGTACGTCCTTGTCCAGGATATCACGGAGGGTCTGGTCCACTGCCTCTATGGCATGTCGATGCTGCATGGGTGCCTCATCCCATATGACAATCCCTGTTTCCCGTATGAGATCAGCCAGATTGCTGTTCTTGGGGATATGGCAGGTCAAAGTCTCATGAACTGCTATGGGTATTTTGAAGCGGGAGTGAGCTGTGCATCCACCAATGAGGAGCAACGAAGCAATCCCAGAGGATGCAACACAGAGTGCCACCTTCCTGTGCATTCGAACTGCAGAAGCAATGGCATTGTCTTGCCACCACCTCCTGCACTGTGGAGGAAGAATATTTTCCCCTCTTGCTGTAGGACGGATTGAAGGACCACATCATAGGCATTTGCCTGCTCTGGATTGAAGCGCTCCCTGTCCACCTCCACCCCAACAGCAAGCTCCACATCATCATAGGCAAGTTCCTCTTGAAGGATGAGATTTACATGTGGAGGCTCCCATTGTGCCTGAGGGAGGGGCATAGGTGGAAAGTCTGTTAGCCGCTTTCCATACTTGAGCAGTATATGATTGAGAAGGAACAGTCCCAGGTCCCAGACCTGTTCATCTGTGGGATCCTCATGTCCATAAGCAACAACTCGGGGTCGTAGGTCGTCACAAATGTTATCCCTGAACCGGGTCCAGAGGTCGGCAGGCTCCACAGGATGACAATGGGTGAGGAGTATGGCAAACAGATTGCGTAGCTGTGATCCTGACTGCATGTCTGCTGCCTCCTCCAAGCACAGTGCCCACTCCCCATCATCCTCCAGAAGTCCACGGGCAGAGCATGTGGCCTTGAAGGTTGGGTATGCAACCCCATTGACCTTGTAGAGGTCATCCCAGCAGGTGGCACCCTTCACCACCGTGAGCAAGAGCCGTAGGTAGAACTTTTCGCCAGCTGAAGGGTGGACAAAGGCCATCCTGCCTATTGAAAAGTCCCGTTGCCTGACCTTCCAGGTGCGGGACCTTGCATTCCACACAAAGTGCTGTGGGAAATCTTGGTACAGATGCTGTGTTGCCCCTGGAAGATCTCGGTTTGCCGTGAACCATTCAGTGAGCTGAGTCTTTGTCGAGGATGGACGGTCAGCAACTTCATGGGGGTCATCTCCCTCAGCAAAGAATATCATCTGCTCGTCCTTGAGATGTATGGTCAGCCGATATACAGAAGGCTTTTCCTCATGCATGGGAAATTCTGCAATGTGCCAAAATGCCTCCACTGGTCCAATGTAGCGTCCGTCAATGTATTGTTTTACCTCGTCAACCTGTCCAACCTCCAAGGTCGCACGGTCATGCCCCTTGTAGA
This sequence comes from Wolfiporia cocos, assembly GCA_029448655.1. NCBI lineage: Eukaryota > Fungi > Basidiomycota > Agaricomycetes > Polyporales > Phaeolaceae > Wolfiporia > Wolfiporia cocos. Next base: position 84,477 of record JACCLO010000027.1, read on the forward strand.
TGTACTTGTGTATGTACTTCACTGCCCTGATGGAAGTGCAGATCTCCACATTGATATGGCAGTCCAACATGGCAGTGAGGTGAGGGTTGTAGGGAACAACATGATGATTGTCAAGACGGTGACCCCTGGAGTTGACATACGAATGGCCATTGTCAGGGCGTGCATATGTGGGGTACCCATCCTCTCCAAACTGGGTGTCCTCGCAAAATTGCTTTGGATAGCGCTTGGAGCAGGCCCTGTCCACCATGCATGGAGCATGAGGGTTATCATCCCCACATGGCCCATGGAGCATGCATTTTGTGACCATGTCATAGAGCTTTGGCTGGGTCTCCTGACAGGGAAGCTGTGCAGACATGATGCTGTCCACTTGGCCACCATCATGAATCTTGTAGAGATCTTTGAGAAAAATCAGAAGGTGGACATGAGGCAGCCCCCGCTTCTGAAATTCAATGGTGTAGACATCCCCAGCCAGCTCACCAAAGAAGCCATCCTTGATCAGCTTGATCAAGGCCTGGAGCTTCAGATGGAACACACGGGCCATGACACAGTAATCTACTGTGCGTACCGCTATGCGGGAACCTCTCCCTATAGCTCCTATCCGTAGGAGAACAGGAGTCATCTAAGTCTTGAGATGACCCTGCCAGTGTGTAAGGGGGTGACCATCCATTGATGAAGACACTAGTCGCTGGGCCCCAGACTAGCAGTGGTAAGAGAGAGGAAGTCGCCAGCACGCAAGCACGCAGTATGAAAGTAGATCACCAGGGGATACGCCCCCAGAGCCGACAATACTAGTTCTGAGGAGTACCTCAGAACGTACGCTAGTATATATACATGAAGACGTTGTCTAGCGCAGCACAAGGCCTGCCCTAATGGCGAGGTCTGTGCGCGCACTGTGACTATCTACAGAGGTAACATAGCGACGCTGTTACTAGTACCGTGACTACTCACATGACATGTCGCAAGATAAGATGAAGTTAATATCTACCCATGCACGTGCTGTTCCACAGCGATAATCTAATCTAATCAGCAGAAAGTGCGAATATTCGTATAAACGAAGGATTTCTTGTGACAGGCCACAATATCAGGACGGTCTGCTGCTGTTTGCTTCTTCTATGGCTGCCTAGGATTATCTTCATCAGCATCTAGCTCTAGCAATGCATCCTGTATTTTAGGCCACTTAGGGTTGGCTATCATCGTGAGGAATACATTAGGCTTGTGGCAATATTGGCAAATGGCCAGAGAGTCCTGAAGCAGCTGATACATATGCCATGCACTTCCCAGATGGGAGGAGGGCAGAATGATCCACTGTCCCTGTTGGCCCAGGTCTGGAACATTGTCGTTAGCATCAAGGGCATCCCTTACACTATTGTAGAGGTCTGCATGGATCTGCCTTTGATTGTTCCGCACCCAGTGAAGCTTGCTGGCCTCAATGGAAGCCCATGCATCCACAACGTACTGCTGAAATAGACATCCCCCATGGAAGAGATAGTCAATCTCCTCAACCACATCTTCATGTCTGATGATGCGGGGGTGTAGGCGGTAGGCATAGAAGCATTGTTCAGAGACTTTTGGGCTCCGCATCTGTCCTTGAGGGCCTGCTCCTGATGGTATCAAGGGGTGCCATCCTTGGTCACCATATGGAAACAGCAGCACATAGTGCAATGGAGAATATAGTGGGTGTATGTTACTGATCTTTTCCAAGTTACCACCATGGAGCCGGAGGATAATGTCTCTATGTCTTTGAACATCTTCGTCGCCACTGCCTGGAATCACCGCCGCAACCTCATCTGTGGTGGGGAGGTTATAACGCCGTCTGTCTGCAGTATGCTGCAGCATTATGTGTGCCCGCACATTGGGCTGTTCTTCAGGTGGCTTTGCCTGTAGGATCTCAAATGCACGGCGGTAGAGAGGAACAAAGGGGTTATGCTCCTCAAATACGACCTGCAGCTCACCCATGATTCCTGGATCCAGATTGTGATTCCGCGTATTGTGGGTATCCAGGGCAGCCTGAGGATCATGTATATAGAGCTGTGCATATGATGGCTGAAGACCCTCTGGCGGGAGGAGACTTCCCATTTTGTGGTACAGAGCACCATGTATCTTAAAGGAGTATGGGCCTGAGCCATTGAGGATGGCATTATCGACATTGACAGTGACAGACGTAAATGCAAAGGCATTGTTGTACTGCCGGATCTTGTCCCGGAATGATTGAGAGCGGGGATCCACACCCATGAACAGTCAGCGTAATGCTGCAGGAGGCAGTTGTATAGGAGGCAGATCCACCTGGCCCTGAAGGCAACACACACCAAACTTGTGGCTAGTGTTAGTGGATGACTTCAAGCACTCGCCTTTCCAGTGCAATGCATGGCAGTGTGGACATTGTATGTCCATCCTTCCAATGGAGTGACGGTCTGCTGGTTCAACATAGGGCTGCCTTCCTAAAGGGATATTTTGTGGGACTTGAAGCTCTTGGTGCCGCTGCAACTCCCTTTGGAGTCTTGCCTGTTCGATCAGCCACACATCATCAGCAAGTGCTGCATGCTGCTGGATCTCCATTTGCAGTCTGGCCTCTTCGATCAGCTGCACGTCACGGGCAACTTCTGTGTCCTGCTGGATCTGCCTTTGCAGTCTGGCCTCTTCACTCAGCTGTGCATCATTAGCAAGTGCTGCTTGACGTTCAACCTGGCGTTGATGTGTCTGCTGCACAATCCTTTGCTGATCCCTGACATGGCTGTCATGATTTGTTCATTGTGCCAATAATGTCTGATAGCGACTGCCTACAGAGGAGGAAGGTGCCAGCATGTGTGGTGTGGAAGGAATGGACAATTCCTGATTTTGTCTGCGTGCACGCACTCTGCTAGCGTGGCTTTCATTGAAACCATGTTCAAGTTCTGCTTGCCAATCACGCTGTGGAGGTACATGCACTGAGTTTGCAGGGGGCCAACGATATGTAGCATGTGGATCGGGCATGCGGGATGGTCCAGGTACTGGTTCATTTGACTGCAAAGGTCGACCCAGCTGAGGATGCCAGCTGCGTATCCGGGATGTGTTCCAAGGAACGTTATGCAGATTAGAAGGACCTGCAACAGGGACATCATATCCAGCAATAGCCTGATTTTGTTGTTCAGGAATCAGAGGTCGTAAGGGTCCAGCCATGGGCTGGTTTTGAGGAACAAATGCACTTGCGATACCATGTTCCCCATGAGGATGGTGCAAGGCAAAGGTAGGCTGTGGAAAGGGCTGCCTCATCTGCAATCGCTAACATCACACAGATGGCGGTGTCATTTGCAGACGTGCTTCCTGGTCCTGTGCCCTATGTTCCTCTCAGTCATGTTCTGGTGTAGAGGGAGGATCCCTACAACAGATCATAACCTTCAGCATTCAGTGTGTCTGGCAGAGCAGAATCCATACATCACGAATGTGTTTTGTGTGTGATGATATGAGAATTGTTGCTTCAAAGATTTGGCAAATCTATGTGCATCGACCCATAAGTGCCAAAGAGCCCACTGCCAGCATGTCATAACAACCCACAGTTTGTTGTGTTGTCCAAGCAAGTGTGAGGAAGGTCACTTATCAGCTCCTCAAAGATTGGGGAGATCTATGTGCATCAACCCATAAGTGCCAAAGAATCCACTGTCAGAATATTATAACAACCCACAGTATGTTGTGTTGTCCAAGCAAGTGTGGGAGAGGTTGCTTATCAGCTCCTCAAATATTGGGTAGATCTATGCGCATCAACCCATTAGCCATAGAACCCAATGCCAGCATGTTATAACAACCCACAATATGTTGTGTTGCCCAAGCAAGTGTGGGGGAGGTTGCTTATCAGCTCACAGATAAGCAATGACTGTGTAGGGGCTTTCAACAGCTTATTACAGATGGTAATATGTCTGTTACTGCACCAATGTAGTGTGTCAATGTCTCTTGTCCCACTCCCCCACAGGGTAGGCAGGGGGCATTGTTTGTCACTGTTGTGACAGGGAAAGCCTAACACCTCTGTCCACCCATGTCCACCTACTTGAGTTTTGGTGGGGCCCCCCTGTACGTTTTTGGCACCAATTTTTTTATTTCATAGATGTACTCTAATACACATGTAGATTACAGCAGTAGCGAAATAATTGCAACGTGTGGTCAGGAAGACGCGCAAAACGCGAAATGTGTGAGTTTTCATCAAACACGGCGCGTGCGTTGCAGGCGCTGGGCATGGGAATCTATCAGCCAACTCCCCGGGTCGCAGGCACCCTATCTAATGGGAGCAGGATTCACGACGCGCATGGACGCCATGCGGCGAACGTGGACACCAGGTGCGCAAAACACGAGCAACACGCGACAGGTCCCACGCGAGCTCCCATTACTTTTAGATTAGGTAATACAAGTAACTACTTTCATATGTACAGGTCCTTGGGAACCTAAGTACTTAGTGTCACAGTTTATTTCTCCTCTCCTCTGTCTGCATCGTTTGCTAGATCATGTGATGTATATGGCGCTTCCTTGGGGGTAGCGTGCATCCCTCTGGCTCGGTCATGTAGCTAGTCACGTGGTACGTTACTTGTACAGTCACTGTAGTTACCTCTAGGGTCACAGCGTTGTTGGTGACAGCACACGGACCGCTTCAGGGTAGACACATACTAGATACTTAGCATTGCCACCTGTACTTAAGGCGTAGCAGATGCAGGCTTACACCCCATCTTTAGGATTCTCTCGACAACTGGGCTAGGCCCTTTCTCACTTGTTAGTCTGTGTGACTCGTGCCTGCCCAACTACGATGCTTGGCTCTGCTCTACTACATGGGACTTACCCTCTGGCTCTGATACCTGGAAGTCACCCCACTACGCCTGTTTGGTTGCGTGCACATCTGCAAAGGCTGTTGCTCACCAGGACACGGCGTGCGCAGTGCTCATGCCTAACCACCACCCCAAGGTATAGTCATAGTATGATGAGTATTCCCCGTCTATGGCCGGTCACACAGTCTGGTGAGTAGACTGTGTCACTTAGTATCGCAGTAAAATACTATATACCAATCAATACCGGGGTATAGATGTACAGGCAAGGTCGCACGAATAGCGGTAGGTGCGCATTGTCATTAGTAACCAAGGGCGTGACCAGCACATGGTCTGCTGATGTGTATAAGCTGACTGCTACAGACAAATAGTCTGATTGGCTAATGAACTAGACATGTGACTCTAAGGGAACTTCCATTGATAATGACACAAGATGCTACTTACTTAGTATTCTTGATGATGTTGCTGGTTAGATGACAGAGATTGTAGTAGGCTTAGCAGGATACGATGAGTTGTTAACTTGAAGATATGAATGCAATGAATAGAACTGAGGACTTAGTCGCTCAGCAGTGAAGTATATATACATGATAAATAAGACCCCTAACAGTCTTATTAGGTAATACAGTTATCTACTTTCATATGTACAGATCCTCAGGAACCTAAGTACTTAATAATACACATTAAAAGTATATACCGATCAATACCGGGATATAGGTATGCGGCGGAGGCCATGCGAATAGCGGTTATAGTGCATTTCATTAGAAAGCAGAGGTGTGACCTAATGCTGGTCCACTGAACTAATGGTGCTGACGTGGCACAGACAAGTAGTCCAATTGGCTAGAGTACTAGACATGTGATTCTAAGGGAACTGTTACGGGTCGAATACCCGTTCGTATATTCGAGTCGCGAATATAGATTGTTCTTCTGCACGTGGGCGTATAGCCGTATGCAAGGCAAATGCTCGTTAGATGCCTTCAGGTCCTAGGTGAAGTTCCTAGGAGATCGTATAATATCCAATCCGTGTTAGAGGATATAATCTGTTCAGGTGCGAGTCTAATAGAATATAAGACTCGCCTAAGTCCGAGAAGTCAGTGTGCACTTCGAGGACTTAGTCGTTCGGTTGCTCGAGTGAGAAATACTGAGCGTAGTTTCCTACGTTTGAGAACGAGTATAAGACTTCTTGTTTATACAACAAGGTCGAGCTGAAGAGCCTCGACAGTAGGTACATTAGTTTATATACTACGTTGGGTTTCAGGGGTCAAGTCCGTCCCAGATGTCACCGATACTATCTACGCTATGGTATCAAACGTTTGATAGGTATGTAGTGATTTTCCTGAGACGATAGATAGGAATGATGGCGGTTGAACGCCATCTATCAGCTAATAAACGATGAACATGAAACGGTGGCAGAGTTGGATCTGCCAAAGGTGAAACACGCCCTATAGACTAGTACAACTGGGGATGTGCCCAGTAGAGTCACGAGTAGCCAGGGGAGTTGGTTGCGCAACAAGTCCCTGTATCGTATTTGCCCAGTGGTGAGTTCTGTCGATATTCGAAAAATCAAAAATAACCGTAACAGGAACTTCCATAGATTAGATACCGTCGTTACAGGAGATAACATGGCCATCATTCAGCTTGTATCTAATGTATAGTTATGAACCAAGATAAGTCCGTTATAGGCGTAGAAACATCACATAAATAGCTAGAATTATCGGGAAAATGGTAGAAAATACAGTAAAGACTAGGGAATTCTTGTGACAGATAAGATAACTGTCATTACGGGAGATAACGTGGCCATCATTCAGCTTGTATCTAACAGATAGTTATGAACTGAGATAAGCTAGTTGTCGGACTAGAAACCCAAGAATAATAGCTATAAAGACGGGAAAAATAGTAGAAAATATAGGAAAACTAAGGAAATTCTTGTGACACATAATTTGTCGAAATCTCTAGTGATGCATGTGAATTTTGCCAGTACCAATGCAGGGGTGGTGTAGTCAGGGGCTCACCATAGGTGGGCAAGTTGCAGGTATGCTGTGATGACCTTCTTTTCCACCTCCTTGAACCAGTCCCACTTCTTTTCTGAGCAGTATATGTCACACAGGTTGTCAATCCCATGCTTTTCCTACCATTCGCCTGGCATCCACAACTCCTCTACTCATCCCAACAGCATCTTCTTTGGGATGGCCATCTGCTTCCTGAGGATGGCACCTTTCATTCAGTCTCCACCTTCTCTGTGGCTACCCTGGCAATGTATTCATCAAGGGTTGCCTTCTTAAGGCGCTTCTCAAGTTTGTTGTGCTGCTTCTGAAGCTTGTCAAGCTTTTTTTTGGCAGATGTTGGCTAGGGAAAACTTGTGGTTCACCCTCTCAATCTTGGCTGGGTCAGCCAGTTTCTTGTAAAAAAACATTTTTGCCCTTTCTGGGCTTACAGGACATGGGGGTGCCTGCCTCCATAATGGCTTTGAAAGAATGGGTAGTCCATTCCTTGTGTTCCCCCATGATCTTGTTTCTTGGTGTAACCGTGAAACATGTGGCAACTTTCAGCATGACTAATGCAAGAGTACATAATAAGCTATCTAGTAACGGTTCACGTGGGTCTTCTGTTGGGGCTTATTGTTGCTTCTTGATGTGTTGTGTGCTTATCCTCTGGCATCAATGGATACTCCATCCTTGACTGGAGTTAGTATCAGTGACAGGATTGCATCTCTCTCACGCTACCAGATGGAGGGATACAGCCAGTACAATGACCTAATCATCCAGATAATGCAGGATTTGGGGTATTACACCCCGCATGTGCCCACACATACCTCAAACCAGTGGGCTGCCAATCTTAAAACCTATTGCTGGGTCAATAGATCAGTGGCTAGCCATGGCCAGAACTCTATTGTTCTGAAGCCTATTGGCATCAGTTCTAGGCAGGGTCACTTGGACCCACCCATCCAGCTCTAATTAGAGCCATCCCTGTACACCTGGGAACAGGCTAGAAGGTTCCATCTGGCCAGATCAAGAGTTTACACCCTTGCTGTCAGGTCCCAACTCTTGGACCAGACCTTGACAGGTCTAGTCCCATTCCCTTAAGCCTGGGATCCGGCTATTTGCCCAAAGGCAGTACTCCCCCAGAGCCCACTAAGAAAACCCTGGCATCTGGCGATGAGTGGGGGTGCGCAGACAGTGACTAAGCCCCTAAGAAGAAAAAATCTCAGACCCCATAGGGGGCAGGGTCAAAAGCAAGTTCTATTCATATAACGCAAGACAATACTCACTTTGGTTAGTTGCTTGAGGCTATAAGAGAGATATTAAGCAGAATATGATGAGTTGTTAACTTGTAGTATGAATGCAATGAATGGAACTGAGGCAATAGTGCTCAGCAAGTCCAGTATATATACATGTAATATAAGACCCCTAACAGTCTTATTAGATAATACTAATGTCTGTATTCATATGTACAAGTCCACAGAGACCTAAGTACTGAGTAATACACATTAAAAGGATATACCGATCAATACCAGGCTATAGAAAGGTGGCAGCAGCCGTGTGAATGGTGTATAGTGTGCATTGTCATTGGTAACCAAGGGCATGACCAGTCCCCAGTCCACTGACATGTAAAGGCTGATTGCTATGGATGAGAATGTCCAATTGGCTGTAACTAGACATGTGACTTTGATGGTAACTATCGTAGATAAGATAACCACACATAAGGTCTGATAACACAGCCATCATTTGGCTTGTATGTAACACTAATGTTACAAACCAGATGGGCTGCTTATTGGTGTAGAAAGTCAAGATTAATTGATAGAAATGCTGGAAAAATAGTAGAAGATAGTAGGAAATTAGGAGATTCTTGTGACACTGCCTACATCAAGCCTCAGCAGGATCCAATGGTAGCCAAACTGCAATTGCACACTATACCACCTATTTGGGCACAGGTAATTGGATTTCTACTCCAATTGTGATGTAGACTTAGACAGTATGTTACAGTTGAGACATAAGGTCTGTGATGCCTTTGATTGGTTCCAAAGCTATCAAGGCAGAGTATACTTCATGAAAGACATGGTCCAAGGCTATCTTCTCAGCACATTTTCTTTGAAGTATGTTGTTCTTTGTAACCCAGAGCACACACAAGCATTTGACTGCAACACAGCCATGATATCTTCACTCATGGAGGCTGTCTGATAATTTCTCATGGATGTGTAAACTACCACCATCCACCTCACATTACTTATTTGTATCAGAGGTGGTAAGGCAGAGAGTCTCCATACCAAGGATAGGCAAATATCATCTCAACAAGCCGATGATCAGCTTTCAGAGAACAAGTCTATCCGAGCATTGATGAATACATATACAGCAGGGCAGCTGCTGGCCTTGTTGATTGATGACAGGTATAGCCTCTTTTCTTACAATCTTGCAGCTGACAACTACATATATGTTGTACTGGGATTCTATCATATTGTACATGCTTGGGATATGTGTGAGACGTCCTGTCCATCAACTGACTAGGACAAAGCTGAACAACAGGTGGCACAAAACACTTAAGGGTATGTTGTGTGCTATGTCACAAAGTGACATTCAACGCCATTTATCTCATATTTTTAGCTATTTTTCCTGAATTACTACGTATAAGTACTCGTTATCCACAGATGCCGAGATGCCGAAAGGCTTATCTCGTATTTAGGTAGTATTAGCTAAGTTACACACTAGTTATCCAATATGACCCAGTGCTTACACGCTACACACCTACAATGACTCAGCGGCCCATACTTATATATAGACCACTAACTCATAGATCACACATGCTGACTTATATCCCAATATCAAGCTATGTCAGCTTGCTTAGCATATACTCTTGCGCCTTAGTAATACTTAAGGCTCAGAGTCTCTAGGGACCTACTGTGGTGGCAGGGGTCCTATATAGCATGTATATAAGCTACAGTTCTGATGACTACAAGTCCTCAGAACTAGTCTCTTATTTGAAGCTGCTTAACCACTATACCTTCGCACCCAGCACTCGCCACCCCTTCAATTGTCAGTAACTGTTTTGGCAAGTCTCTCACTGAGTTTGTTATATGCTATAAGTTCACATTTCAATGGTGTGAAGAACAGGGTAACCCATGGTAGATCCCCATCTCTGCACGTGCATGTATGTGATGCCCTTAGAATCTCCAAACATGGATTGACATGCTTCTCATAGCAACAAAAGATATCATTGGTATAGATTCTGATCCTGTCATGGTTCCATCGACCATGCCATCTGTCACAGATTATACCTGTAAAGGCATCTGGACGTTACGGAGTAATTAACTAGGGTAGTACGTCCCAAATACGCGGCTTACCTGAACAAGGCGCCTAGCGTGGGAGTATGAACTGCAGATATAGCTGGACCCTCGATAGCAGCATGAGCTGTTATCGTAGCCCTTTTGGGGGAGTGGTCTATAACACCACTCATAAGCGCGTTGCATTGGGTCCGCTGCGCATCTTGTGATACCATCCAAACCCTTAGCATGTCACTCATCATCATCAAACACTGGTAAGCTGTCAACAAATCTGAACCCCTTGGAAATCCTCCATGAAACTCATACAGAAGTTGCAGCAAGGTTGCTTATCAATGCAGAATATGCAGTACTGCTTCACCAATGATTTATGCCCAACATTGGCTATGCTTGCACCCAAAGTGTCCAGCATTCTGAAGAACGCAGTATGGTCATGCCCATAGTACAGTCTTGGACTATGCAGCTAACTTTCTTCAGCTGCTGCCATTTCCCCTAGAGAGGATAGGAGATATCAGACCCCCACTTTCTGTGACTGATGAGCTGAGCAGTATCACAACTAACCATATTTTCCACAAAGGATGGCACTGTAGGAAGTATGAGCATCTTTCTTGTAGGTTTGGATGAAATATTGAGAACTGCATAACAACCTAACAACACTATGACAGGTACAAATGGGAATTCTGTGTCACACTAATCCTATGTCTTAGTTAACGTCTTAAGCTTCAGGCGCATAGTTCAAGACCAAAGGTGTGAGCTCAGGTGGGCGCACATAGATCATAAAGCAGGAGGTTATAGAACCAGTAGGGAAAATGCCCCCATAGTGAAAATGGATGCCCTAGCAGCAATTGTTAAGTCTGAGCATCATAGGGTGCTTAGACATTCAGTTATATACATAATGTATACTATTTCTAAGTAGACCTACCCTAATGGCTTGGTCTGTGCGTAATACCAATATGGTACAAGTATAGTGCAATATAATGTGAGATGGTGTGCTACCCTAGGAATAACACTTGCTTTTTAAGTATTTCATATGTAACTATGCTTCTAGTTTAGAGGCTGTGCCATAGTGACTTCTAGCTACATTGATATATGGAATTGCTATGCTTCTGTCACAAGAAAGTACGTAAGTACTTTTTCCCTTGTCTACTATGGTTCTTCCCTACAATATGGGTCCTAAGGCACCCCCTTAAAGCCCTTAAGGCTATTAGCCAGTCCCACACCCCTTACTGGACATGTAGGGCCTTAGATACACGGCTGAATGGTAGGCACGTGATCACAACGTGTAGACAGATGACCGTGTAGCGGCACCTGATCTACAATGACAAGCACCTGGCCTGACACAGAATGTGTCATACGTACATGTTTATGCCCTAACCCCTTCTACTAACGTTGAAGGTGTTGACGACGAGGTAACGTCGCATGAGCTGACTAGGTAGACTCCAAGATAGAGAGTCTAAGGCATAGTGACGGCGTAGTCACCAGAGGCAGTCCCAGTCTAGCATGCAGTATGATGATGAGGTTACACATCCATTGTCGAGATTGATCAGTCTGAGGTTGTAAGACCTCAGACGTCTACTTTATATACATGGAGACCGGCCGCTACCTAATGAAGGGCCTGCCCTAATGGCATGGTCTGTGCGTGCCCCTAAAGGTCATGCCTATGTATTATGTAAGTAGGGGATCACGTGACCGTATGTCCTGACGGACAGGTTGTGTTATACCGCTACACTACGCTGCACTGGTCATGTGACTACTAGAATGTGAGCTCCTGGGTTCGAGCCAGGGAGGGGGTAATACATCAAAAACATGCCACAGAAATCTGTGACATGGCCTCTACAAAGGTACCGGGGGGCTTATGAGTTCACAGGGTCCTGTTACCAGGGCCCTGGCTATTTAGTATACCCCACTAAGCCCTTATGGCTTAGTGGCTTTGGTTGCTATAGGCCAGGCTTGATGCCAGGCCCTTTCCTGGTCTGCTTCCCAGTCCCCCTTAGGCCTGTAGGGTGCACAGACCAGTTATTTAGGGTAGGGTAGCACTTAGTTAGTCAGCTAGCCCCCCTGTATATATTCCTCAGGCTGGGACACTAGGTCCTCAGCCTTAGAATGTCATTTGGGGCGATACAACCCCCTTGATCCTCTCACCTGCGTGATACCTGCTACTGCTTGCCTGGTTACCCCTAGTAAGGCGGCCTCTGCTACAACGACGTAGCATGCCCTTGTAGTTCTATCCCCACGCCAATACCTGGCAGGGGATACGTTTAGAGTCCCTCACCCCGTGAGTCGTCTTGTGATAGCTTCTAGCTTCAAGAGATATGTCACAGAATATCCGAAAGAACTTCTAACATTCCTCGCTAGGTTGTTACAGCACTCCTAGATGTGGGGCCAGCTTGTTACTCCTTGCTATCTTCTCATCTCTCCTTATCTTATCAATACGTCTGACTTAGTAGATTAGTGCTGTAGGATAGCATGCACCTCTTCATAGCTCACATAATGATCACTAGATAACATGTAGCGTCACTTGTAGTCATTTTAGTTACGTCTGGCTGTGCATGGTGCACAGACCCTTATTGTAGGACAGACTCAGTAGTACATGCACTCATGTATATAGTACAGTAGATGAGAACTTACATTCTCATCCTTGAGATTCTCGACAACTGGGCTAACACCCCTTTCTTACGCTCTGTCTTGTGTGTGATCGATCAGGGTGCTGTCCCATGTCCTCTGACTTGCTCGTCTGAGGCATTATCTTGACTAGTAGGGAGATAGGTGCCCCGACCGTTCAGTGCTGCTGCCTTGATGTGTAGGCCTTAGGCATTAGGGATTCTCCTATTCCATAGGCCAGTCTCACAGATACTGTGAGTCTGTGTCAGAATATCCTAAGGGCTTCTAAATGATGAGGGTTGCCTGTGATGGCTTCTAATGATGTTGATTATTATGTTTTAGGTTTTTGATACGTAACCTATTAGAATGTCTTCTGATAAGCTTATCTATGAGGTTATAATGTTGTCATAATGAGGTCATGGCCTGATCTATGAGGACTACTGGGGATACCTGGGGTTATTCTGTGAGGGAGCTATTGGCTGTGTGATACTCCTCTATCAGAGAACATGATTGTGAGAAACCTTTATATATGAACTGGTGTGTTGTATTTTGTAGTATTTTATATGAAATTATTGCATTTTAAATGGATTTATTGGGATTTATATGAGTTTATTTTGACTTAATTGAATTTATGCAAATTTATATGAATTTATTTGTGATTATATGAATTTATTAAGATTTATATGAATTTATTTGGAGTTATTGTATGGTATGATGGCTTATATTAGTGTATTTTAACAAGTTAAGTGGGCTTCAATGCATGGGAACTTGCACCTGAGGCCAGATGGGGTGCAGAGGAGTATCATGAGATCGACGCCCGAGTGAAGTGAGAAGTGTTGATCTTGCTAGAGACTGAATGGAGGTGTGCAGGTAAAGTGGATCTCTCAACTAGTGAGAGAAGAGCTGAGCACTTTCGGGTTTCCCCTCGTTAGTACCACACACTGGCTTATATATGTCTGGTGTATGCTTATGCGCACAGTGATCGCATGTCCTAAAGCCAAGGAGACATGAGCAGTAGTTAGATACACGTTGTGGGGATTCACAGTCCCAGGACTGAAAAATAGCATAGACCCCCAAAGATGTGGGGACTCACGCAAAATGGGTAGCTCTAGAGGTTCCGCTGGAGCAGCTGTCATGTGTTTCACCCTCAAATGTATGTGAACCAATCATTGTAATCGTATTTGTTTAATTTGAAATTGTGAAGAGTGCTGCCATTCAATCGAGCAATTGAAATAGGTGGGCAGTGCAGACAGAAAGGAAGCATGAAACTAGAGGAAGTTCGGTGATTCTGAAATGCCGTTATTAGATGGCGTTTGAGAAGCCTGGTGAAAATTAAACACTGAGTCCAAGATTCTGCCGAAGAATGGAAGGTTACATTCTTCTGATATGAATACCTCTGCTTGACCAAATTTCCCACACGGGGTGAGAATGCCGATCAAACTTTGATATGAACACTGCGGTCTTGATGTATTTGATAGGTCCCTGATTACATATTATGTAAACAAGATCCAAATTGATCAGGCTGAAAGTTTTCACATGGTATGGTCATGGATGGAACATGAAGTGTACAAAGTTGCTAAGAAAATGGTGGTGCCAATTTTGAGAAATGAGGGGATGAAGTGTTAAATATAGATAGATGTATATAAGCCTATCTGGTACAGATATGAATAAGCCTTCCAAAGACAATAATGAGCAATATGACTGTAATAATATGCCTGTGAGAAGGCTAAGTCATAGGCTCAGTGGTTGAATTATTTGAGGGGCATGAACATTTGTACAGAGACCAGCCAGAATAATTGAACCACTGCAGATAGAGACTAGCTTTTCAAAGCAGAAAATGAAGGATTCAGTGGTAGAGAGTGGTGCACAGTGTTTCAGAGGAGACATTCTAGCAATTAAATTATTTGAGGACAATTTTTGGGGACAGGGGCCATGTAACATAATTTATATGACCACTCATTGTTCTTGCCAGCATTCTTTTGCATGTCACGTTACCAACTGGCAGTCCCAGACCAGCGGAGTGTGGAGACAGACTTTCAACACCCTTTAGCCAAAAGGGCCGCTATAACAGCTCAGCTGTCATAGGCGGGACACACTATATGTGCAGTTCATATTCCCACGCTGGGCGCTTCATAGCGTTGTTTGGATAGTTGGCTCTATCCCTTGCGCGAGTGCCTTATATCACGGTATTATATGTCACACAGGGTTCCCAAGCCCCTCTTATGATCTTGGTGACGCTATGTCACTGGGGGTAACCAGTCCCCATTTCGATCTGTGACATTGCAATCATGTTGTGAACACTATTAGAACACCACATACAAATTTTGGAGAGCATCTGACCAGCAGTTGTTGACACAGTAATCACCATGCCACCCACCCTAGTGGAGAACCACTCTATACAACTAGTATCTGCCCTAATGGGCCCCCATTCTCTGCAAGGGGGAGAACAAGTAGCCGCGTCGTTTGTAGATGCCTTGCGTATCACCTAAGGCCGCACTCCATGAGTGTAGTGCATTGCCCCCAGACTAGCAAGCAAAAGAGAGACCATGTCAATATGGTCAGAAGGGTGCCCAGACGTCATCGCTATTTGCACAGAGTTGGTCGCTAAGGCACACAGCAGGATATAATGAAGATGACCAGGAGACACACCCCCTAGGCCAAGAATCTTAAGTCTGAGGTGTAATCCTCAGATGCTGCTAGTATATATACATGCAGCTCAACCCCTAACTACCAGAACACCTTGCCCTAAAGGCTTGGCCTGTGTGCAGAGGGATCATGTGCTACTGTAACATAGTGACATATCACAAGACTGACCGGCCCTCTAAGCTATCTCCCAAATCCCTAAGCCTTGGCACTGATTCGGCATTGATGAAGGGGAACTCCTATTGCTGGTGTGGCTAGTACTCTCAGTCGAGTTAGACAAGGTGGTAAGGCACTCAGGAGGTAGTCAAGCCTGGGGCATAAGCCTGAAAGACGAGAATCTACATTCTGAGGTACAAGTCCTCAGGTGGATCATTATATACATGAGGGTCTTGATACTACTGACTAGCTACCGGCCGTAACGTAAATGTCTGTGCATCATCAAGGTACTGGCGCAGGGACTAAGGGAGAAGCCTGGCATCAAGCCTGGCTCATAAGAAATATATCTGCTAGGCCATATGGACCTAACAGGATATACAATATAAGCAGGCGCCGCCTATACAGTCACCTGCCTATGCATTGTGGTCACAAGCCTATCTACAGTCATGTACCTAAGACCAACACACCAGTAATGGCACGTCAGAATGGACTGGGTTCTTAGCTAGGTTTAAGGGGGCCCTGCCAGGCCACTTAGTGGGGGGTTAGCTATGCGGTAAACCCTATAATTAAGGGAAAATAAGGGCAATGCCAGCCCTTAGGCTTTCTTGTGACATGACGCTGTTACATAAGACCGTAACATTGAGTAACGCAAAGTGGATAAGATAAGATAGTGAATGGCCACTTATGATCACGTGACCAGAATGCAAAAGGGCTGGTAAAAAGGCCAATAAAACACCTAAAAATGCACAAAAATGGGGGTTAGCCACATGGACTTTCTTGTGACAGTTGTATTATATGAACAAGAAAAAGCACATACACCCAAAAGATATAGCTGCTTATTGGCTTGAACAGCATCCTTTAGGATGACCTTTAATAAGGTAATGCTTATTGCCTCTTATCACAAACCACTATGGAGTGGCAATCCACTGGAAATGTCATAAGAATTTCCTTAGTTTTTTCCTATTTTCTACCATTTTTCCGATATTTCTAGTCATTTATCTTGGGTTTCTAGTCCAATAACTAGCTTATCTTGGTTCATAACTATACATTAGATACAAGCCGAATGATGGCCATGTTATCTCCCATAATGACGGTATCTTATCAACAGAAGTTCCCTTAAAGTCACATATCTAGTTCGTTAGCCAATCGGACTATTTGTTCATAGCAGTCAGTCTATACACATCAGTGGATCAGGCACTGGTCACGCCCTTGGTTACTAATGACAATATGCACAAACCGTGATTCGCGTGGCCTATACTGTACACCTATACCCCAGTTTTGATCGGCATATGTATTTACGGTGTATTACTAAGTCCATAAGCCCCTGGGGACTTGTACATACAGATAAGAATAATTAGATTACATAACAAGACTGCTAGGGGTCTTATATAACATGTATATATACTAACTTGCTGAGCAGCTAAGTCCTCAGTTCTATTCATCACATTCATACTACAAGTGAACAACTCATCGTATCCTGCTTGCTTACTTGCATAACTTGTCTAACCAGCAACCATCACCAAGAATATAACAAGTGAGTAGCTTCTTGTGTTAAACATCTCATTCAAAAAGGGATACATGCAGCAGGCATTCAACAGCGTGAGCAGCATGCTCCATAAGTCTTGTCCTCTTATTCTTCATTGTCCACTGAGCTGATGTCATCCTTCCAACAGGCACACTGTTCGCTGGATGGGAGGAAGATGTTCAGTGCAGCAAGGCCACGATCGAGCTGCTGGACATTGTCCCAAAGAAGTCTCACAAGACAAAGGAAGGCCAAGGTAAAGATGAAGGTGCTGCTCCCAAGCCCAAGCCCAAGCCATGTTGGACAAAGAAGACAGCATCGATGGTGGCAGCAGAGCAAGACATGCTGATTGCATCTGGATCCAGCATCAGGTCAGTCAGCACAATGGAAGTGCCATTGGTATCAACTTTTATCCAGCAGCCCGCCCAGCCCACTCAGCCCACCCTGCTCACTCAAGCCACCCTGCCCACTGAGGACTCCCTGCCCGCCCTGCCTGCTAAGGACTCCCCATCCACTCTGCCTACTGAGGACTCCCTGCCAGCCTCATCTGCTCAGAACCCCCCATCCACCTCCGCTCAGCCCATGCCAATCATGGATCCTGCCAATGCAAGCCCCTTGACAATCCCCCCTGATAAGTAATTTACATTGGCTTTTCACCCTTTCCTGACTGCATCATCTTATCAGGATCCTGCAATGGAAGCCCTAGTCCCTCCACTGGAGACAAGTGCAAGGGTCATCCTGTCAATGCTGGCCCCAGCAGCCCTGACAAGCATTGTTGTCACAACAAGACTGAGGCACAATTGTCAGATGCAATCGAGGATGATGAGGAGCCACAGAGCAAGGGAAAGAACAAGAAGGGCAAGGGCAAGAACAGGAAGGGGCTGAAGGGTCTGCTGCCGCTGCCTGGAGAAAAGAGAAACACCAGATCATTCTGTTATAAGTAGCTGAGGGCCTTCATTGTATTCTCGCTCATAATCTGTACTTGTATATACAATCATGCACAACCGAATGAAAGCCCCAGCACATGCTGGGGTTTAAACTTGCAGCCCTTAAGCCTTTGCATTTAGGCCTTCCTATCCAAGTGTTATGATTCATTGTCCTGCAGCCCACATCCTATCTTTCTGTCTTTCTAAAGGCTGTGCTGCTAGAACCAAGTTGGCAGCTTCCATGTGAAGCATTCGACTTGTAGATGGTCAATGGAACCTGACAAGTTTATTAGCACATGCATCAAGTCAGATTTGTTTTGAAACAGCTAACAGCAACATAAAGAAGTCTAGGTCTATAAGCAAGAATTCTCGCATCTGGAAGAAGGCCGCACGCAGGGGTGCATAAGGTCATGTGATGTGAGTTGGTTTGAACGGTATATAGTGCTATTGTAGGTTGTAAGTTCTTCTATTGTTGTGCTGCGTGCAAATTAGCACAGGTACTATGAAGTTGTAAGCAGTGTTCATAAGCTGTGTCTCTCATACCTGGGGTGAGCCTGTGCACAGGACTGCAATAGGTCACATGACTTCATTGAGTCCTGCATGCCGGCTCGCTCCAGGTATGAGAAATATCAATCCAGATATGAGGCAACTAGAAAATAAACAGCACTCTTAACCATTATTTCTCGTACTGAGAGCAAGCCCACATACAGGGCTCAATAAAGCCGCATGACATATTGCAGTCCTGCACGCAGGCTCACCCCAGATACGAGAGACATGGCTTATGGGTGCTGCTTATAACTTCATAATACCTGTGCTAATCTGCATCCAGCACAACAATAGAAGGACTTACCAGCTACAATAGCACTGTATAGCACTATATACCGTTCAAACCAACTATTGTCACATGACCTTATATGCCCCTGCACACACCCTCTTTCAGGTGCGAGCCATAGTCGTGCAATGCCAGCCCATCAAAACTACTAGTAAGGATGTTCATGGCCTTCAACATGCTGTTCGGTGATAACCATTGAATGGGATCGAATGAGATCCACCTGTTACAAGGCGTAACAACTGGCATTGTCTTGTTGGACTTTCTTTGCTGCCAATTCATTGATTGACAGAATACATACCTTGTGCCCATCATATCTTCTCTGGCTTAGCTTTAGCTTATCTATCATACATAATCCAAAGCCTCTCCAAGTACCTTTATTGAATGTACGGTGGTGTTCCTTCTAGCATCTATCTGACGATGTATGAACCAGTTCATCCATCAACTGTATCTGATCTCAATGTATCCAATGATGAAATACCTTATTGCAGCAATGAACATCTGCCCTCCTCTTCCCCCTCACTCTCTTCTTCCGCTTTGACTCAGAGCGTTATTCTGTTCCTCTACTACCAGTAATGTCACCTGTCGATCATCATCCACAGCTGTCCTGTCGTCACACCCTCTGGAAGAACCGTCTGCTGCCTGCTCCTTGGCTTGTTCATCTTTCACATCTGGTCCTTCTGCATGTCAGGAAACCACCACAGCTGCTGAAACAGCCCCCGCAGCCTCATCCATATGCACTTCGCATCTCACGTCATCTGAGTCCTTGTCATCAGCCTCTGATACTCCTGCATGTACATTGCCCTCAGCCACTGCTTCAAATCAAGATTCAACTGTGTTTCTTGTGGCAGAAAGACCCGATCGAATGCATTGCTCTTGAACTTCTCTGCTACCCACTAGACCATTCCTCTGAATAGAAGCATGGAACGTCTGGTAAACTTCCATCCCCACTGCATCCTGCTCCGCCACTGTCAATGTCACGTACAACGGCAATTGTCTGCTGCGTCTGTTCAGCAAAAGCACTATCACGTCATGCAGCATTTGGTGCCAGATTAGCATCACCTGTTGGTTCAGACTGTCCCACTCTTCCTCCTCTAAGTCTGCGTCCGGAGCCTCCGACTCGTCCTCCTTCCGCATCATCGGTGGCACTACTGGCTGCATCCAGATGTTCTCCTCATCCAGCCCAAACTTAAAGTCCACAGGCACCTCCATCCTCAGGTGTTCCAGCTGAAGCGTGTTTCCCTGTTTTTCCATTCATGTCAGATCGGTCTTTGGTTTTTCTCTGAATCCACAGCAGAAGCTGAACACCTTGTACAGGTTGTTCATGCTTCCGATGTTGTACAGACATGTCAGCATCTCCTCCTTCACTTTCCGTCGGTTGCTCAGCCGGTATGTTCCGTGTCTCCTTCTCCCCCGATCTATCACTTCTCCATAATCCTCGATGATTCCTCCCACGAAATAGATCCCTTGGCGGTCGCCAGCCATGCACAGCTCATCCAATTCATCTTTCAACGGAATGTACAAGTCGTTCGACCCGTTGCCATCAGAACTCTCCCCTCCTGGATAGACCCAACACATTGCCTTGGCTGTCAGCTCCAGCTCCCACTGAAAGTTTTCTAGAGGGTACATCAGTGCATTCAGCATGTAGATCATCACTGCTCTCAGCACCAGCAATGGATGCCACAGATGCCACTCCCTCGGCATCGCTGGATGTTGTACAGCACGTAGTGCATTCCTGCAAGGCATACTATCTTGAAGTCTCTGTATCCAAAAAAGGCCTGTCAGCACCACTCTGACGACAAAACGCGTGAGCACAATGCTTCACGCTGCTTACCACCAGATCTTCAACCGAATGCTCATTACACTTCTCTCTACAAATTTGTTCGATACGTTTCTGAAGGTGTGTAGGGCAAGCCTCAGCAGAACATGCACCTCCACCCATGCTGTGCATGACTGGTCCTGACAATGTTTGAATATCTCACTCAGCAGCTGCACCTCCTTCAGCAATCGTTTCATCTTCGCCATGACACAGATGGCTCTGTGGGACTCACCAAGCCAGTATCCTTGCGATGAACTAAGGCGACTCAGTGAGGAAGAGGTTATCAGACGACGCAGGAGGTAGGAGGTTCTTCTACGGCGTACGCCGAGAAGAATAGAACTAGAGTTTATAGGCCGTCAAGGCCCTACTTATATACACAAATATAACGGGTCATTGTCACAGATTTGGGACATGCCACTATTTTTCCCGTATTTTTACCTATTTATCTGGTATTTCTACGACCTTGTAGACGTTTACGCTGCTAAGCGCCCGTCTACACGTACACGCAACCAAGCAACACGTACACGAAACCAAACAACACGTACACAACGCGGTATACGTCCACCTGTCATAACAACACGTACATAATACGCCCGTACGCGTCAATGACTCAGCGGACTAACCTCCGGTGTCACGCGCCTTACTCATATCCCGCTACCGGGCTATGTCAGTACAATTGGATAAGCGGCCCGCTCGTTATCACATGCCAATGCCCTTACGATTACTCATATCCCGATACCGGTATATAAGAATCACATGCATGGCTTACTAACGTAGCTACAGCCACTTCCACAACATGGACCTACGGTCCAAACAAACGATCTTACTGGTGCGGCCATTACCGGCGCACATGGTCTATTGTAGTTTACGACTTAACCATATTAGTTATGTCTGCGCACAGACCACCTTCATGTTTGGCTCCCTTACCGGTAAACCAAACAAAGCATGTATATAAGTAGGGCTATCACTGCGGATAAGCCTTAGATTTGTTCTCTGCATTCGCACAGTCACATATCATCTCTGCTTGCGCCCACTAGTCTCCTCACCAACCTTCTGCAACTCCTTCAAGTCGCCTACAAGGTTATAGTGTGAGTCCCACAGTCTAGTCTGTGTCATAAGAACAAATCTCCCCCTACCCCCGCCCTTGCGCTTGCGCTTGGGTCTGGGTTTCTATCCTACAGGGGCTATTACTTGTTGCTGCGCACATCCCTTTCTGCCTGACAAGGCGATTGGGATGATAGTTGAGATCTGGGGGATACATCGCCATCCTCGGCAGAGGATAGGCAACCAGGGAAGCCACACCGCCTTTTTAGGCAGGAGGCCTACCTAACCCGGACTCCAGGGTCAAGGAGACATGGTCCTCGCTGACAAGCTTGGACCATGCGCGGTTAAGACCCGCCTGTGGAGAAAAGGGGACGGTCTGCCTGTGTGCGCCCAACCCCCTGTCATGGCAAGCGTTGTTCAGCGCCCCATCACTATCCACAGGGTCATCATTATGATGGCATGGGAATTTTCCAAAGCCGCCTCCCAGGCGTAAGGGACCTGCTTTGAACCCGTTATGGGAAAAGCAGTGAGGGGGGTGACGTAAAAAATCACCCTGCCATAGGTCACTCGCGGTAGCCAATAGCATAAGTCCTCCGGGCAGCTCGGCGTGCGAGCATGGGTCAAACGGATTTGGGGCCCCATTGGAAGAGAAGCGCGTGGCCCACTCCTTCGGGATGTGGAGCGCTGCTGTCTCGCGATCTTAGATCGACAATGGTTTTTTAGCCCTGATGTGACACCCATGTGGCTACAGACGGCAACCTCATTGTTGAAGCATGGACAGGCTAAGGGATGTAAAATCCCAGCCACTTTCCGGCAGCGTCCCTCCGGGGCGGTGTCGTGTATCCGATTCCCAATCATCTGACCCAGGAACCGGCCTGGCAGTCAGCAACTCTACCCCTGGAGTCGGCGCCTCTGACCGTTAGGGTCATGCGAATATCCGCGCCGTCTCGGCACAGGGTTTGCGCGCAACATAAGAGTAATTATGCCCCGTAGTACACCTTCTTTGCTCCTGAAAAGGAGTCCACTACCCTACCTTACATAATCCCTTTTATTCCTGTTCTTGGACGTATCACTGGGAAACTCCGTTTCTCATGAAAACTGCACTTTCTTAGAATCATGCCCCGCGTTACCCGTCGCACCCGTGGCTCCTCCACTGCCCCCTACGTTAAGCCGGCAAA
The DNA here is from genome assembly GCA_029448655.1 of Wolfiporia cocos. Lineage (NCBI taxonomy): Eukaryota > Fungi > Basidiomycota > Agaricomycetes > Polyporales > Phaeolaceae > Wolfiporia > Wolfiporia cocos. The sequence goes on from JACCLO010000027.1 coordinate 107,245, forward strand.
GCGGTCCCTTCTCAGCCGCATCGACACCGCCGACATTCCTCGGGCAGAGGACGTCACCTACACGCTTCCTGTAAAGGAAGACTACACCGGGAAGCTCCATCTTTGGGAGATTCCCGTCCACATGCCAAAGCACATCGCTGAGGCTGGGAAACCCGCTCCTCGACCTCCCAAGCCAGTTCCGCTCGCCAAGCGCATCTGGACAGAGGAAGAGAAGCTAGCCGCTTCCATTACCGCCATGGAGAACCTTATCGAACTCCGCGAACTCAACAAGCTCAAGCTCGCCCGCGATAAGCTGAATAAGCGAATCGCCGCCAAACAAGCCGCCAAGGAAGCCAAGCAAGCAGCTTCTTCACTGGCCCTCCGTCTCTCCAGCCCGGCGGCCGGACCTTCTGTTCCGGCCAACCACAAGATTCTCGACCCTTCCCTCATCTTCGGGAAGAAGAAGCCTCTCCAAGCATGCAATCAAGTCATTCCCATGCTAGAAGGCACTCTCACCCGCCTCACTCCTCTCGCCAACCACCCCCCTAATTACCCAGGCTTCCATATGGAAAACGACATGCGTTTCCATACTATGGTAGTAGAATTAGAGGACTTAGTGGATAACGTAAAGGATAGAGCGAGACGGGGGAGGATCACCAATAGAGACTGGAGAATTATGAAAAAGTATTGCAAACAGCTCGGCAATATTTCCTTTTTGGATTGGCGTACGGACTTAGCTCGTATCGTAGCAGAATGCGTAGCGCTACAAATTACTTTTGCCTTCGGTGTAACACCACCTGACAAGGTGGCAGGGCCCTCAACTACTTCGGTAGAAGAGGATATACTCGCGATTGTATAGTAGAAATACTATCATCTTTTAACTCTGAAATAGAGTGCGAGTGTGATCTATAACGAAAGTCGCAGCTTTCAAACCCAATCCCTTCTTAAGAATCTAAGACAATGAGTACCCGGAAACTAACATTCGTCACAAACAGATTCACAAATGTCTTCCACCTCCTCCGTTAGCACCCCCCTCGCCCCCCGCAAGATGCGCCTCCGCTCAGAAGGCCCGGTGACCCCGGAAGCTGGTCCCTCGGGAACCCAGCAGCTGGTGACACTAGAACACCTCAGCGAGGAAGAGGAAGAGGAAGAGGAAGAAGAAATACCGGAGTTCGCTCCCCCGCAAAGGGAATCTCCGACCAACCCCATGGGAACACGCCCAGGCTCCCCCATTGCCGGATACCCACCGGCTCGTCGAACTCGCCCTATCGGGCCCGCCACCACCCTGGAAATGGAATTTTCGGGTCCGACACGACAAACCAATGTCGCTGTCGAGAACAACCTCAAAGCGTACCTCCCTGAGGAGGAACACCACAAGGTGGATGGGTCCATACATGGGCCAATCATCGATGCCGCCGTACAACGAAGTGCGGCCATAAGCCATGACACCACCGACACCCTAGGTCGAATGGTGCACGCCCGCCTGGAGCGTATCCATGAACGAATCGATTCCCTGGCTGGGCAATCCAGGGCAATCGAACAGAAGGCCCAAGACGAGCTACACGAAGCGGTCAATTCGGTCCGGAACGAGGTATTGTCCACCATGGTGGACCTCGGCAAGGAACTCCGACAGGAGTACACCGCCAAGCTCTCCGAAATGGAGAAGCAGCTCCGAAAGGACTACCGGTCCCGGCTGGACGACCTCGAGGATGCGTTCGCAGAGCGCATGGAGAAGGTTGACGAGGAACTTCGGAGAATTCGCAAGAATCCCTCCGTTCCCAACCCTCCCGGCATCCGCACGCCCCCGGAAGACCCGGCACCGGCCCCCGGTCATGCTCAAGCCAGAGCAGCCGAGGCCGCTGCCGCCGCACAAGCTGCAGCCGCTGCTGCAGCAGCCGTCGCCCCGCAGATTCCAGGTCTGCCTCAAAACCTGAAAATCCCCCCTCCCCCCGAATTCTCTGGGTCATCTGGAAAGGTGACTGCGCAGGAATGGGTGGAGAAGATGGGCCTGTACTTCGGTACACTCAGGGTCTACGATGACCATGACCGTATCACCACGGCCCTCTTCCGCGTCACAGGGGACGCATACAAGTTTTTCTCGCCTCTCATCAAGAAGGCAGGAAACGGTGAACCTCTCGGCACCTGGGAGGACTTCACCAAATCCGTAATGGTGCAATATGGGAAGATGACGGATAAGGAGATCGCGAAGAAGGAAATTCGCGGCTACTACGGCACGAAGGGCAAGGAACTGGCAGAATCGAACTATTTCAATTACTGCAAACGGTTCCGCACCCTCGGCCGGCTCTCCGAAACCGCCAACGAGACTCTGGTGTGGGAATTCACCGAGACTCTCCCCGAAAAGGTTAAGGACACCTTAAACGTCCTCGGCAAGACTCCGTTCTTCAAGGCCCCGACCGACATCGAACCTCTGATCGACTTCGCTCTGGAAATGTACCAAACGTCATATCCAGACAAGATCAAGGGCTCGATCTTCGAGAAGGTCGGCAAGAAGGACTCGGCCCCTGCCGAAAAGAAGGAGACGTCCTCCGCTTCTGCGAAGAAGTCGGAGAAAAAGAAGGACAAGGGAAAGGCGCCCGCCAAAGCCCCCGCCGACACCGCCAATGCCGTCTGCACCTATTGCAAGCAGACGGGACACTATTTCAACAAGTGTCCTAAGCTTGCCGCGGACAAGGCTGCGGGAACGTTCGTGCCTGCCGCTCAGCGGGCCGAACAACAAAGGGCGAAGGATGCAGCTGTCGCGTCTGGAAAGACCACGGCTGCTCCTTCGGGTAGTGGAAAGGGACAGGCTTCTGGCAAGAAGCCGTACTCGGCGCCCCCCGCGGATGGCAAGACGTATCGTGCCCGAACAATCTGGGAAGAAGTGACAGCTGACTCAAGCTCAGCAGGACCCTCGGCCCCCGCCACCACCGTCGCCAATGTCGGGACCATCTCGGTTCCCCTCGCCCCAACCACACGTCTCGAAGACGTTCTGTGAAGAACACACCAGCCCCGCAGCGGCTGGGAGTGTACAGCGCCCCGAAGAAGCGCACCTCTACGAAGAGGCTTCACAGAGACCCCTTACCTTGTGGGAAGATAAGGCGGTCGTACGTCACCCGGTATCCCATCTCGGTATATTCGGTAACTCGGCAATGGACTTTGCCCGGAGGACAAGGACACTAGCTACACGTGCCCCTCCTGTACAATACTTTTATCCTGACCCGCTCGCGCTGAAATTTTTCACTTTGTATAATGTACATGGAAACGATTCTCGAGACGACAATAAATCGTTCTCTATCGAAGTGGAACTGTGGGTATATGGAAAGAAAGTAAACGCCATGGCATTAATCGACACCGGTGCATCAATAAGCGTCATAGATAAGAAACTCGTACATGAGGAGAAATTAGTCACTCAGAAACTACCTGCACCTCTCGAGATTCGTAACGCCGACGGTACCTCTAATACTGCCGGTAATATCAATATGGCAGTAAAAGCTTATATGGTGCACGAGGAACACAAGTCCACCGAATTCTTGTACGTAATGGACGTACAGAATGCGGATGTGATCCTCGGATATGACTGGTTCCTGAAACACAACCCGGACTTCAATTGGCCGGAAGGAACCTTCACATATCGGTGTACGGAAAAATGCAAACATGGCAAACGGGTCTCGATTTCTGAGGAAGAAGACGAAATCGAACCTCGCAACATCTATCAGATTATCAACGACTTTCCAATAGATTTTCTCGGCTTAGAGGAGCCTGAGAACCCCTTTGTCGCTTGGGTGAACACCCTTGACGAAGGAACGGAACTCCTTATCGATGCCATTCAGTCGATAACGGAGAAGTCGGATGATGAATTCCTGACAGATGCGGATCTCCAGAAATGGAAATCCTTGGTTCCGGAGGAATACCAGGAGTTTGGTCCCACGGTATTTTCTCAACGCGCATCCGAAAGGATGCCCGAACGGAAACCATACGACCACGCCATCGACTTCCCCGATGACGCGGTACTACCGCCCCCGAGTAAGGCATACAAGATGTCTCCTCAGGAAGCGAACTCACTAGATCAGTGGATTCAGGAAGAGTTACGGAAGGGCTACATCCGACACTCGAAATCCCCGATCGCGAGCCCGGTCTTCTTCGTCCCTAAAAAAGACGGCGGAGCCCGAATGGTAGTCGATTACCGAAAAGTAAACGACTTAACCATTAAAAACAGGTACCCTCTCCCACGCATAGACGAGCTTATCGATAAGCTTAGCCAGGCTTCGATATTTACGAAGCTCGACTTGCGTTGGGGTTACAACAACGTAAGAATCAAGGAGGGAGATGAATGGAAGACCGCATTCATTACGCCTAACGGCCTTTACGAAGCTGTAGTCATGTACTTCGGCTTTTGTAATGCACCCAGCACGTTCCAACACATGATGAACGATATTCTAGGTGACCTTATCAGAGAAGGAAAGGTCATTGTCTACCTAGACGACATCCTTGTGTTCGGAAACGACCTGTTGGAACACCGTCGTATTGTCAAGCAAGTATTACAAATCTTGCAAGACAACGACTTGTTCGCGAAGCCTGAAAAGTGCTTCTTCGAACAGAGCAGTATTGAATACCTGGGAATGATCATTTCCAAAGGAAAAGTCGAAATGGACCCTAAGAAGGTAGCCGGTGTCATGGACTGGCCTACACCTGCCAAGGTGAAGGACGTCCAAGCCTTTGTTGGCTTCGCCAACTACTACCGTCGGTTCATTAAAGATTTCTCCAAAGTGGTTAAGCCGTTAACCGAACTGTCCAAGAAAAACACGCAATGGAACTGGGGACCCGAACAAGCGGAAGCCTTCCAAACTCTCAAGGAAGCTTTCACATCGGCTCCAATACTCCGGATCCCAGATCAGGAGTCCCCGTTCCGCGTGGAAGCGGATTCTTCCGATTACGCAACTGGTGCAGTGCTATCGCAATACTCTTCGGAGGATAAGCTCTGGCACCCGGTAGCCTTTTACTCGAAATCTCTATCAGCACCCGAAAGGAACTATGAGATTTACGATAAGGAGTTGCTCGCAATCATCCGCGCTCTAGAGGAATGGAGACATTACCTCGAAGGACATCCACACAAGTTTGAAGTATGGTCGGATCATCTCAATCTGACATATTTCAAATCGGCACAACGGCTAACCCGGAGACAGGCACGTTGGAGTCTTTACCTGACAAGGTTCAACTTCACCATGTGCCACAAACCCGGTAAAACAATGCTTACGGCTGACCCTCTGTCACGGAGGCCAGACCATGAAGAGGGGGTGGAACTCGACAATCGCGATCAAATTTTGCTGAAACCGGAATACTTTACGGTCAGGGCGCTAGAAGCGTCACAGCAGGAGATACAATCAGGCGACGAGGACCTTCTCCGACAAATCCGACAAGCCCTCATGGACGATCAAATTACCAAGGATTACCAGGAACTACTGAAAAGTGGTCCCAAGGAATTCGGTAAAGATCTCCAGGAATGGAACATGGAGGCCGGATTACTCCTCAGACGAGGAAAAGTGTACGTTCCAAAAGAGCCTAAAGAATTGCGCACGAAGATTCTGGAGTTACATCATGACCATGTGACTGCCGGACACTTCGGACGATGGAAGACCTATGAACTTCTATCACGTAATTACTGGTGGCCTGGAATGACCACGATGGTGAAGCAATACGTGGAAGGTTGTGACACATGCCAGCGCATGAAGAACCGCAACCAGACCCCGTATGGACCCCTGCAACCGCTCCCAGTACCGGAAGCACCATGGGACACAATCACCATCGACTTCATTGTCCACTTACCGCCTAGTGGCGAACGTAAACAATTCACTGCCATTATGGTAGTAGTGGACCGATTGACCAAGCGCGCACACTTCATTCCCATTTCGGACAATATCTCGGCAAAGGAATTAGCGAACCTCCTGTACCTTCGGATTTATCCGAACCACGGGCTCCCGAAACAAATCATTTCGGACAGAGGACCGCAATTCTCTTCTGAGCTATTCAAGGGATGGTGCGAGCAATTGGGAATTCAGAGGTCGATGACAACAGCCTATCACCCGCAAGCGGACGGCCAAACGGAGAGAATTAACCAAATTCTAGAACAATACCTACGATGCTACATCGACGTTATCCAAAAAGATAACTGGGTATTCTATCTCCCCACGGCAGAGTTCGCGTACAATAACGCGGCTAGTGAGACGACCAAGAATAGTCCATTCTTCGTCGAACTAGGAAGGCATCCCAATGCAGGACCTACGGATTTGAAGCCGACGCAATATTCGGATTTAAATCAATTTGCTTACGCCAGATGGTCAGCACAAGAACAAGCTAAGGCAGCTATGAAACTGGCTGCTGAACGCTGGTCTTGGTATTATGATCAACACAAGCGCTCGGTACCGTTTAAAGTCGGCGACAAAGTACTCGTTGACGCCCGTAGCTGGCAAGACTCCGAAAGAAGTCTTAGCCCACGCTATTTGGGACCATTTAAGATAATCGAACAATTGTCTCCGGTCACCTTTAGGGTACACATGGACGAGCAATACAGGGCTTACCACCCAGTATTCCACGCTTCCAAGTTGGTCATGTACAAGGACCCGGTGCATCAGAAAAAACCAGAGCCTCAACCAGAAATGGTCGACGGCGAGGAGTTATGGGAAGTCGAGAAGATCTTAGATCATCGTCTCCGCGCAGGAAGAGTTGAATACAGAATCCGTTGGAAGGGATTCGGTATCAATGACGACTCCTGGGTACGCGAAGCGGATCTCGACTCGGCATACGACATTTTGCAGGAATACAAGGCTTCACACCCTATTCCAATGCAGGATGTCCCCCTCAGGCGATCAGCTAGAAGGAAAGAAGCAGTTCATGTCTTCGACCCTGACAGCGACGACTGGGAAGCCGACGAATGCACGTGGCCAGACGACTGGCCGCAGTATCGCGAAGAATTTGCGAAGGATCCTAAGCAACGCATGGTTAGACACCCCGACGGGGGATGGATGTCAGCGGACATTAACCAAAACGCGGATTTGAAAATAGTAGTCGGTGAAGGCGGCCGAATGCCGGAAAAAGGAACCAAGGACTCGGTTGGGTTTGACCTGTACACTGCAACAGGCGACGTTCTGCCAGCTCACGGGCAGACAGAATACAACACCAAACTGAAAATCCAGGTACCTTTCGGCACTTACGGACGTATTGCCCCCCGCTCTAGTCTCGCACGCAAAGGCATAGACGTAATGGGTGGCGTTATCGACCACGATTATCAAGGCGAAGTAATCATCATTCTCCGGAATCACTCCGACATATCTATCGATATTCGGGCCGGCGATAAGATTGCCCAGCTAATCTGCGAAGTTGCAAAGGACCCGCATATTACGCTACACGGAAAATCTTACTTTGAAAAGATTAAATCCGAGCGCGGTACTGGTGGATTCGGCTCCACAGGAAAGTAATCGTTCCATTAGGGACAATGAAACCTGAAGAGGGGGTAATGTCACAGATTTGGGACATGCCACTATTTTTCCCGTATTTTTACCTATTTATCTGGTATTTCTACGACCTTGTAGACGTTTACGCTGCTAAGCGCCCGTCTACACGTACACGCAACCAAGCAACACGTACACGAAACCAAACAACACGTACACAACGCGGTATACGTCCACCTGTCATAACAACACGTACATAATACGCCCGTACGCGTCAATGACTCAGCGGACTAACCTCCGGTGTCACGCGCCTTACTCATATCCCGCTACCGGGCTATGTCAGTACAATTGGATAAGCGGCCCGCTCGTTATCACATGCCAATGCCCTTACGATTACTCATATCCCGATACCGGTATATAAGAATCACATGCATGGCTTACTAACGTAGCTACAGCCACTTCCACAACATGGACCTACGGTCCAAACAAACGATCTTACTGGTGCGGCCATTACCGGCGCACATGGTCTATTGTAGTTTACGACTTAACCATATTAGTTATGTCTGCGCACAGACCACCTTCATGTTTGGCTCCCTTACCGGTAAACCAAACAAAGCATGTATATAAGTAGGGCTATCACTGCGGATAAGCCTTAGATTTGTTCTCTGCATTCGCACAGTCACATATCATCTCTGCTTGCGCCCACTAGTCTCCTCACCAACCTTCTGCAACTCCTTCAAGTCGCCTACAAGGTTATAGTGTGAGTCCCACAGTCTAGTCTGTGTCAGTCATGTGCTACTGTATAGTGCATGCCCGATAAGGAGTGTGGGCTTGGTTGCCATAAGGGCGACCAAGTGGAACGTCTACTCTACAAAGGCCGTGACCCGCCGGTAATGGCCGAGCCAATGGTAAAAGAGAGAGCGTGTGGTCTCATCGTTAGATGGACTTGTGAAGACGGGCGCAGCCCGGGTATAAGGGATGCCGGTTGCCGGATACCGTGAGGTATAATGGCGATTGGCCGGTCATCGTGTGCTGACCAAGGCGAGACGCCGAGGTCGTAATGCTATTGGGCCAGCAGGCACCGTAGCATGTGATATGTCCGGACCGGATGGTTACCGGAACATATGGTGGTCTTAGCCGTGAGGCGAGGACCGGTGTTTGGGCAACGCCGTGATGGCAGAAGCCCGGGACTTGGAGAACGCCGAGTCCGTGGGATGGCCGAGAAGGCCGAGCCTATAGCGATATTGCCTTGGTGCTAATATAGTGCTATTTGGCCGTGTTGCCATTATTATGCGAAGGCGTGGCGCGCCTGAGGTGCCATTGTGATCAAAGATCTTATGGCGGTGGGAAGCCGGGAAGGCCGACCCAATAGTACAAGGCCGCGAGGCACTGTTTGTACTTGTGGACATTATTATGCGAGCGTGCCGCGCTCGGCCTATCATTATGATCTAGGATCTATGACGTGGCTGGTCTTGCTCTGTCGGGCGAGACCTGTATGACGTAGCTGTAGTGTTGCTATTGGACCGGAAGGTGCCGTAGCGTTATGTAAGCTAGTCATGTGGTGATAAACCCAGTTAAGAGCTTGTCGTGGTGGCAATGGGAGTTAACCCGTAGATAACTTGTAGGTAGACGTATAAATCCCAGGTAAATTGCTATAATCGTAGGAAAAATGCTGTAAGCCCCAGATAAATCTGTGACACGCCAAATATAGCTCCAACATGTAATGTCATCAAAACACCCCTTGATAAAGCTGGTACATCACCGCCTTATCTATCGTGTACGTGCTTATGTAGACCACCTCGTACTTCTGTCCCACACTATGTGGCTCACAGTAAAACCCCGTGAAGTCCACTAGCTGACACACCCGGGAGACGTGCATGTAGCTCTTTGATTGGCTCAGCCTTTGAACCTTCCACTCATCCGCAGTCAGCAACGCAAATCTTAGGATCCACTCATTGCTTATGTCAGCCATTGTACCACTTGGCCCTTCTTGCACACCTTGATTCCCATGTTGATCCAGTAGTGTGATGTGTCCATCTGCCTGCTGTTGAATGCGCTCAGCATGTCCACCAACTGCAGCCTCTGCTGCGCACAGTCCCTGATCGCATGCTATGTTGTATTCTTCGACTTTCAAATCTCGTGCACAAAAAACCCTTACTGGAATTGTCGGATGCAGTCCATGCATTGAATAAGGTGTCCTTTGAACATCTCTAGCAGATGCCAGTTGATGTCCAAGCTTGACAGATGCAGCTTGCCCTCCGTGTACTGGCAGCGCATCAATGCCACCTTGTACGTCGATGGCCAGTGCGCAATTATCTCTGGCGCTGTTGCAATCACCGCTGGCCTTAGACATATGCTGTAGAACGGCTTCAAGTCTTCTTGTGTTACTGTCAGTTGCTTGCGTGGATCGTACATTCCTGGAAAGAAAAGCCACATCTGCTGTCAGTTTCTCATCTTGCAGAACAGCATGTTTGAAATCTTGTGAAGTGGCATCTGTTCGTCCATGTTCTAATCACTGACAAAATGTCTGTTAGCTCACAAATTTCTACAGACATCAATGGTGGCCGATCCACCCCAACATGCACAGGCACAGACAGGTGCACCGTTTTTGTCAGTGTGTCTCTGAAGTTCAGTACTGGAAAGATGGCCAGTGCAATGCAAAATGGCAAGTCCCGCAATATTATGGTTAGTGAATCATAGTTTCTGAACACCTTGATCTTATGACAGTGCTAAACCGTGTTCGTTTCTATTTACGAATTCATCATCATCTGAATCCCGTTTTTCTTTTTTTTTGTTTTGCCCAGCCAATACAAAGTTGATGAATGCCTTAATGTCTGGGTTCTCTTTGGCCAAAAGGTTCTTTGTCCTTTTGACAAATGAAGGAAGTGACATTGTGTGGCATGGCAGGTTCTTGTCAGGAAAAGGTTGCATGTATTAGCAGGTCTAGAATATGATGTAAAAGTTGTAGCAGTTGGTTTTGAGCAAATTGAAATTCAACAGGATGGCAGGGGATGCTAGCTTAAAAGGAGAGTAGTTGATCATGTTTATAATATGTATGATAGGAAGTCATGATGTTTGCTTGTCTGTTAGCTGATCTGCTATGATTTTTCTGTTTCTTAATTTAATGTGAAGAAGGTTAAAATGAGGTAGGTAGAAATGTGTGTCTATTATTTTGGAGATATGTGAATTTTAGATGAAATTAGTTGGAGATGTGGGAATTTGAATTGCAGTTATGTGGGTTTATGTGAATTGTGAATGAATTTATGAGGGCTTGTTTGGGGTTAATTTGAATTGTTTAAATTTAATATCAATTGTTTAATAATTAATCAATTAATTTGTATTTTAGGGGTTATGAGACGCCATAGGGTGTCTAACCCTGCAGTCTCACCACTAGGGTGCCATCCCTAGCTAGGGCATGACCCCTACAGTACTACTGCCTTGTTCACTACTGTATCTATTTATCCTGCAGTAGTAGCACAATTGTGCGCCCAGCTATTCTGCAATTGGACGTGCCATGTATTCAACCAGTGGTGCCTACATGGCAGCTCACACACTGTGTCCGACCATGTCGGACGTGGATGTCCACTGCTGGGTGGGGTCACATGCGGCTATGGGTAGATAGACGCTCACCCAGCGGTGGACATCCACATCCGACATGGCCGGACGGACAAGGGTGTCAAAGTTGATGTCACAAAATATTGAGTCATTCTGCTTCAGCAAGCCAGATATCATGCTTGGATCCTCTCACAGTGAATCTGAAGGGAACACAGGACCAGTATGAGAGGGAGGAGGAGGAGTGGAGGCTGCACAGATGGAGATGGGATGAGGACTCAATGAACATTGATGATGATGAGAGCCCTGTTGCCAAAGACTTTACTGATGAGAGTGGGGATGCCGAGGTGGATTTGGATTTAGTGAAGGTGCTGAAGATATTCAAACCGTGAAGCCAACTCTGACAGGCCAAAAAATCCGACAATGTCGGATGCTCATGTCCACCACTGGGTGGGCGTCTATTTATCGCAATAATATACAGGCCAATAGATTACTAGAAATGTGCAGAAATGCGAAATTATGCAGCAGAAATACCTGGATTGGAAGAAATTTTCAAACCACGAAGCCAACTCTGACAGGCCAAAAAATCCGGCAATGTTGGATATGCATGTCCACCACCGGGTGGGTGTCTATTATTCAAGCCATGAAGCCAACTCTGACAGGCCAAAAAATCCGGCAATGTTGGATGCTCATGTCCACCATGGGTGGGCGTCTATTTATCGCAGTAATATACAGGCCAATAGATTACTAGAAATGTGCAGAAATGCAAAATTACACAGCAGAAATACCTGGATTGGAAGAAATTTTTAAACCGCGAAGCCAACTCTGACAGGCCAAAAAATCCGACAATGTCGGATGCTCATGTCCACCACTGGGTGGGCGTCTATAATTCAAACCACGAAGCCAACTCTGACAGGCCAAAACATCCAGCAATGTCGGATGCTCATGTCCACCACTGGGTGGGCGTCTATTTATCGCAGTAATATACAGGCCAATAGATCACCAAAAAATCACAGAAATGCGAAATTATGCAGCAGAAATACCTGGATTAGAAGAAATTTTTAAACCGTGAAGCCAACTCTGACAGGCCAAAAAATCCGGCAATGTCGGATGCTCATGTCCACCATGGGTGGGCGTCTATTTATCGCAGTAATATACAGGCCAATAGATCAACCGTAAATGACAAATTATGCAGCAAAAATACATGAATAAAACAGAAAATTAAAGCTGCAGAGCCAGATGCAGTAGGCTCAAAGCCCCAGTCATGTTGGATTCATTGTGCATCCAATATAGGACACCCATTCATTGCAGAAAATAGAGGCAATTTATTTTGATCTTAACCTTCTGCTAGATTCATTTGGTTCTGCTTCATAATTTTGTGTTTCTATGGATCTGTTGGCATAGCAAGTGCACTGTTGGCTGTGTTAAATAGGTCTCTTGAGTGCATAGTGTACTCAACCTGGTCTGATCCATTTGTCTGTTGTGTCCAGTATGACACAGACATACCATCTGTGGGACTGGCCCATAGCCACGGTAGTCTTAATAGCCCTACGCCGTATTCCAAGGTCCATGGCACCTGTGGAGAGGCGGGGGTGACAAGCGAGTCTTGATGGCAGTACGCCGGGTGACAAAGCTGACGTCCCTAGACAAGCGAGCCAAGGACTAGGAGAGGAATGGCAGCCCACAAGATAGCATGAAAGAGGGTGTCATTACCCTACGTCGAGAATGCTAAACATGAGGATGCAAGTCCTCATGCTAGCGCATATATACATGGGGGTGCACCAGTACCTACGAGCCTGTCCTAAGGCACGAGGGTCTGTGCGTGTAATGCAGAGAGAAGGTAACATAATGACAAGGCACCAGTAATGGCGCCGAGTCATGTGGCATAGGGGTAGAGACGCCAGTAATGGCACTCTGGCATAACATGATGGAAGACGCCTGTAGGGGCGCTTCCACATAGAGGGTGGTGTCGGTAATGGCGCCCATGCATAAGGTGAGTGACGCTACTGAGGATAGCTACTTACAAGGCGTAGAATGGCGTAATAAATCCTATAAAAAGTAGCGGCGACATCCCAGAATAATCTGTGACACAGTACTGCAATTTCAATCTGCTACAATTTTTGCATTTCTGTGCTACACAGTTTTGTATTTTGTCAGTCTATTGCTATGTGAAAGATGCCATTTACTGCAGGAATAGGTGCCCAAGAGCATGTGCACAGAATATGCAGCCATGTGGAATCCCTTTGTTGTGCTGCGTCTGGCTCTGTAATTTTGACCTTTTATTCTATGCATGTTTTACTGCTGCATGATGCATTGGCATGAAAGGTAGACCATTTGCAGTGATAAATACTCACCCTACAGTAGGTGCACATGGCATCCAACCATGTTGAATGTATTTGGAGGTTCTATGACACTCTACAATTTCAATCTGCAGCCATACATGTATTTCTTTCGGTACACAATTTCATGTTTTTGTCAGTCTATTGCCGTGTGGATTAGACCTTCCATAGCAATAAATAGGCACCATAGAGTGGTTCACGGGGCACTCAATGATGTTGAATAGATATTCTATATTGGTTTACAATTTCAATCTGCACTCATATTTGCATTTTTCTGCTGCATAATTTCACATTTCTGTAGGTCTATTGCCACATGAATTGAATCATCTACAGCAGCAAATAGACACAGTAGAGTGGGTGCACAGGTCAGATGCTATGGGTATATATTGAAGCCGATTGGATCTACCATAGTTTTTCTAGAGTGTACTGCAGGCATTTGAGGGTCAGAGAGGCTACAGAATGGGGAGGTGATGAGTATCAGCACCATCATGTGACTTGATTGACATACCTTTTGGGCTGTGGCTGAGCTTCCAAGATAGGTAGTCCAAACTCCCAGAGGCTGTTCTGGGAGATCTGGTTGGCAGATTTTGATAATTGGAGGGTTGTGACAGTTATTGTCAGGATTTTACATTCAAAAGACTTGTGTCTGGGATTATCTTTTACATTTTATGCTTCAACCATCACATACCACACAGGCACTTATGTGTCACATGATGGTTTTCTTACAGGGCTACAATATTGCATATCAACTTGCGGCTGTGGGAATAGCTTAGATAAGCATTATCATGGTACCAGATTGTATAACTATAGTTACAAGCCACCAGAACGCGCCTAGCTTAGAAGTACAGTCTAGATCACAACAAATTTGAAGGTACATGAGATACACAGCGACACAGAGCTACATCTGTGTCTGTTGCCTATCTTCAGAGCCTATAAGGTAACACCAAAATGGCTGTCTTGGTTGCTAAGGTTGCATCACAGACTAGCAAGGGTATAACGTAGAGAATGTGTTGTAGATGAGCAGACATGGTAATGAGATGCAAGACTGGGGGCACATGCACCCCAAGTCGAGTATATTCAGACTGAGGTTGTAAGACCTCAGCATATGGTATATATGCATCGGGGATCACTACACTAAGTAATTGGACCAGCCCTAAAGGCATGGTCTGTGCACGATGTATGATACCCTGTATGTAAGCAGTCACATCTAGATGACCAGGCTGAGGTATATCTAACTCTGCTACTTACAATGTAATCTACTGTAGGTTCAAGCTGGGGTAGAGCGGCTGACCCATGTCACAGGATCTGTGACACATGGTCACTTGATTATTGTTACGGATCAAATATCTGTTTAGCTGAAATAACCAAGTGGAGTTACTCAGCATATTGAGTAGTGCACTACTCATTGGACTCCACAGAGTCAGAGTGTGGATATAGAAGCTGGGCACTTGATTGCTCAAGCCTTTGAGAATGAGTATAAGATGCTTGTTATTCAACAAGGTTGAGCTGAGGAACTTGATCAGTATGTACATCAAGTTTTATACTGTGATTCGATAATCGGGGTCATAGTGTCCTTGGTACTGCTACTATTAAGTCCATCGAGCTAGCATTCTAAGTAACAAATGAGAAGTGCTGCAGTTGAGCATGACAAGGAATGAAACAGAGAAGACATATGATTAGACATACGATATCAGCTAGAAGGCAACAAGACAGTAAGTAGACTATGGGCATAGGATTGTTATACATGAAACAGGGGCCTATGGTTGAGTGGAGGTCCGTAGAATAGAGCACACAGTGGAGCGGTTGAAGGCCAAGTCCTGATACACAGTGAGGTGTCAAAGAAATAAACTGAGTGTACCTGCAAAGACCATAACAATTATCAGACACATCTCAAACACACTACCAAGCTGGTTTATATCAGTGGTCTGGGTACATTTTCATGGCCTGCTAACTAACATCTTTTGTCATACTGGACAAACAAGGACCTACAGTCCCATACACAACCATGATTTGGATCATTCATTATAGGGCGTCCAAACAAATGTGTGCTTGTCATTACTTGCTTATGCACAGACCATCTAGCTTCAGGGCAGACGATTACTGATCGCTGCACCTTATGTATATAAGCTTGACTTCTAAGGTGTACTTTCCTTAGAACCGTTTTGTCACACTAATCCAATGTCTTAGTTGTGTCACAGAATTCTCTGTGAGGGGTTCTCGACATCCCTTTCTGTATTGTGGAAGTGCCCCTAGGCATGGGGCTAAGTCTTAGCGTACAGTTTCCTCTCGTCCGCTCCTTGTTATCTTATCAGACCACCCGACCCAGTAGATTAGCACTGTAGGGTAGCACGCGTCTCAGGTACTTACATCACGGTCACACTATGTACATGTTACATTACGGTAGTTACTCATCATGTGCTCCCTTAGTTACTGCACACAGGCTATGACTTTAGGGCCAGCCATTAGGTAGTTACCTCATGTATATAAGTATGTCGACTTGTTGCCTTATGCCTCAAGTCTAAGATTCTCGGCATTAACACAAGATAACACTTACTTGATATGTTCTTGGTATTTGCTGGTGAGGCAAGGGATAAGCAGGTGTTAAGCAGGATACGTTGAGTGGTTAACTCGTAGTATGAATGCAATGAATAGAACTGAGGCAATAGCGCTCAGCAAGTCTAGTATATATACATGATAAATAAGACCCCTAACAGTCTTATTAGGTAATACTGGTGTCCGTTTTCGTATGTACAAGTCCCCAGGTACCTAAGTACTTAGTAATATACGATAAATACATATACCGATCAAAACCGGGATATAGAAAGGCGGCGTAGGCCGCACGAATGGCGTTTTGCGCTCTTGTCATTACAAAGACGGGGCGTGACCAAAGCCCGGTCCGCTGACGTTTATACGCTGACTGCTTCCGGATGGAATGTCCGATTGGCTGGAACTAGACATGTGACTGATGGTAACTACTAGTGATAAGATAAGACCGTCGTTACGGGAGATAACGCGGCCATCATTCGGCACGTATGTAACCGTTAACTTATGAACCCGATAAGCTAGTTATTGGTCTAGAAAGTCGTAGATAATTCGTAGAATTGCCGGAAAAATAGTAAGAAATATAGGGAAACTAGGAGAATTCTTGTGACATTACCCCCCCCTTAGATTTCAACGACCCCGTTGAGAGTAGAAGTTGTGCTAGAGCCCATTGAAGGGTTAGACTTTTACGATTTTTCCACTTTTATCGTCCTGTCGATCCAAAACCTTGTGTACCGCGCTTGGTTGGCTTGTTGAACTGCTCGTTGTAGGGCCCACTTCCATGTAGGTGAGGTCGAATTTCTTTCTCGAACTTCTCCTTGGTCATGGATTCCTGTATTTCGGGCGTGATCGCTACTTCGCAGATTAGCTGGGCAATTCTGTCGCCTTTCTTTACTTGGTACGGGTCTCCAGTGAGGTTCATCAACATGACAAAGACTTCTCCGCGGTAGTCATGGTCTATTACACCTGCGAGGACATCAATGCCCTTTTTTGCAAGTCCAGACCTTGGCGCTATCCGACCGTATGTCCCATAAGGAACTTTGATACGAATATCGGTGGGGACCGAGGCGGATTTCCATGAATTAATTAGGATATCCTGCGCGGCGTATAGGTCATAGCCGATCGCATCGGTTGTTCCCCTGGTTGGTAGTTTGCCATTGACTCCTACTTCGATTTCCAAGTCTTCGTTGAACTCAACATCGGAATGTACCCATTGCCCTGTAAAAGGGTCGCGCTTGTAGTACACTTTCGGTTGTGTAGGGTCGACATCGTCTCGATATTGGGGCCAGTCATCGGGCCAGACACATGTGTCCGAGTCCCAATCTGGTGAATCAGGGTCGAAAACGGCTATGGTCTGCCGTGTTCCGCCGAGTCTAGTTGATCGGCGAAGGGGTTGATTTGGGTCGGTACTAAGGGCTGAATATTTTGCCTTGTACTCGTCCAGAATCTCCTTAGCGTTAGCCAAATGTTCCTCGATTTCCCACGTGTCTTCCGCAGGTCCGGTGCCTTTTCAATGGATAAGGTATTCCCACCGACCGCGTCGGTTACGGTGGTCGAGAATGGCTTCCACTTCCCATTCTTCCGGGTCTTCCATTTCCGTTGGCTTGTCAGCCGCGGGAGGATGACTTTTCTGACCTTCGATGGTTGATTCCTTGTACATGACCAGTTTTGAAGCATGGAACACAGGGTGGTAAGCCCTATATTGTGCGTCCATGTACACCTTGAACGTTACCGGTCCCAATTTTTCCGTAATTCGGAATGGGCCGATGTAGCGAGGGGCTAGACTTCTTTCGGTGTCTTGCCAACTTCATACGTCCACGAGTACTTTGTCGCCCACTTTGAAGGGGACAACTTGCTTCTTTTGGTCGTAGTACCAGGACCATCTTTCGGCTGCAATTTTCATTGCCGCCTTAGCTTTCTCTTGTGCAGAGAACCGTGTGTTCGCAATTTCTACTAAGTCTTTGTTTCGACTTGGTTCGAAACTGCTTGGTCCTGCAATAGGATGACGACCTAATTCTACCAGGAACGGAGATTCCTTGGTAGTTTCGCTGGCTGCATTATTGTACGCAAATTCCGCTGTTGGCAGGAGCTCCGACCAGTTATCTTTTTGGTACGTATTGATATAGCACCGTAGATACTGTTCGAGTATTTGGTTTACTCGTTCGGTTTGTCCGTCTGCCTGCGGGTGGTACGCAGTAGTCATCGACCTTTGAATTCCCAGCAGGGTGCACCATTCACCAAATAGTTTTGAGGCGAATTGTGTTCCTCTGTCCGATACTATCTGTTTTGGCAACCCGTGTAAGGTGACACAGACTCACTGTCTGTGCGACCCCTGGGCTCAGGGGGATCCATACAGGCCTACAATCGAGGCTACAAGGCACCGCGCCAGCGCTGAACGCAGAGGCTCATGCACGCATGTCATACGTCGAGATGGCAGCGGCGGCTCACAGACAAGGTAGACGAGATATGGGCCCCGGGCCAGTAGATCACACAGCAATAAGCGAGAAAGGGTTATGCACCATTGTCGAGAATCTGAGAGATGGGGTGTAAGCCCACATCTCGTCGTATTATATACATGCTTGTGTATACTACCGAGACCGCCCTAAAGACGTGGTCTGTGCACCGCTATCTAATGGGTCATGTGCTAGGTAACGAGACATGTAACAATGTGACCATATGTGACGGTACCTGAGGCGCGCGCTACCCTACAGCGCTAACCAAACGACCAGGTGACCTGCAATAACTGGGAGACGCCGGAGGTGGCTACAGCGCAGAGACGCGGCGTACGCCTAGCGCCGCGCGTGCGTCCTATAGCGAGGGAGTCCAGACCTGCATAGAGAAAGTCTGTGACATTACCCCCCCTCTCGAAAAACGTCGTCCCTGACGTTCTACCTTGAATCCTACGACGCTCGCTACCTTGGTTGCTTGTTTAACACACGGCTCATGTGGTTCATGAGGAGCTTCCATGTGCACGGTCCGTCCGCCGGTGGTGGAGCGAAGTGAGCTAGCCTGCAGGAAGAATTGGGAGTTCCACTCATCCCGGATTCCTTACATCCCCCAACGTGAGTCGACGAGGCGTGTCAGCGGTGAGCGGGCCCATCGGAGTTGGGTAATGGCCAATCATTCCGCTCCTAGGACTGACGCCGACATGGCTACGCGTGGCCTACCGACCTCGGGGTATGTGGTTCGCTCGTTGGTATTCGATAGTCTTGTCGTGGTGGATTGCTTTCTGACCTTCGTGATCGTCGGTGTGGGGTTGGGTACCCTTGCGGGACCCTTCGCATACCCACTGATCATCAGTTCTTGGTGATACCCTGCCGCCCAGGGGTAAGTGGCCGGACTGCCCTAGACCTCCACACGCGCGCGCATTCCCTTTGCAGGGGTGACGGCGGCGGGTCCTCAAACGGGGCTTACGTCGGTCGACCCCTTCTACCTTGCGTTCGAAAGGGGGCGGTCTTGCTTACTCACTCCGCACGGGTACTTCGCCTGGTGTAACGCTTCGTGGGGGCTCGTAAGACTACGGACCTCTGGTGCTTCTACCAGAGGCTGCCCCGCCGCGTTGCCATGGCACCCTATACGTGGAGAACCCTCGGCCCCAGCGCAGGTGGCGCCGGAGGGGAGGTAAGATATCTCTCAGATTATGACACAGACTCACTGTCTGTGCGACCCCTGGGCTCAGGGGGATCCATACAGGCCTACAATCGAGGCTACAAGGCACCGCGCCAGCGCTGAACGCAGAGGCTCATGCACGCATGTCATACGTCGAGATGGCAGCGGCGGCTCACAGACAAGGTAGACGAGATATGGGCCCCGGGCCAGTAGATCACACAGCAATAAGCGAGAAAGGGTTATGCACCATTGTCGAGAATCTGAGAGATGGGGTGTAAGCCCACATCTCGTCGTATTATATACATGCTTGTGTATACTACCGAGACCGCCCTAAAGACGTGGTCTGTGCACCGCTATCTAATGGGTCATGTGCTAGGTAACGAGACATGTAACAATGTGACCATATGTGACGGTACCTGAGGCGCGCGCTACCCTACAGCGCTAACCAAACGACCAGGTGACCTGCAATAACTGGGAGACGCCGGAGGTGGCTACAGCGCAGAGACGCGGCGTACGCCTAGCGCCGCGCGTGCGTCCTATAGCGAGGGAGTCCAGACCTGCATAGAGAAAGTCTGTGACATAAGGGATATACCTTTTGATAGAGTATCGTAGCTAGGTCTTTTGTTGAGAAGGTATTTTCTATTGGGAAAAACCTTGCTCTTTTGGTCAACCGATCCACTACGACCATGATTGCGTCATGCATTCCCGATGGGGGTAGCTGAGTGATCAGGTCTATTGTCGCCACTTCCCACGGGCCTGACAGCACCGGTAAGGGTTGCAGGGGGCCGTACGGCTTCTGCGGGTGGTTCTTCATACGTTGGCATGTGTCACATCCGTCTACGTATTTTTTGACGTAAACGAACATTCCGGGCCACCAATAGTTGCGGCTTAGCAATTCGTACGTTTTGTAGCGTCCGAAATGCCCAGCTGACTTGTGATCGTGATGATACTCGACCACTTGCCGTCTGATATCCGCTGGTGTAGCTGGAACGTAGACTTTGCCTCTTCGGAGGAGTAACCCTCCTTCGTGGTTCCATTCTGATAGGTCCTTTTTGAATTCACGAGGGCCGGATGAGAGCAGCTCCTTGTAGTCTTTTGTGACCTTGTCGTCTAGCAACGCTTTGCGAATCTCTCGGAGTATGGATTCGTCTTCCGATTGTGGGGCAGCATGGGAGGTATCAAGAGCCATTGCCATGTACTCTTGCTCGAACCACTCAGGTTTCAGAAGAACCTGGTCGCGATTATCGAGATCCACCCCCTCCTCATGGTCTGGCCGCCTGGACAGAGGATCCGCGGTTAGCATTGTTTTGCCAGGTTTGTGCTTCATTTGGAAGTTGAAGCGTGAGAGGTACAGTGCCCAACGGGCTTGTCGTCTCGTCAGTTTTTGCGCCGTTTTGAAATAGGTCAGGTTTAGATGATCCGACCATATCTCGAATTTTTCAGGGTGTCCCTCTAGGTAGTGTCTCCACTCCTCTAGAGCCCTGATGACAGCCAACATTTCCTTGTCGTAGATCTCGTAGTTCCTTTCCGGGGCACTTTGACGCAGAAATACCGTCATTGCCTACAAGGCACTAACATGGCTTGAGGACCGTATAGAGGGGCGACGTAACGGCCACGGATGGCTGTCGCACAGACTAGCGGTCTAAGAGTGAAGCCAGAGGTTGTAGACAGAGACCTTGAAGGGGCCAATTAAGGCCAGAGGTCGATGTTGAGGTGCACAAGCAGACGCAGATGGCATAACTGGGGGACTAAGCCCCAAAGTCGAGAGAATAATCGTTCTAAGGCTCTAAGGCCAAAGAACGAAGCATATATGTACATGGACCGGACCACTATCTAAGGTACCACCCTAAAGTAATGGTCTGTGCGCCAGTAAGGGCACAGGTCACATGTATAAGAGAAACATAAAGGCCTGGACCATAAGGGTCCAGGCTAGAGGCCTAAGTATCTAGACTCATCGTCATAGACACAAGGCTGTACATAATGGATGACGTCAGCGGTAAGGCTGACGCCGGTAGGACAGGCGCTAGGTTAGTGCCAACGCTAAGGTAACGATAAGATAACGCTACGCTAACGATAAGATAACGCTGTCTGGGGGTGATGCTACTATCTAATCTATGGTGTCACGTGACTACCTGGCTAAGGTGAGCGTATGACGAGGACAGGGAACTAGGGGACTGGGGGTGCGAGGCGTACGCTGAAGGCCTAAAGAAAGGCAAAAAGAAAGGCGTACCCTTATGCCACAGTGAAAACCGTGACACACTTAGCGATTTGCTATAGTACGCCACGGGGTGGAATTTTTTATCCGTAGGATCTAACTGAGATAGTACTGCTCCGGTAGCGAAGTCTGACGCATCTGTTTCTACGCAGAAAGGCTGATCGTGCGACGGAATTCGAAGCACGGGCGCTTTGGTAAATGCTTCCTTTAGGGTTTGGAAGGCATTTTCCTGCTCGGCGTCCCAATGCCAAGCTTCTGACTTTTTGGTCAGCATGGTGAGTGGTTTGGCTATTTTTGAGAAACCTTCTATGAATCGCCTGTAGAAATTGGCGAATCCAAGGAAAGCTTGAACCTCTTTGACCTTAGTAAGTCTGGGCCAGTCCTGAACTCCGGCGTACTTCTTCGGATCCATCATGATGTTACCGTCGGATATGATCATTCCTAGGTATTCGATGGAAGACTGTTCGAAAAAGCACTTTTCGGGCTTCGCATACAAGTCCGAGTCCTTCAGGGTTTGGAGGACCCCTTTGGTAAGTCGCCGATGTTCCTCCATATCATTCCCGAAAATCAAGATGTCGTCTAGGTAGACAACCACCTTGCCGGTCCGAATGAACGGTGCGAGGATAGAGTTCATCATCGCTTGGAACGTTGCGGGGGCATTGCAGAAACCGAAATACATTACCGTTGCCTCGTATAGTCCACGGTGTGTAATAAACGCCGTCTTCCATTCATCACCTTCCTTGATGCGGACGTTATTGTATCCCCATCTAAGGTCTATTTTGGTGAAGATGGTCGCATGGGACAATTGATCGATTAGATCATCGATCCGAGGTATCGGATAACGATTTTTTACGGTTATTTCGTTTAGCCTCCTGTAATCGACAACCATCCGCAGCCCTCCGTCCTTTTTATGGACGAAGAAGACCGGGGATGCCATCGGACTTTCGGACGGTCGGATGTAACCCTTCCGTAGTTCGGTGTCTATCCACTCATCCAAGCTGTTACGCTCTTGGGGAGACATTTTGTATGGTTTTACCGGGGGAGGAAGCTGCGCATCTGGTTCAAGTACTATGGCGTGATCCCAGGGCTTCCGTTCCGGCATCCTCTCTGACGCCTTTTGTGAGAACACCGTTGGCCCATACTCTTGGTATTGTTCGGGCACTAACGATCGCCATTTTTCAATGTCAATTGGTGGTGTGTTTTCCTCACGGTCGTCTGCTTCGTCGAGGTCTTTGTCAAGTACCTCGGCTACCAACTGTGTCAGCAGGTTCATTTCCTCGTCGTCAAGGGTTGCCACCCAAGCGATCAAAGGGTTTTCGGGATCCTCCTCTCCTAATATGTCCACGGGAGTGTCCCAAATCGAATTTACTTCGATGATTTCCTTTTCTGGGAGTTCAACTGCTTCCTCCTCAGAAGGGCGGTTGCCCTTTTTTCTGGCGTATGGTTGGTCGTGTGTACAACGTGCATATTCCATTTCTCCTTTCCTCCAATCAAAGGTAGGATTGTGGAGACGCAACCAGTCATAGCCAAGGATTAGGTCTGGTTCTAGGTGCATGACCGTCAGACCTATTTTTTCCTTGTGTGTGCCATGTTGCATAAATGCTTTTACTGATTGCGTTAAGCGGCCGGCGACGTTTTCTGTTCCGTCTGCGTTTGTAACCGTAATAGGAAACGCTAGTTTGTCGGTGATCAGCTTATGTTTATCGACCAATCGTTGTGATATGACCGATATGGTTGCACCGCTGTCGATTAAAGCCAGAGCCTGCACTTTTTGCCCATATACCCAGAGTGTTACTTCGACACGGAAAGATCGAGCGAAGTCGCGCGCATCGTTGCCAAAAATATGATACATTGACTCGAATACACTCTTTACAGCGGGTACGGGACTAAAATTACACGGGAGCACAAGTGGGCAGGTCATCACATGTGCTCGGTGGGAAAACCCGAGGCAGAGCTTCCGTAGATGCCCAGGGTGTTTGCGGAGTCGGCTATCCGCTTGCGAAGCCAGGGCAGATGTGTCCTGATGGAGTCGCCCGACGGTGTAGGCGCAGTCGAAGTCGAACCAGTCGACTGGGTCTGGACGGGGCTGGTGCCTTCTGCCGATCGCACCGGGCTCCCGCTTTTCTCCTCATCGCTGATGCGCGTAGTGGGGGCCAGAGGAACCACCTCTGGTTGTTTTGGAACGTTGGTCCGGATAGTCCCTACGGTGGCTTGGGGGGACTCATCTTCATCGTCAGTCACCAGTTCCTGGGTGCTGACTATTCGGACCTTGTATTTCTTTTTCGGGTCCAATTTCTTCTGGCCCGACTGTTGCGTTCCGCTCGACGAGCCTGTCGGCTTCGTCGTTCCGCTTCCACTACTGGCCGGCTTGGCTTCCTTCGGCTTGTTCTTAGGGTTTTCGGGACAGTCGCCCCACTTGTCTTGTCCAGGGTGCTTGCGACAGTCCTTCCCGTAAGAGCCGGTTTCCTTTGCCTTGCCTTTGCCTTTGTCATCAGCCTTGGCAGGCTTCGACGTAGCTTTGTCGGTGGTCTTGCCAGACCCCGACGACTCCTTCTTCTTTTCTTCCTCAAAGATTTTGCCTTTGAGCTTGTCCGGGTATTGCCTCTTGTAGAGGTCGATGGCCATATCGAGGTATACCTCCCAGTCGGTCGGCATTGTAAAGCCGGGCACCGATTCCAAGGTAGCGAGGGTCTCTCGCACCTTTTCCGGGAGGATCCGTTTGATGTGACTGAACAACGTCTTGTTGTCAGTTTCGGCCAGGCGAGCCAGGGTCCTGAGCTTCTGTGCCCAAGAAAAGAAGTCCGATTGGAGCTTCTTTTTCCCTTCGTCTCCGAAGTACCCTTCAATTTCTTTTTCGGCAATTTCCTTGTCCGTCTTCTTGCCGTACACCTTCTCGATTGTTTCCGCAAACGTTTTCCAGGTGTGCCCCGAGGTTTGTCCGGCGGCGATTTTATCAACTACCGGTGACATGTACTGGTAGGCCTCGCCCGTAAGCCGTAGCAGGGCTTGGCGAACCTTGTCTTCCTCGAGCGTCACCTTGGCGTCTGCGAAATACATGCCCATTTTTTGGATCCACTCTTTCGACGAGATGGAGTCCTTGGGGCCCGAGAATTTGGGCGGCTGAGTCGGTTTGGTCTGTTGGAAGTTGACCGTGGTGGCTGCTGCTGTCGCGGCTGCCGGTGCGTTTTTTAGAGCAGTTAACTCTGCTTCGAGTTGGTCAATTCTATTAATTAGTGCCGTGATCTGGGCACCGCTGGGTCCCGCGGTTGGGACTGCCGGACGCTTTTGCAGTACTGCGATATCTTTTTCTATGCGGACGAACCGATTTTCGGAAAGGGTGTCCAATTGTTGCCGCAAACTCTCCGCTTCCTCTAGTGCTTCAATTCTATTCTGAAGCACCTGGTTGTGACTCCGAATCTGGTTGGTCTTGTTCCAGACCATTTCCATATTCGTGTCTACCCGGCCTTTGTATGCTGCGAGGTTGCTGTAGAGGTGGTTCTTGGCTTGGTACAGCGCCTCCCTGTAAGCTTCTTTTCCCACCTGCAGAACTTTGTCTGAGGCGGCCACTTCCAGAGTGCGCTGCAACCTTCCCATCAATTCGTTCTCACTCCTTTCCGGTTGCGCGACAATTTCCAGGGTTCCCCTTTCATAGGAGGGGAGGAGATCGGGGAGCGTCCCAAATAGGGGTTCCGTGTCGACTGGTTCCTCCGGCCGTGGAGTCTCGCTGCCTTCGGGGGTGATGACTGCTCGGCGTACGGGTGTTTCCGGGTTGAAGAGCCTGGCGGCTCTCGTGCGTGGCGACGCTTCTTCCTGGGAGTACCAGTGGACGTCACCGTATAGGACTATGAGGTCCGACAGGGGGATGGCGGTACAGTAGTTGTCCCACCTCCACCACGAAATGTGGTTCCTGGTCGAATCTTCCCCATAGTACTTGATGTACGCCGTATGGTTTACATTTAGGAATGGGCGCACGTGCGCCGGAATTGAGTTGAAGGAGGTGACACTCCCCCTAACTCTGATGCCGAATACGACTCGCAGGTAGTCCATCAAGCAGGTTTGCTCTCCGGGCCACGCGTGCTTGCCGACGGCGGGGCGGTAGGCCGTAGCTACCTTGTGGGTGTTGTACAGAGCGCCTTGGACGATTGTGTAAGACACCATTGCTGGACAGTATTCGTCAGCTTGAGTTATTTTCTTCCTTAAACGATAATTCAAGAAAAAAGTGCCTTTTCAGGACTTAAATGCCTTTTCAGGACTTTTCGCAATCAATGCCATGCACCAAAAAATAATGCCTTTTCAGGACTTTCTATCTACTACAGCTGGGGTTTGCCAAGGTTGAAGTTGAGACCGCTATGTACTAGATGTGTCTTTAAGTACGTAACGTGCTGTTTCACGTCTAGGTCTCCAAAAACGTGCTCCACCCTCCTGAGATATTTTTCGAGGCGGCGGAGATCTTCGTTCTTCATGGAGTCCTGACGGACCCTTTGCTCCAGGTGTGTGGAGAGGTCGTCGAAGTCGGTGATGAGGGTGGTGAATTTCGCTATGATCGGGGCCGTAGTGGTTGCGTCGGGGGCTTTCCATAGCCGGAAGAGGTTCTTGTGGGCGGCGTTCATCTGTTTGTCGACGTCTTAAAACCAGTCCCACTTCTTCTCCGTGCAATGGACGTCCCTGGGGCTCGGAAGACCCCGCTTTTCGACCCATTCGGCCGGCATCCTAAGCTCCTCCACTCTTTCCAATAACGACTTCTTTGGGGGCTGGATTCGCTCCCAAAGACTCCTCACCATTCTCTCTTCCTCAACCCTCTTCCTGGCTGCCTCGGCGATTAGCTGATCCAGGCTTTGTTTTTGGATCCGAGCTTCGAGCTTCTCCTTCTGGCGGAGAAGTTTGTCGAGCTTCTTCCGCCTGATGTCGTCGAGGGCGGCCTCGTGGTTGACCCTTCGGATCTCTTCCGGGTCAGGGTTCGGCTTCCTGTAGAAGACGTCTTTGCCCTTTCGGGACTTTCCTCGCTTTGGGGCTGTGACCGCGGAGATGCGGTCTTCGAGCGATTTAGAGGAGGCAATGTGCCATTCCTCGCGCTCCCCCGTAGCGGCGTTTCTCGGGGTAACCGTGAAACGTGGTGCTTTCGGCATGACTACGTAAAAAGAAGTCTAAGTAAGCTATTCTAGTGGAAATCACGCGGTCTTCTGTCGGGGCTTATCGTCGCTTCTTGATGTGTCGTGCGCTTATCCTCCGGCGTCAATGGGCGCTCCGCCCTCAACCGGAGTTAGTGTCGGCGACTGGATTGCGTCTCTCTCACGCTACCAGGTGGGGGATACAGCAGGTCGTCTTCCCTTGACGCCTGGGAATGCAGGATTTGGGGTATTACACCCCGCATGTGCCCACGCCTCACTCCAGTTAGGTGGTTGCCAGTGTTTAAACCAAACCCATGCCCTGAGGGACTTAGAGGGCGCCAAGGCCAGAACTCTATCGTTCTGAAGCCGTATCGGCATCGGTTCTAGGCAGGGCAACTCGTGCCCACCATCCCAACTCTAAATAGAGTGGCCCCTGTACGCCTGGGGATAGGCTAGAAGGTTGTCTCCGGCCCGGTCAAGAGGTTACACCGTTGCCATCGATTCCCAACATATGGGGAAAGGCTTGGCAGCCAGTCCCCGGTTCCGCTTAAGCCTACGGTCCGGCTATTTGCCCGAAGGCGGTGATCCCCCAGAACCCACTAAGGATACCCCGCTGCCTGGCGGCAAGCAGGGGTGCGCAGACGGCGACGAAAACCCCTAAGAAGAAAAAATCCCAGACCCTCAAAGAGGGCGGGGGCAAAAGCGAGTTCTATTCATATAACACAAGATAACACTTACTTGATATGTTCTTGGTATTTGCTGGTGAGGCAAGGGATAAGCAGGTGTTAAGCAGGATACGTTGAGTGGTTAACTCGTAGTATGAATGCAATGAATAGAACTGAGGCAATAGCGCTCAGCAAGTCTAGTATATATACATGATAAATAAGACCCCTAACAGTCTTATTAGGTAATACTGGTGTCCGTATTCGTATGTACAAGTCCCCAGGTACCTAAGTACTTAGTAATATACGATAAATACATATACCGATCAAAACCGGGATATAGAAAGGCGGCGTAGGCCGCACGAATGGCGTTTTGCGCTCTTGTCATTACAAAGACGGGGCGTGACCAAAGCCCGGTCCGCTGACGTTTATACGCTGACTGCTTCCGGATGGAATGTCCGATTGGCTGGAACTAGACATGTGACTGATGGTAACTACTAGTGATAAGATAAGACCGTCGTTACGGGAGATAACGCGGCCATCATTCGGCACGTATGTAACCGTTAACTTATGAACCCGATAAGCTAGTTATTGGTCTAGAAAGTCGTAGATAATTCGTAGAATTGCCGGAAAAATAGTAAGAAATATAGGGAAACTAGGAGAATTCTTGTGACAGGCATTAGGGCTTGGCCCTCTTACTCCTTACCTCTCTGTGTGCTGGTGTGGTCCTTACTGGCTCTTTGACTGCTAGTCCGAGGGTCACCACCTTGTTATGTCACCTTAGGCCTGGGGAGGCCTATGCAACCTCTGTCACATAGGTTCTAGGATCACTGCTGACGGCGCGGTCGCACCTCGTCTGACGGTTAGGGTCCCCAGTAGGACCGGTCCCACAGATGTGAGTAGTATGTGTCAAGTTGACGTCTCAAGCTGCCAGTACATAGTATAACACCAAGGGGTAAGCCTCAAATCAGACCATAAGTCATCCAGCAGGAGGTTGACACAGACTAGACTGTGGGACTCACACTATAACCTAATAAGCGACTTGAAGGAGTTGCTGGAGGTTGGTGAGGAGGCTAGTGGGCGCAAGCAGAGATGATATGTAACTGTGCGAATGCAGAGAACAAATCTAAGGCTTATCCGCAGTGATAGCCCTACTTATATACATGCTTTGTTTGGTTACCGGTAAGGGAGCCAAACATGAAGGTGGTCTGTGCGCAGACATAACTAATATGGTTAAGTCGTAAACTACAATAGACCATGTGCGCCGGTAATGGCCGCACCAGTAAGATCGTTTGTTTGGACCGTAGGTCCATGTTGTGGAAGTGGCTGTAGCTACGTTAGTAAGCCATGCATGTGATTCTTATATACCGGTATCGGGATATGAGTAATCGTAAGGGCATTGGCATGTGATAACGAGCGGGCCGCTTATCCAATTGTACTGACATAGCCCGGTATCGGGATATGAGTAAGGCGCGTGACACCGGAGGTTAGTCCGCTGAGTCATTGACGCGTACAAACGTGTTATGTACGTGTTGTTATGACAAGTGGACGTATACCGCGTTGTGTACGTGTTGTTTGGTTGCGTGTACGTGTAGACGGGCGCTTAGCAGCGTAAATGTCTACAAGGTCGTAGAAATACCAGATAAATAGGTAAAAATACGGGAAAAATAGTGGCATGTCCCAAATCTGTGACATTACCCCCTCTTCAGGTTTCATTGTCCCTAATGGAACGATTACTTTCCTGTGGAGCCGAAACCACCAGTACCGCGCTCAGATTTAATCTTTTCAAAGTAAGATTTTCCGTGTAGCGTAATGTGCGGGTCCTTAGCAACTTCGCAGATGAGCTGGGCAATCTTATCACCGGCCCGAATATCGATAGATATATCGGAGTGATTCCGGAGAATGATGATCACTTCGCCTTGATAATCGTGGTCGATAACGCCACCCATTACGTCTATGCCTTTTCGGGCAAGACTAGAGCGGGGGGCGATACGTCCGTAAGTGCCGAAAGGTACCTGGATCTTCAGTTTGGTGTTGTATTCTGTCTGCCCGTGAGCTGGCAGAACGTCGCCTGTTGCAGTGTACAGGTCAAACCCAACCGAGTCCTTGGTTCCCTTTTCCGGCATTCGGCCGCCTTCACCGACTACGATTTTCAAGTCCGCGTTTTGGTTAATGTCAGCTGACATCCATCCCCCGTCGGGGTGTCTAACCATGCGCTGCTTAGGATCCTTCGCAAATTTTTCGCGATACTGCGGCCAGTCGTCTGGCCACGTGCATTCGTCGGCTTCCCAGTCGTCGCTGTCAGGGTCGAAGACGTGAACTGCTTCTTTCCTTCTAGCTGAGCGTCTGAGGGGGACATCCTGCATCGGGATAGGGTGTGAAGCCTTGTATTCCTGCAGAATGTCATATGCCGAGTCGAGATCGGCCTCGCGTACCCAGGAGTCGTCATTGATACCGAATCCCTTCCATCGGATTCTGTATTCAACTCTTCCTGCGCGGAGACGATGATCTAAGATCTTCTCGACTTCCCATAATTCCTCGCCATCGACCATTTCTGGTTGAGGCTCTGGTTTCTTCTGGTGCACAGGGTCCTTGTACATGACCAACTTGGAAGCGTGAAATACGGGGTGGTAAGCCCTGTATTGCTCGTCCATGTGTACCCTAAAAGTGACCGGAGATAATTGTTCAATTATCTTAAATGGTCCCAAATAGCGTGGACTAAGACTTCTTTCGGAGTCTTGCCAGCTACGGGCGTCAACGAGTACTTTGTCGCCGACTTTAAACGGTACCGAGCGCTTGTGTTGATCATAATACCAAGACCAGCGTTCAGCAGCCAGTTTCATAGCTGCCTTAGCTTGTTCTTGTGCTGACCATCTGGCGTAAGCAAATTGATTTAAATCCGAATATTGTGTCGGCTTCAAATCCGTAGGTCCTGCATTGGGATGCCTTCCTAGTTCGACGAAGAATGGACTATTCTTGGTCGTCTCACTAGCCGCGTTATTGTACGCGAACTCTGCCGTGGGGAGATAGAATACCCAGTTATCTTTTTGGATAACGTCGATGTAGCATCGTAGGTATTGTTCTAGAATTTGGTTAATTCTCTCCGTTTGGCCGTCCGCTTGCGGGTGATAGGCTGTTGTCATCGACCTCTGAATTCCCAATTGCTCGCACCATCCCTTGAATAGCTCAGAAGAGAATTGCGGTCCTCTGTCCGAAATGATTTGTTTCGGAAGCCCGTGGTTCGGATAAATCCGAAGGTACAGGAGGTTCGCTAATTCCTTTGCCGAGATATTGTCCGAAGTGGGAATGAAGTGTGCGCGCTTGGTCAATCGGTCCACTACTACCATAATGGCAGTGAATTGTTTACGTTCGCCACTAGGCGGTAAGTGGACAATGAAGTCGATGGTGATTGTGTCCCATGGTGCTTCCGGAACTGGGAGCGGTTGCAGGGGTCTGTACGGGGTCTGGTTGCGGTTCTTCATGCGCTGGCATGTGTCGCAACCTTCCACGTATTGCTTTACCATCGTGGTCATTCCAGGCCACCAGTAATTACGTGATAGAAGTTCATAGGTCTTCCATCGTCCGAAGTGTCCGGCAGTCACATGGTCATGATGTAACTCCAGAATCTTCGTGCGCAATTCTTTAGGCTCTTTTGGAACGTACACTTTTCCTCGTCTGAGGAGTAATCCGGCCTCCATGTTCCATTCCTGGAGATCCTTACCGAATTCCTTGGGACCACTTTTCAGTAGTTCCTGGTAATCCTTGGTAATTTGATCGTCCATGAGGGCTTGTCGGATTTGTCGGAGAAGGTCCTCGTCGCCTGATTGTATCTCCTGCTGTGACGCTTCTAGCGCCCTAACCGTAAAGTATTCCGGTTTCAGCAAAATTTGATCGCGATTGTCGAGTTCCACCCCCTCTTCATGGTCTGGCCTCCGTGACAGAGGATCAGCCGTAAGCATTGTTTTACCGGGTTTGTGGCACATGGTGAAGTTGAACCTTGTCAGGTAAAGACTCCAACGTGCCTGTCTCCGGGTTAGCCGTTGTGCCGATTTGAAATATGTCAGATTGAGATGATCCGACCATACTTCAAATTTGTGTGGGTGTCCTTCGAGGTAATGTCTCCATTCCTCTAGAGCGCGGATGATTGCGAGCAACTCCTTATCGTAAATCTCATAGTTCCTTTCGGGTGCTGATAGAGATTTCGAGTAAAAGGCTACCGGGTGCCAGAGCTTATCCTCCGAAGAGTATTGCGATAGCACTGCACCAGTTGCGTAATCGGAAGAATCCGCTTCCACGCGGAACGGGGACTCCTGATCTGGGATCCGGAGTATTGGAGCCGATGTGAAAGCTTCCTTGAGAGTTTGGAAGGCTTCCGCTTGTTCGGGTCCCCAGTTCCACTGCGTGTTTTTCTTGGACAGTTCGGTTAACGGCTTAACCACTTTGGAGAAGTCTTTAATGAACCGCCGGTAGTAGTTGGCGAAGCCAACAAAGGCTTGGACGTCCTTCACCTTGGCAGGTGTAGGCCAGTCCATTACGCCGGCTACCTTCTTAGGGTCCATTTCGACTTTTCCTTTGGAAATGATCATTCCCAGGTATTCAATACTGCTTTGTTCGAAGAAGCACTTTTCAGGCTTCGCGAACAAGTCGTTGTCTTGCAAGATTTGTAATACTTGCTTGACGATACGACGGTGTTCCAACAGGTCGTTTCCGAACACAAGGATGTCGTCTAGGTAGACAATGACCTTTCCTTCTCTGATAAGGTCACCTAGAATATCGTTCATCATGTGTTGGAACGTGCTGGGTGCATTACAAAAACCGAAGTACATGACTACAGCTTCGTAAAGGCCGTTAGGCGTAATGAATGCGGTCTTCCATTCATCTCCCTCCTTGATTCTTACGTTGTTGTAACCCCAACGCAAGTCGAGCTTCGTAAATATCGAAGCCTGGCTAAGCTTATCGATAAGCTCGTCTATGCGTGGGAGAGGGTACCTGTTTTTAATGGTCAAGTCGTTTACTTTTCGGTAATCGACTACCATTCGGGCTCCGCCGTCTTTTTTAGGGACGAAGAAGACCGGACTCGCGATCGGAGATTTCGAGTGTCGGATGTAGCCCTTCCGTAACTCTTCCTGAATCCACTGATCTAGCGAGTTCGCTTCCTGAGGAGACATTTTGTATGCCTTACTCGGGGGCGGTAGTACCGCGTCATCGGGGAAGTCGATGGCGTGGTCGTATGGTTTCCGTTCGGGCATCCTTTCGGATGCGCGTTGAGAAAATACCGTGGGACCAAACTCCTGGTATTCCTCTGGAACCAAGGATTTCCATTTCTGGAGATCCGCATCTGTCAGGAATTCATCGTCCGACTTCTCCGTTATCGACTGAATGGCATCGATAAGGAGTTCCGTTCCTTCGTCAAGGGTGTTCACCCAAGCGACAAAGGGATTCTCAGGCTCCTCTAAGCCGAGAAAATCTATTGGAAAGTCGTTGATGATCTGATAGATGTTGCGGGGTTCGATTTCGTCTTCTTCCTCAGAAATCGAGACCCGTTTGCCATGTTTGCATTTTTCCGTACACCGATATGTGAAGGTTCCTTCCGGCCAATTGAAGTCCGGGTTGTGTTTCAGGAACCAGTCATATCCGAGGATCACATCCGCATTCTGTACGTCCATTACGTACAAGAATTCGGTGGACTTGTGTTCCTCGTGCACCATATAAGCTTTTACTGCCATATTGATATTACCGGCGGTATTAGAGGTACCGTCGGCGTTGCGAATCTCGAGAGGCGAAGGTAGTTTCTGAGTGACTAACTTCTCCTCATGGACGAGTTTCTTATCTATGACGCTTATTGATGCACCGGTGTCGATTAATGCCATGGCGTTTACTTTCTTTCCATATACCCACAGTTCCACTTCGATAGAGAACGATTTATTGTCGTCTCGAGAATCGTTTCCATGTACATTATACAAAGTGAAAAACTTCGACGCGAGCGGGTCAGGATAAAAGTATTTTACAGGAGGGGCACGTGTAGCTAGTGTCCTTGTCCTCCGGGCAAAGTCCATTGCCGAGTTACCGAATATACCGAGATGGGATACCGGGTGACGTACGACCGCCTTATCTTCCCACAAGATAAGGGGTCTCTGTGAAGCCTCTTCGTAGAGGTGCGCTTCTTCGGGGCGCTGTACACTCCCAGCCGCTGCGGGGCTGGTGTGTTCTTCACAGAACGTCTTCGAGACGTGTAGTTGGGGCGAGGGGCACCGAGAGGGTCCCGACTGTGGCGACATTGGTGGCGGGGGCCGAGGGTCCTGCTGAGCTTGAGTCAGCCGTTACTTCTTCCCAGATGTATCGGGCACGATACGTCTTGCCATCCGCGGGGGGCGCCGAGTACGGCTTCTTGCCAGAAGCCTGTCCCTTTCCACTACCCGAAGGAGCAGCCGTGGTCTTTCCAGACGCGGCAGCTGCATCCTTCGCCCTTTGTTGTTCGGCCCGCTGAGCGGCAGGCACGAACGTTCCCGCAGCCTTGTCCGCGGCAAGCTTAGGACACTTGTTGAAATAGTGTCCCGTCTGCTTGCAGTAGGTGCAGACGGCATTGGCGGTGTCGGCGGGGGCTTTGGCGGGCGCCTTTCCCTTGTCCTTCTTTTTCTCCGACTTCTTCGCAGAAGCGGAGGACGTCTCCTTCTTTTCGGCAGGGGCCGAGTCCTTCTTGCTGGCCTTCTCGAAGATCGAGCCCTTGATCTTGTCCGGATATGACGTTTGGTACATTTCCAGGGCGAAGTCGATGAGAGGTTCGATGTCGGTCGGGGCCTTGAAGAACGGAGTCTTGCCGAGGACGTTTAAGGTGTCCTTAACCTTTTCGGGGAGAGTCTCGGTGAATTCCCACACCAGAGTCTCGTTGGCGGTTTCGGAGAGTCGGCCGAGGGTGCGGAACCGTTCGCAGTAATTGAAATAGTTCGATTCTGCCAGTTCCTTGCCCTTCGTGCCGTAGTAGCCGCGGATTTCCTTCTTTGCGATCTCCTTATCCGTCATCTTCCCATATTGCACCATTACGGATTTGGTGAAGTCCTCCCAGGTGCCGAGAGGTTCACCGTTTCCTGCCTTCTTGATGAGAGGCGAGAAAAATTTGTATGCGTCCCCTGTGACGCGGAAGAGGGCCGTGGTGATACGGTCATGGTCGTCGTAGACCCTGAGCGTACCGAAGTACAGGCCCATCTTTTCCACCCATTCCTGCGCAGTCACCTTTCCAGATGACCCAGAGAATTCGGGGGGAGGGGGGATTTTCAGGTTTTGAGGCAGACCTGGAATCTGCGGGGCGACGGCTGCTACAGCAGCGGCTGCAGCTTGTGCGGTGGCAGCGGCCTCGGCTGCACGGGTTCGAGCATTACCGGGGGCCGGTGCGGGTTCTTCCGGGGGCGTGCGGATGCCGGGAGGGTTGGGAACGGAGGGATTCTTGCGAATTCTCCGAAGTTCCTCGTCAACCTTCTCCATGCGCTCTGCGAACGCATCCTCAAGGTCGTCCAGCCGGGACCGGTAGTCCCTTCGGAGCTGCTTCTCCATTTCGGAGAGCTTGGTGGTGTACTCCTGTCGGAGTTCCTTGCCGAGGTCCACCATGGTGGACAATACCTCGTTCCGGACCGAATTGACCGCTTCGTGTAGCTCGTCTTGGGCCTTCTGTTCGATTGCCCTGGATTGCCCAGCCAGGGAATCGATTCGTTCATGGATACGCTCCAGGCGGGCGTGCACCATTCGACCTAGGGTGTCGGTGGTGTCATGGCTTATGGCCGCACTTCGTTGTACGGCGGCATCGATGATTGGCCCATGTATGGACCCATCCACCTTGTGGTGTTCCTCCTCAGGAAGGTACGCCTTGAGGTTGTTCTCGATAGCGACATTGGTCTGTCGTGTCGGACCCGAAAATTCCATTTCCAGGGTGGTGGCGGGCCCGATAGGGCGAGTTCGACGAGCCGGTGGGTATCCGGCAATGGGGGAGCCTGGGCGTGTACCCATGGGGTTGGTCGGAGATTCCCTTTGCGGGGGAGCGAACTCCGGCATTTCCTCTTCTCCTTCCTCTTCCTCTTCTTCTCCCTCGCTTAGGTGCTCCAGCGTTACCAGTTGCTGGGTTCCCGAGGGACCAGCTACCGGTGTCACCGGTCCTTCTGAGCGGAGGCGCATCTTGCGGGGAGCGAGGGGAGTGCTGACGGAGGAGGTGGAAGACATTTTTTGTGAATCTGTTTGTGACGAATGTTAGTTTCCGGTTACTCATTGTCTTAGATTCTTAAGAAGGGATTGGGTTTTGAAAGCTGCAACTTTCGTTATAGATCACACTCGCACTCTATTTCAGAGTTAAAAGATGATAGTATTTCTACTATACAATCGCGAGTATATCCTCTTCTACCGAAGTAGTTGAGGGCCCTGCCACCTTGTCAGGTGGTGTTACACCGAAGGCAAAAGTAATTTGTAGCGCTACGCATTCTGCTACGATACGAGCTAAGTCCGTACGCCAATCCAAAAAGGAAATATTGCCGAGCTGTTTGCAGTACTTTTTCATAATTCTCCAGTCTCTATTGGTGATCCTCCCCCGTCTCGCTCTATCCTTTACGTTATCCACCAAGTCCTCTAATTCTACTACCATAGTATGGAAACGCATGTCGTTTTCCATATGGAAGCCTGGGTAATTAGGGGGGTGGTTGGCGAGAGGAGTGAGACGAGTGAGAGTGCCTTCTAGCATGGGAATAACTTGATCGCATGCTTGGAGAGGCTTCTTCTTCCCGAAGACGAGGGAAGGGTCGAGAATCTTGTGGTTGGCCGGAACAGAAGGTCCGGCCGCCGGGCTGGAGAGACGGAGGGCCAGTGAAGAAGCTGCTTGTTTGGCTTCCTTGGCGGCTTGTTTGGCGGCGATTCGCTTATTCAGCTTATCGCGGGCGAGCTTGAGCTTGTTGAGTTCGCGGAGTTCGATTAGGTTCTCCATGGCGGTAATGGAAGCGGCTAGCTTCTCTTCCTCTGTCCAGATTACGCTTGGCGAGTGGAACTGGCTTGGGAGGTCGAGGAGCGGGTTATCCCAGCCTCAGCGATGTGCTTTGGCATGTGGACGGGAATCTCCCAAAGATGGAGTTTCCCAGTGTAATCTTCCTTTACAGGAAGCGTGTAGGTGACGTCCTCTGCCCGAGGAATGTCGGCGGTGTCGATGCGGCTGAGAAGGGACCGCTTCGCCGATTTGACGTAAGGGGCAGTGGAGGAGCCACGGGTGCGACGGGTAACGCGGGGCATGATTCTAGAAAGTGCAGCCTTCATGAGAAACGAAGTTTCCCAGTGATACGTCCAAGAACAGGAATAGAAGGGATTATGTAAGGTAGGGTAGTGGACTCCTTTTCAGGAGCAAAGAAGGTGTACTACGGGGCATAATTACTCTTATGTTGCGCGCAAACCCTGTGCCGAGACGGCGCGGATATTCGCATGACCCTAACGGTCAGAGGCGCCGACTCCAGGGGTAGAGTTGCTGACTGCCAGGCCGGTTCCTGGGTCAGATGATTGGGATTCGGATACACGACACCGCCCCGGAGGGACGATGCCGGAAAGTGGCTGGGATTTTACATCCCTTAGCCTGTCCATGCTTCAACAATGAGGTTGCCGTCTAGTAGCCACATGGGTGTCACATCAGGGCTAAAAAACCACTGTCGATCTAAGATCGCGAGACAGCAGCGCTCCACATCCCGAAGGAGTGGGCCACGCGCTTCTCTTCCAATGGGGCCCCAAATCCGTTTGACCCATGCTCGCACGCCGAGCTGCCCGGAGGACTTATGCTATTGGCTACCGCGAGTGACCTATGGCAGGGTGATTTTTTACGTCACCCCCCTCACTGCTTTTCCCATAACGGGTTCAAAGCAGGTCCCTTACGCCTGGGAGGCGGCTTTGGAAAATTCCCATGCCATCATAAGTGATGACCCTGTGGATAGTGATGGGGCGCTGAACAACGCTTGCCATGACAGGGGGTTGGGCGCACACAGGCAGACCAGTCCCCTTTTCTCCACAGGCGGGTCTTAACCGCGCATAGTCCAAGCTTGTCAGCGAGGACCATGTCTCCTTGACCCTGGAGTCCGGGTTAGGTAGGCCTCCTGCCTTAAAAGGCGGTGTGGCTTCCCTGGTTGCCAATCCCTCTGCCGAGGATGGCGATGTATCCCCCAGATCTCAACTATCACCCCAATCGCCTTGTCAGGCAGAAAGGGATGTGCGCAGCAACAAGTAATAGCCCCTGTAGGATAGAAACCCAGGCCCAAGCGCAAGCGCAAGGGCGGGGGTAGGGGGAGATTTGCTTCTTATGACACAGACTAGACTGTGGGACTCACACTATAACCTAATAGCGACTTGAAGGAGTTGCTGGAGGTTGGTGAGGAGGCTAGTGGGCGCAAGCAGAGATGATATGTAACTGTGCGAATGCAGAGAACAAATCTAAGGCTTATCCGCAGTGATAGCCCTACTTATATACATGCTTTGTTTGGTTACCGGTAAGGGAGCCAAACATGAAGGTGGTCTGTGCGCAGACATAACTAATATGGTTAAGTCGTAAACTACAATAGACCATGTGCGCCGGTAATGGCCGCACCAGTAAGATCGTTTGTTTGGACCGTAGGTCCATGTTGTGGAAGTGGCTGTAGCTACGTTAGTAAGCCATGCATGTGATTCTTATATACCGGTATCGGGATATGAGTAATCGTAAGGGCATTGGCATGTGATAACGAGCGGGCCGCTTATCCAATTGTACTGACATAGCCCGGTATCGGGATATGAGTAAGGCGCGTGACACCGGAGGTTAGTCCGCTGAGTCATTGACGCGTACAAACGTGTTATGTACGTGTTGTTATGACAAGTGGACGTATACCGCGTTGTGTACGTGTTGTTTGGTTGCGTGTACGTGTAGACGGGCGCTTAGCAGCGTAAATGTCTACAAGGTCGTAGAAATACCAGATAAATAGGTAAAAATACGGGAAAAATAGTGGCATGTCCCAAATCTGTGACAGAGGTTAGAAGAAAAGTAAGGGAAACGCCCCCATAGAGAATATGGATGCCCTAGCGGCAATTGTTAAGTCTAGCGCTGTAGGATGCTAGATGTTCGGTTATATACATGATGTATACTATTCATGAGTAGACCTGTCCTAATGGCTTGGTCTGTGTGTAGTGCTAATATGGTGTGACTATGGTGTGATATGGCATGTACCTGGTAATGACATTCGTGAAGGTTTCTAGGCCTTCTTGTCATGATGAAAAGTAAGCGGGCTATAAGGCCACATTGTGATAGTGGAGTGCTACGCTAATAATAACACTTGATATATGGAACTGCTAGGCTTCTAGCTGGAAGGGTTGTCCTAATGGCTTCTAATGATGTT
Organism: Wolfiporia cocos; assembly: GCA_029448655.1. Lineage (NCBI taxonomy): Eukaryota > Fungi > Basidiomycota > Agaricomycetes > Polyporales > Phaeolaceae > Wolfiporia > Wolfiporia cocos. The sequence goes on from JACCLO010000027.1 coordinate 146,067, forward strand.
GATGATCATGTTTCAGGTATTTGATATGTAACGTATCAGAATGTCTTCTGATGAGCTTTTCTATGGTGTCATGACCTAGTAATAGTGTTGTCATGATGATGTCATGGTCTGGTCCAGTAATGAAACCTGATGTCATAACTTGTACAGATAAGATAAGAGATAAGGTCACCTGGTTTGGTGCCTATGATTGAACTTAGTGGCACATATCTAATCTGATGTAGTTGAGTAGGTCACATGACCTGGAAGGTCATGTGACTTGGTAATTTCTAGTGCATCGGAAAGCCCTTGGTCATGTGATTCTAACAATGTAGATGAGAAGACCTGTACTAGTAAAGGGGCTGCACGACTTCTATTATGAGAATAGAGAATGTGGGAAATGCCTTGTAAAACTGTGACACATTCACTTTGTTTACTACTCTTGCAATTCCTGCTTGACGGGTCACTTGTCTTATTGACTGCAACCAACCCTTACAACTGCATTAGCAAGTCCAAGCCTAGACTTGCATCAAAGATATATGGATTCTATTAGCCTTTCAGTATTTTATTCTGACGTTATCTTTACGTGAAACAATTTATTTGTCAGACACAATGAGAATAGACCAATTATCACAAGACGACTCACGCAGGGAGGGATCCCTAAACTACCCCGTCGACTCAAGGGGTAGACCTACAAGGCATGCTACGCTGTTTGTAGCAGAGGCCCTACTTCTAGGTTCAATCCAAGAAGCAGTAGTGGGGCTCACAAGCGGAGAGGTTCAGGGGACCTTCAGGGTCCTAAATGACAATCATAGTCTGAGGTCCTAGTGACCTCAGAGGCTGATATATATACATGTGGGCTGGGTAACTATTCAGTAACTACCTGCCCTCAAGTCATGGTCTGTGCGCCCATTATTGCCCGGAGGCTGGGACACAAGACTGGGTCATAGCCTGGCATCAAGCCTGGGCTGATATGATGGTAACCAGGGCCCCAGTAATGAGACCCTGTGAACTCATATGCCCCCAGACACCTTGTCAGGTGCTGGGCGCTAGTCATTGTAGATCAGGTGCCGCTACGCGGTCACCTGTCTACGCGTTCTGGTCACGTGTCTACGTCTTTGACCGAATATCTATATTCCTACGCGTCCGGTAAGGGGCGCGCGGGTGGCTACGGCCTTTAAGGGTTTAGTAGGGCACCCTTAGCCCGTATAGTAGGGAACTACCAAGTATTTAGCTAGAGGAGAGAGAAACGTACTTTCTTGTGACATCACCCCCTCCTTAGCCTTCATGGGCCCCATGAAGTTCTTTGTTTTGAACTCCGGTTTTCGATTTCTTTCGTCCGACGCGTCACTGTCGGCCAGGTTTTCAAGCCTTGAAACTGCCTTGCCAGGCAGAACCCCGGTGGGTTTTTGTTTGTGCCTCTATATACGCTAATCCTTCCCTTTGTTTTGTCCTTGCTCAGGGGGCTTCCGGAGGGTACCGGGGCTTTTTGGATGCGTTTCAGAGGGGTTGACCGCCTTGCTAAAGGGCGTGGTCTGGGGTGTGCCCGCTTTTTTTACGCCTTTTGCGGGGCTTTAGCCTGGTGCTAGAGGGACTGTGACGGAGAGGGGTCCGGTTGCGTTGCGGATCCGGCCCGGTGCCATGTACTTGGGTGGCCAACCCTGGCGTGTGCTGTTGCTCTCCCTTTGAGCTATTATTTTTTTTGCTCTATGGGTGTGTCCTTGGCTTCGTCGTGGTACTCCGGCCGTCGCGCGTTGCATTTAGCTGTGCGGTTGGCGACGTCGCTGTCCGGAGTCGGCGGTTGTTGGCTTTTTGGCGGTTTGGACCCTTCCCTTTTTTGCGTTTTGACTTACGCATGGGTCCAGTGAGCGTGTTGGGGGTCCGGTCTGTCTCCGGTCCACCCCGTTCCCTTTTCTGGAGAGGTTGGGGGCCTCTCCGGGATTTTGGTCGCGCCCTGCTGCGCTGTCGCGTCTGACGCAGGCGGCCGTGGGCGTGTCTGTGGAGGTGGCGGCGGTGGCGTCCTGCCTTTGCCACTTGGGCCGAGATGGCCGGGGTGGCTTGACGCCGGACTGGGGGGTCTCGCTGTGGCGAGGGGGTATCCCCCCTAGTGGCTTAGCGCCGGTGGCTGTGTGGCTGTGACGGCTTTGCCTGTGGCTTTTGGGCTTTTGGAGCCCTTGCCGTGGTGCCTTTGGAGCCGGTGCCGTCCACGTCCTTGACGGTGCCTTTGTGCGCTTTAAAGGGTGGCGGTTCCCCTGTTCGACGGGCGCGGTGGGTATTGTCGCGCCGAGGGCCGGGGTGATTAGCAGTGCCCTGGGCCCCCTGTCGCTGCCTTGCGGCGTGCCTGCTGCTGTCCCTTTCTGGGCCTTTTGGAGACGCCTTTGGGTGAGGCAGGCGGGAGGTGCCCGGTTATTAAGGTGGACGGCGCCACCGTTCGACTTTGGGCGCAGCGGGTGCCTTTGGCATTGGTACGCCTTCTGCCCTGGGGCTGTGGCTTTTTTCTTTGGCGTTGCGGCTGTGTCGTTGCGACTTCGGGTGGTTACCCTTGCCGCTTGGCCTTCCGCTGTGTGCGTCCGGTTTGGCCGGAGTGGCCTTTGTCGATGTCGGAGGTGTCCGGCTGGGGTGCGCTTTCGGACCGCGGATGGTCCTGGTGGTCGGTGCCCCTTCTATGTGGGGTGCCGGGTCCTTTGCGCTGGAATCGACGGGCGGTGGTTCCTCTTTTGCCTGTTCCCCAAATGCTTACGCCGTTGTCTAGGTGACGCGGGCGCAGAGGCAGACACTTCGCGATTGTTTCCCCCTTGGCAGGTGGGATCGCGGGGGCCGGGGTAGGGCGAGGGGTCGTCCACGTTGGTTGCTCGTTTGGTGATCCAGCGGCGCTGGGGTTCGCGGTTGTTGGGGCGGACGCTGCCGCCGTTCACCGGTTGATTGCAGGGGCGGCGCCCTGGGAGGTGCTGGGTCACCTCTCGCTTTGCATGCACTAGCCCTCGCCGTCCCTTGGCAGGTGACGGTTTGGTCTTCTCGCGGCTTACAGCGGTTGGATGGGCTATTGAGCCGTCATCCTCTTCATTCCCCCAGGTAGGTCTTCGCGTCGCTTGTATGGGGGCTCGTACTTGTACGGACCGCTGACTCTTGAAGTCAGGTCGGCTGCCCCGCTGCGTCGCACCATCCTAGAGTAGAAGACCCTCACAGCCGGCGCACCCAGAGTTGCACCGAGGGGAGGTAGAATAGACTATGATTATATCACAAGACGACTCACGCAGGGAGGGATCCCTAAACTACCCCGTCGACTCAAGGGGTAGACCTACAAGGCATGCTACGCTGTTTGTAGCAGAGGCCCTACTTCTAGGTTCAATCCAAGAAGCAGTAGTGGGGCTCACAAGCGGAGAGGTTCAGGGGACCTTCAGGGTCCTAAATGACAATCATAGTCTGAGGTCCTAGTGACCTCAGAGGCTGATATATATACATGTGGGCTGGGTAACTATTCAGTAACTACCTGCCCTCAAGTCATGGTCTGTGCGCCCATTATTGCCCGGAGGCTGGGACACAAGACTGGGTCATAGCCTGGCATCAAGCCTGGGCTGATATGATGGTAACCAGGGCCCCAGTAATGAGACCCTGTGAACTCATATGCCCCCAGACACCTTGTCAGGTGCTGGGCGCTAGTCATTGTAGATCAGGTGCCGCTACGCGGTCACCTGTCTACGCGTTCTGGTCACGTGTCTACGTCTTTGACCGAATATCTATATTCCTACGCGTCCGGTAAGGGGCGCGCGGGTGGCTACGGCCTTTAAGGGTTTAGTAGGGCACCCTTAGCCCGTATAGTAGGGAACTACCAAGTATTTAGCTAGAGGAGAGAGAAACGTACTTTCTTGTGACACCAATGCAATGATAGTTTATTTTATATTCTCACATATGACACAGATTGTGGTCACCCTAAACTGATGGATCTACATCATACAAAACACTTTCTTCATACCTCAGGAATCGTAACCTATATGCAGTCAGATAAGTGACAGTAGATTGTTAGGCCTTATTGTCACAATCCTGTCTCTGTGACATCTCAAGCTGCCAGCACAAGATAGAGTTTTAAGAAGAAGAAAAGAGTTCCCAGGCAAGCACACGATGCTCAGCAAGAGTAGAAAAGAGTAGGGAAATGCTCCAAGTTCACATTGTTGAGTCTAGGAAAGTAAGTCCCTATGGTGCCAACGGCCTAGTCACTGCCTCTTGAATTTCTGGATTGCATCAAGTCCATTCTCGAAGGTCCGCATACGGTTCTCCTTGATGTGAGAGCGGGTAATGCGTGCTGGCACTTCAAGCTTGCAGTGCTTTGGAGGGGGGGTTGTCTGGTTGGAGCGGACAGTGCGCTGCTGCTGTGAGGGGCTGGAATCCACAGTAAGTTCAGCCTCGTCCATTTTGCTCTCTTCCTCCTCCTCATGCATGAGTAACTGTAGCATCGCACTTTGATGCTCCTGGCTATTGTGGATGTTCTCTTCACTTCCTTCTCCACCTTCAGCACCCACATCTCCGGTTTCGTACTCATCCTCTGATGATGAGATATCAGAGAGATATCCACAGAAAATCTTGTCTCCACTCAGTGCTGGCTGGCGAACACTTGGAATGGTATGTAAACCACCCTGTTGCTCATTTGACTGCTGCTCTGACAGCTCAGGACCCTTCTGTGTCGAGAAAAACGAGTGCATGAATTGCGCACCAGAGCTGTGCCTGAAACTCGTCAACACATACATTGCCCATGAATTGTGATAAGTACCTCTTACGGTGAGCCTGTTCATCCCAAAGCTTCTTATCGTGCCTCCGTTTCGTTCTGTCTGACATGCCATTGTAACCCAGAGCCCGGTTGCTCTCTGCTTGCTTCCAGACGCTCTGAGACATTGGTCTCATTAGGATACCGAAGGCATCCCTGTTGCGTTCTTTCCTCTGCTGTGCCATCTCCAGACTCTGACGCAGCTCATCACCCGTCAACTCAGACAAATCGTTGTTGTTGTCGTCATCATCTCCGTCATCATCTCCGTCATCATCTCCGTTGTTGCCCTCGTCATCATTCAAGTCCTCTCCATCTTCATTCTTGTCCGAGGAGATCATGTAACTCACATCCCCCATCCATGACGTGCACTCGTCATCCTCATCTGAGCTTATGCAGAGAACATCTCGCGCAGCTGATACTTGGGCTTGTGATGTGCACGACTGCTTTCTGGCGCTGGCGTGTGTGCTCAACTGCTTCCCAGTACGTGCACGAGCAGCGGCAGCTTTGCGTGCTTTCTGTATCTTACTACAGACACACTAGTTAGTAGCACGTGTTCTCACCCTGTACATATTTAAAGACCAAGGCTTGACGCCTTGATATCTTAGTTCTATTCTTCTCGGCTACCGCCGCAGAAGCACCTCTCACCCTCTGTAGCTTGCCTTCTAACCCCTCACCAACTTGTCTGAGTAAGACCCTTAAGTTGGTGAGTCCCACAAGATGGCTTGTGTCAATTATTTTGTGCACATCCAGAATTGTCCTCTCTTACTATGTTTACTGTACTTATTGCACATGGCTGGGGTCGATCCAACGACCTGAAGGTCAGTGGGTCATGTGAGTTGTGTCACATGACTTGCCAAACTCTTAGATTAGATAGCAGCACCAGGTACTATCACAGGAATCATGTCAGGTGACCCTCCTTCTTATCTAAGATGTCAGGACTATTATTAGTCTACAGGCCTCACATTCTAGGTTTCTATAACCTCATGCCTATTATTATAGGCCCAGACTCAGTGTGGTCTGCTTACCTTACAGATATGACATAGTGGTGCCATTTACTATACACATATGACATACAAGGCTAGTCTTACATAGTCAAGTCATCTTCTATGACATACAGTGATATTCTTAGGATACAAAGGACATCATTATGATATACTGCACTATCATTAGAGTAGCACCACACCATGAGGGCTTATGGCATCATGGGCTATACTTAGCCACTTATGCACAGATCACCTTAGTTTAGAGTGGTCTTACTTATTTGCGGTCATACAGACTTCTATATATTAAGGAACCGACGATCTTCAGCCTGGGGATCGCGATAACAAGCTTCGATCCAGATGCCGTAATTCCCGCTTCGACAAACCTGGCAAGCAGCTTATTAGCTGTACATGCAAACTCATACATGAACCTCTGAATATTCGAATTGCCTGCAACAGCCTTGTCGTCATAGTCAGTACTCGGACCCTTCACACCTACATCATCCACAAAAGCATCAGCTTCGTTCGGTAACATGTCACCCAACGTATGCAATATGCATTGACTGAATTCAGGCATTGCATTAGTATAGCCTTGTGGCAGCCTAGTCAATCGCAACGACCCAAAGGGGCATTGGAATGTTGTAAGGTCGCGCGAAACTGATGCGAGAATGCAGTTGTCGAAACCTGCCATAATGTCAGCTAGCATAAAAATGTGATGCCCTACAAAGCTTTCAGCAAAGTCATCTGGCCATGGAGGTAGCACCGCATCACATATAGTGATAGCGTTAAGGTCACCTAAATTGAATACGAGTCGCGGATCACCCTGTTTCTTTTTGACCGCAAAATATGCTGTCCGATACGACGCGGAGAATGGCTCAAACTTGCCAGCATCTAATTGGCATTTGATGACTGCTTTCACCTTCTCCTCGATGGCCTTTGGAATTCGGATGGACGGTTGTGTCCATGGTACGTGTTCGATCACTGGTATTTCATAGTCAGGAAAGTATCTTGGGGAGAAAGTACCTCACTCATCGTCAGTCCACGCAAATGCTGCCTGTCACGAAACCACAACATGGACTAGCAAGTCAATTTCTGCATCTGATAAGAAGTTAGCGGGAATCTTCGCAATCACATCACTCAGCCGCTGCACGGTCCACCAATTGCCTGAGCCGAATTCATACTTCTTTCAGGGTCTCAGTTCAATTGGTAGCGGCATCAACTCAGGTATAGCAATAGGTTTGAATTTCTGTGTGAATGGGTTAGGCATATACGATGGCACTGGGCACACCTTTCGGTCAATGGGCTTATATCTTTTCAATGCTACTGTCACGCTATAATGCATTTGTACACGTTTGCGCCATGCTGAAGGGACTGGAGTCAAAGGAATGGGGCTTGCTGCAATATAATCCTGTAACAACCTGTCAGAAGAGTCTGGTGGATCAATCTGGGAAGCTATCGATAACTCTGAATCTGTGAGTGTAGAGATGTCGCTCGCAACACAATGAAAAATGTTATCCAACCTAGGAATTTCTGAGGACGCGATACTACCTATCGAGGCCAGTTCAGACATCACGCCTCTCTTCAAAAATCCTTGCGTGACACGAGTCCTGTCATGAACACTAATTTCTCCTTGTTTCGGTCAGTGCCTGTGTCGACAATACGCACCTGTATCGGCGTCATGGATCGATCACCGTTGCGATGTGCCACAAGGTACATTCCGTTCTTCCTTTCATATTCTAGATTAGCTGCCACCCACTGTAACCATGGCTGCCCGAGAATCCCATTGTGTTGCCCTAAGTCAGTCAGGGTGACAAAGTAATGGTGATCAAACCTTTCCCCCCCAATCTCGACAGGTGCGTCACGGATGCAGCCCTCAAGTGGTGTAAGCATACCATTAATACCTTTGAGTGTCCACCCACACCCATCTGGATCGATAGCTAGGTTAGTCTGATCCCACACTTTCTTCAATATAAAGTTCAGCTTTGATCCTGAGTCTACGAGGTACATTACTGCCTCAGTCCCAAACATCCCTTGTACAACTCCACATGCCATTGCAAAGAATCGTTCCTGTCCAACTGCCACAGCATAAACGTCAGCGTGCTGCGTTATTACCTCTTCGAGGTTCTCACCCTCCTGTAAGCTCAGCATCACCGACCCCTCTGTCACGACATTCTCGACTGCCTCTTTCTCATCTTCAACTGTGGCTATCCGATTTGCTTGTGCCACAGATCCACCTACCTCCTTGCGCGTCTTCGTGAGTGCCGCAAAACGCTTCTGCAAGGTAGGCGAAATTCCTATTATCTGTCTCAGTTGCAGCGTTAGCGTCTGATCAAGTATCTGATTAGCGACGTCGTTGGCGGACACCATATCCTATACGTCAGACGTGAACCTCGTCTGCTTCAGATGAGGAGGCATGTCCCTCTTGTGCGCAGTTACCTGATCCTTCTTCCTAGTCTTCCAACCCTCTTCCATGTTCACGGCTGGTGGCTTCTCGCTCGCAGCCTTACCATCCACTTTCGCTGTCGGCGTCATCTTTGTAGCTTCAGACAGCCCCACAACCTTACCCTTCGACCTATCGTTAGTGTGCCTGTATTCAAACCTCTTGGCTATCGGCTCTTCATTGCTTGACTCTCCATCCTCTGCTGTCGACTTCTTGGCTTGTGCTCGAGTAGCTGCAAAAGTGTTCAGCACCCTCAATGAGTATGCGTATACGTCACCTTCGATCAATTGTTTGCCGTCAACTAACACCCCTAGGCTCGAACAGGTACCTGAGGGACCTGCAACATTAGACATGTCACGGTCCTTTTCCTTACCGAAACAGATCTCCTCTTGCAGCACCACTGCAATGCCGCCACGTTGCCCGGCAGGCATCATCAGTAAGTTTGCTCCGTTTGCTTGAATGACCTTCCCAGTTGCTGGCGAAAACTGACACATCTTTTCTGCAATTAGTGCTATCGTCTCTGGACACTTACTCATCCCAATCGGATGATCGAGATTGACACCCTCCGTCTTGCCACACATGAAACATGTATGTGGTGCCCTTTCCATCTGGCCAGTCGATACCTGATGCATATGCTGATGCTGTGTCGTTGGTTGTTCCTGTCGTACCTGTGTCGCTACCTCCTGATTTGCGATCGTCAGCTGTAATTTAGTCAATGCTTCACTCAGCTGTGCTATCTTTCCGTCTGTTCGTCTTTCTCGTTAGCCTTCGACTTCACTTTCTTACCACATTACTCTTTCTCAGCTCTCTTTCTAGCTCTACGCCTCACCTCCTTCCCGGAATCCGATTCGTCAGATGACAACTCCTTGTCGTCACTCGTCTCTTTGTCAGAACCTGAGTTCAATGTACCTAGACCATACTCAATGTTATTTCTGCTAAAATACAATCTGACTGCTTCAATCGTCATGCTTTGATCCGGAGGTGCATCCATTGTGATGTCTTTACCTATTTTCCTGCGCAAACTACCTGCAATACGATGCCTCACAGTCACCGGTAAGCCTTGGTAAAATAACAAATCTCTCTCTGTCTCTGTCATCTTACTCTTTCTCACCAGGTCCCCCTCTTTCAGAGCAAAGTTCCTAACATATCTGTCGAAGGAGCTACACAAGTTCACTCGCTCGTCCTCTCAGCAACGCCTTGAGAACTCACATAGACCCTCCGGCATAGGTACCGTTTTCTCCTCCTCAGAAGGAAAATAATGATAAAATACCTTCTTAGTATCTATCCAAGTCTTGTTCTTGAACAGCTCATGATTCTTGATGATCTGTCCAATGCTGGACTTACAATACTGTAGAACCTTGTCTGACCACTCAGTATACGGAATACCAGCAGCGTAAGCCTGTGCTTCAAAAACTAACAAGAAATCTGTTACGTTCTTACCGTCAAATTCAGGTGCATAGCGTGACCCTGCGCTCATCATCGGAACGACGAGTGCTGAAGTGATTGCCGACATGGTGTTTGCGATCGATGGTATGTTCGTCGTGTTTGTGTTTGTGTTCACGTTCGTGTTGAGGGGCTGCTGATTAGTAGAACTAGTGGATGACTTTGTCATGGAGCGGGTAACTGATCTATTATTAGAGGGTACGGTCTTATGCCCTCGCGCAGCGCCGCTAGACGCTTGTGTACGCGACGTTGCAGTCTATCTGTGCTGAAAGAACTAGTTGTAGCAAACAGGCTCAAACTCTTTTACTACAGAGAGGATCATCAGACCATCGAGACGTCATTCGTGCTACAGCGTGATGCTCCGAACTTCTCCATCGGCACTCGAAACTTTCACACCCAATATCACTGCATTGTATCCGACACCGCGTACATCCGCGAGGCACACCAAGCCGGTTCAATCACACTATACAACTCCACCAAAATCCGGGCAACATCATGCAAGTATCACACCAACCTTGACAAGTTGTATCCACTGGTACACTGGAGTAGCATGAAGCCATGGTTCTAGCCGATGAGGTCGCAGGGATGAATTGGTCTTAAGGTCAAGACAAAAAGTGTCGTCCTCTTGTGGAGGGGTAGCGCGTTTCTATACTCAAATCCGTATAAGTCACAAGATCACCATTCGAACAACGATTACAAGATAGCAAGCTCAAGTTCTCTACACTCAAACTCGCAGAAGCTTTAAGAATCAAGCACATACCAAAAACTTTATCGAGCGTACAGCATTAGTATGCGATTATACTCTTCGATCATGCATACAGGTCGTCGTCCTGCGTGTATATTTTATTTCTGGTATTTTTGATTATTTTCCTTACTGTACTAAAACCTCTGCACCGACTCTAGCAGCGCATGAGACATGTCCCAAGGGAGTGGTACGCAAAAGTGAAGTAGGATCTGTGACGTTCCAGACCGACGTTTCTGCGCTCGAGGGTGGCAAGATGCGCACGTAAATTGGATGTGGTCTTGACATTGTTGATGGAGTCCGAGCCATTGCGTGTTTCGTACGCCAATCCTGACGGTATGTCGGATGTGTCTGTGCCGACAACGTGGCCTCCATCTATTTTTTCTCCACTACTTCACATAGATTCATAGGCACAAGACTGTTATGGTAGTCATTTTTCCTTATCGAGTTACATGATCACTCGCTTCTCTCGATCGCATATCACTACTTTTTCTTCTGTTGTATTTCAGTTGGCTCTTGAAACTGTGTCGTTTGTAACATAAAACAGCTGCCATACCCAGGGTGCAATCCATCTCTCTCTCCTTGCATTTTCTGTGTGACGCTGTCCTCTAAGTCTTAGCGAGGCGACACCAAGCTCAACCGTAGCTGATCAAGTCTTTGTGGTGAAGAGATCACCGGTGAGTCTTGAAGTTTTTAGTTGTTTCATCTCGTAGTATCTCCTTGTCGTTAGCAAAGATGATCATGTGTTAGTATTCGTGATTGCGCGCACATTAGTTTGTGGCCAATCGGATATTTTGTTGTGGGTTTTTCTTGCATTCCCACACATACATTTTGTTCTCTCGCGCTACGTATCGGCGATCTGCTATTCGCTGCATTTTTGCACTGCCCTTCCACACCACTCAGCGACATCTGACACGTCACTAATGCTTGGTGTTATCATCACTCTGCTTGTAATCGTGTGTGCAAAATGTAATCCCTGCCTGTTATTTATTGGGATTTTCTGTTGGGTATCTACAGGCCATTTACATTACAACAGCTACAAAATTCCCATAGGGCAGTGCAGGAAGAAGATGCGCAACACAAGTTTTTGTCAAAGGGATTTGAAGATGTGCGTTGCAGGCACGGGGCATGGGAATTGACTGGCCAACTCTGTGGGTCAGTGGGACATGCCCTATGGGATGACGGATTGGAGGTGGGGAATGTGGCTGGTATGTGAGCATTGTCACGGGTGGCTGGTTTAGTAATGAGATGTATGCTATGGGAACTTGGGGTATTTTGCAACTGTTTTCTACTGTTGGTGAGGATTGTGCACTTGGCTAGCAACTGTTTCGTTCTTAGCAGAAGTCTATGTTGTGTCAGGAGGTTGAGATGTGACAGAGACAGAATTGTGAGACACAGATAAGAGAATGTGAGAGCTGAGATGGTATGTGTGATGATAGGTGATGGGACTATGTAGGAGTGTAGTACGTGAGATGACGTTAGTTAGATGAGTGAGTGAGATTTAGATTGTTGGATTAAGGGTAGGTATGGAGGATGAATGTGATAGAGATGATAAAAGTGTGTGTGGCAGTTTGGGGATGATTTGATTTTGGGTGAATTTATTTGAAGTTGTGGGAATTTTAAATGAATTTAATGGGGTTGTGTGAGCATTGTATATATTTATGTGGGGTTATGTGAGTATGAAATGAAATTATGTGGGGTTATGTGAGCATGAAATGAATTTATGTGAGGTTGTGTGGTGTCAATTGAAATCATATGGTATTGTTTGGAGTTAGAATCAATTAGTTAACATAAAATAAATTTTAAATTTAATTTTGCATTTTAGGGGTTAGGGGTTAGGGGTTAGGGGTTAGGGGTTAGGGGTTAGGGGTTAGGGGTTAGGGGTTAGGGGTTAGGGGTTAGGGGTTAGGGGTTAGGGGTTAGGGGTTAGGGGTTAGGGGTTAGGGGTTAGGGGTTAGGGG